>CM046832.1:36246226-36686226 GCA_025618425.1 Heliocidaris tuberculata
TGTAATAAGCCTTTTCTTGAGTTTGAGATGTCATCAACATCTTTTTTCTATTCGAATGCAAACAATCGATTGATATAATTCAGCATTTTTTTCAAACTGAAATAAGAAATGCATAACTGGTTTTGACCCACATTCGTTGCTTCAACCCAAACTTGGTACAAGAGGATTTTGACAATACTTTTCAAAAAACCTGCTGCTCAGTCATCCGTGGCAGCACAGTTATGAATAAGGTATCACTGGACAGAATACATGTATAAGTTGCTCTAACTATAAAATAAATTTCAAGCTCATAGAGTTTATAAGTACTATTTAATTAGAAGCTACCAAAGTTGGGTATACTTTTTTTTACACGCACTGTATAGACAAATAATACTGTAAACAAACTGTAGACAAAAGCAAAAACTTGAAAAGCATATAGGCCTTTCATTAGAACCAATATTTCATTCTGGGGATGTGAATGTGCAGACTTCTCAGAATTGTATGATTCTTTGGAATATGTCTTGAGAAACAGCTGGTGCTTTTACTTTTTCTTCGCTCAGTTTCCTACTAACAATACTCCTAGTAATTTCAGATAGGCCCATTCATTATTTTGAAATTCTGATGCACAGCTAACTGAAAATAATGATTTTCTTTCTCAGTTCCTGAATTGCTAAAATTGTTTATTCGTATCTTGCTGACACTAATTACCTTCTTGCAGGTCGGATAAACCTCAAAAAGAAGAGCTCAGGCAATCAATATGATAAATAAGTGAATAGAGGGGAGAGGTACATGTATGTGACTATACCGGGAAACACCTTGAATCAATGAATGAGTATGAAATATTTGTTGTTTATTCAAAATAAGAATCTCTAGAAGTAACCAAGATATGCATGAAACCCTTCAAGCACTGCTCACAGTTTGATGTCTGACAAGATTTATGTATACATGTAGATGTGTCTGTTAATTTTCCGAGATAACAATAACATGTATGTCTCATAGATCTGTATTTCATATTTTCAATTTAAGTCCTGTTTTATCAGCCACAACATCTACATGTAGCTCATTCATTTTTTTTTTCTTGTCAGGAAGTTATCAAATTACAAATTAAAAAAAAAGCCACATCACATATTGATCAAATATGCTTAAAATCAATACAAAAGACAACCTACTTGTTCAGAACAAATTTCAGGAACAAAATATATCATGTCAGCATAGATTCAAATCATGCAAACATGTGCCTACTTTGACATGGATGAATGTTAGGGTTGAATTAAGATGTAAAATTTGAAGCATGTTTTTCATCTAAACTGTTTGATGGTGTGGTCTAAAATGACAAAGCTGCAATTTGCATTCTCTTTTTGATAACAAATATAATACACAAGTACTATCTGACTTGAACATAATAAAAATATTCTTGAATCAATCTATCTGAAATGGCGAAGTAATCATTCTGGAGGTAAACCCAACAGCCTTTTTCAAAGAATACACGAAGAGCTCACCTGTGCCAGTCTCTGCTGGTTGGCTGGGTCATCCAGGTTCTGCAGAGCCTTCTTGGCTTCTTCCAGGAGATTGGCAGACTTGTCCATGACATCCTTAGCATGGTCTACGATACCCTCCTGGACCTCTGGGTCATTGGTGCTTGCTACCACACCCCTGACAGCACCCTTCAAGTTCTTGAGGGCATTGGCCGTGTCTCTGGCAGCCATACCTGTGTAGTTCTCATTGCCCTGAGCAGCGGCCGTCAGGAGCTGAGCCATGGATGCACCAACACCCTTGGATGTTGCGCTGAGTTGAGTGGCACAGTACTCGGGCTGCGAGGGAGTGGTGCGGTTATCAATATGGGTATGAGGGAAGGGAAGGGGGGGCGAGGGTGTCATTCAAAAAGGAAGTGGAAAGATTGAAAGAGTATTTGTGTGAGTTGGGTTAGTTGAAATGGTAGGTTCAATGGATAGGGCAATCTACATTGCAGTGCCATGTTACAAAAAGACTGCTACATATTAATGGAAGAGTCAAGATTTTGAGTTCCTTGGAAAATAACATGGCTGGGTGACACTAATCTGCTTTCTCAAATGTATTTCTACTTCAAAATAAAATGACGAAGGAAGCATGAAGTTCTGCAGAACTACATGAAATTAAATCTTTTCATTGTAGGGAAACAAATATCAAATCTCTTTCATTACATATCCAGTATCTTATAATAATGTTGTATGCAATATTATCCACTTCAATATCATATGATCCTAACTAATAACTTTGAAATATTGTGATTATCTAAAGACTATTTCTTTTCCTTTGATAAAATCTGCCATAAGTAACAAGAGTAAATATACAAAATACCAGTATACTGTCATGCTTCAATGATATGAAGGAGCCATTTAAAAAGGCAATGATTCAGAGTAAGTCTTCACTCAATGGACATCTGAATATCTATATTTTAAAAATTAAACATTTCTATCAAGGGAACGCAGCCCTGTTGTAAATCCATAGTCAAAGAAAGAAAAAAATTAGAAGAAGATAGGAAAAGCTTGAAAAGTAAAGTGAGAGTGAGTAAGAAAGGGTAGGCAGTGTTTCCCTGACAGCAGGCATACAAAGGAAATCTAAAATAACCTTGAAATACTCCTGTACAGTTAATGTTTACAAACATCAACTGTCAAGGTATCCTGGTCTTAAGCAGGGTCTTGTGCCTATAATGTCACCTTAGTTTTTCATCTTATACAAGACGAAAAGGAAATAAGATCACAATGCACATACATGTATCTGCACATAATTATATCAGCAAGCATTGTGCAACTGTACAGCCACCTTAAACAAAGCTGCATTGAGAAGTTTTCTCACTGTCATAAAATATAAGTTTCCAGTATAGTATTTCAATTTATTTTCAATGCACCGAATCTTAACGTTTTAGAGATGGATTCTCTTAAAGATGGCTGCACTACATAACTACTCTTCTATCATTCAACCATTCAGTGAGCTAGCCACAATCATCCAAGCATACTGTAATCCACTTTCCTATATTGCATAATCCCGTACTCTGTCAAAAGGGCAGTTTCCAAATAATCTTCTGCTTTTCTTCTGGGACATACCGACAAAAAGAAGTCCACATACTAGGAATGTACGATATATGCTCCAGCAACAAATGCTCTGCAGTAAATTTCCTAAACTGACCGAATCCTTAACTTCAACCCTGGACCAACACTAACCCTGGACCAACACTATACCAAACACTACCCTAACCCTTAACTTAACCTAAAACCAAATCGCAACCATAACCTTATATCTTTGACCAAATAAGCCTGGAGAAAATGTGGCCAGAGCATATATCGAAGCTACCCATGTACGTATAGAGATGACATTCCCCAGAAATCACAACGTCCCACTCTTTTTTGCTAGAGTTGCTATCATGATACACTAATCAAGATGACCACGATGCACAGACAAGAAGACCATGCATTGTGTTTGATGCTTACCGTTTCTCCCGGTAGAGGATGTAACTTGCCCTCATTAGCGTTCCTCTTCACCTGATCCAGCTCATCTTCCAAGCCATGGATCATCTCCAGGGCATTGTCGATCTCCATAGCACCACATGCCTCTTGGGCCTGGGGTCAAAGGTCAAAGACAAAAGGTCGAGCGAATGATACATGATTTATGATTTCATTTTAACAAGCTGTAAAGTTCCTACAAGATAAAGATGAATTCCACTATGAATATCAATAATTTGCTGTCATGAGACCATTGATCCATTAGTCCTAGTTTAAATCCTATCGAGCAGACTACTATCCTTTTGGAAGACATGAATCTATATATTGCCACTCCACACCCAGGATGAGCAAAGAAGGAATACTCCCCAGGCCAGAAGTAGAGATGGTGCACACCATGTGCAGATGAATCCAATGACTGGGGTAATGATAAGAATCCGGTGAAGCACTTTGCTGTTAAAACACAGTATTGTCTGTTTGGAGCGAAAAGGGCATTAGGTAACATCCTTTGTACAGAGTTAACGCACATCTGGCTCCAAACATATGATATACAAGATCTTTCTGTGGTATTAAAAATAATGTAGTTTTCCTCCAGAATAACAATATCAAATTCAGTTACTATAAAATCACCTTCCAAAGTGTCATTATCCTCAGGACAAATGGTTAATCCAGACAAAAATTGGCATGAATATTGAAGCTTTTTGCCAATAATTCCAACCTTCATGAAGAGCATTAGTTATTAAGAAAGAGCAATATCACAGCTCCTTTTGCCCAAAACAGTCGCAAGCTTTGATGACAAATTTTCTCGAGATCACAAACCTCAAATTCCACAGGAAATTCTTCCACAGCATTAATATGATCAACATCAAGAGAAAAAAATCTACATAGCTTTCTGCCAGCAATATCCTCTTTTACTGTCACTAATTCACTGTTCTGGTAGTTATTCTGAAACAACTCTCATCCTGGTTTGTTTATATCACTATTTCTAAAATTTGAATATGGCAAGACTGGTACATGCATACAGTATCCAGTCTCTGCTTTTGCCCTACAAACAATCCAAAAATGAAATTTAATATTTTGATATCCAGGATATGAGGGTTCTTTGAGCAGGGTGATCATGATAAAGATACTTCACGTTCCTCTTCACATGCAGGTGGGTGCCTGGGAGATAGGGTATGAACATGTGCAGAACTACTGTTTATGAGTCAGTTATAGAGGATTAAAGGACAATAGTGCTGCTCCTAATGATCCCCCTCCCTCCTGCAAAAACACCCCCAGCAATTGATTACAACAATAGCTAAATGAGAATATCTATTAAATGCTACAACTAATAGAATGATAGAGTTAACAAACCCTTCCCCGGGGGAGTTAACCCAACATAAAAGAAATACATGAACAATGTTTAGACTATCAAAAGAAATACATAAGCCACATTTAGAATATAAAAAAGAAAATAGCAAACCTACAATGAAATCTAATAATATAAAGCCTGATAATGTCAAATTTTAATCAAATATATAGCAGAAAATTATGAATTCGTCAAGAATCTTTCTTAAGTGCCTGACAAAATCTTATCAGTGATTACATTTGTAGGTCATGATTTCAGATGAAATCATTATATAACAGTATACATGTATAAACAGGAAAAAAGTATAGTATGTACTTCTTTTTTTAATGATAGCATCCATATGATAGAAAAAATAGACAAGTATATATGTACATGTAGTGGATATTTAAGTAGAAGTATGTTACAATGTATATTTGGTAGACCTTTAATGCAAGGTGTTAGGGAGGAGTCTTTTGACACATGATCACGAAAAGCCACATAGAAGAAATAAACATGTCCACATGAATTTAATTTCAGACATCACAAACACCTGTCAATTAGACTGATGACTCAACACTGTTAGAGCACTGGTATAATTTCAATAATAAGGCAATTAAAGAGGTCGGATTAGTATTTAGAGGTAAAAGCCAGACACTTCTTTCAGTGAATGCAGTGCTTAGAATGCTCCATACTGGAATTTCACAGAGGTAGTTGGGCTTTAAATGTCTTTATGTACTAAAGGGCTATACAGCTTGTGGTAATATTTCCTGTATCAACAAACAAGTTGCACAGTATATTGGTCTAGCGCTTGGATCAGACAAAATAACAAAGAAAACTACACTTGCAATCTAAATTCTTGTTTATTTTTCTTTACCCTTGGGACCGCCCCCAAAAATGTACATTTTACTTTTCGATGGAGAAATATCATAATAGTGACGACAGTACAGATAATTCCATTTAAAAGTTTACAACAGGAAATCAGAAATACATGGAAATGCTAGAGGTAGAGGTATATTTCAGAATCAGTCTTACCTTGGAAGCAACGCTCTTCAGCTCTACAAGGGCAGTGTTAAGATTCTTGGAGCAGTTGCTAAGCTGCATGGCAGCTGCTGGATCACTGACATTGGGTAGAGCCTGCTTAGAGGCAGTCACCAGCTTGGTGCCAGGCTACAAGAATGAGAGAAAAACAATATCAAATATTTAGATTGCTAGTAGAAGGCATGAACAAAAGTCACATAAATTGTAGCATGGCTCTTGTCTACCATAACTATAAATAAATTCAATTCTTGTTTATTCATTCTCCAACCTGAACAACCACATATTTAGTACAATTTGTACAATAAGATAATTCTTATTCAAGTTGTTTTTTTTTTGGTGTTTTTTTGGTTGTTTTTTTTTTTTTTTTTGGGGGGGGGGAGGAATAGTATACATGTATGTTGTAAAATTAGTGTCACCTGATGTTTTACAGCTAATGCCAGTGCTATTACTACTGACTCTTCCAGATCAACTGTTATTTCTAATATCATTACTAAAATTCTAATTTAAAAAGAACAACACCCAGTCCTCTACATGTATGCTTAAGTAGACAAAGCTCTGGCTAGAATTCATTTGAGAATCCAGGCACCGAAGCTATTAGATTGGTTCACATAATCTTTAAAAACTGCCACTATCACTACCATTATCTGTTTTATTGTTATGCTTACCTGGATGAAGTTCTGGCAAGCATTGATGAGACTGATCTGAGCCCTGGAGCTGTCTGGTTGATTTACAGAATCTCTTACCCCATGGATCAGGGCAGGAAGATGCTCAGCAACAACCTAAAAAAAATTGCAGAGAATAAAGAGGGAAAACATCAAACTCCCATCAGTTGCAAAAGTTATACTTACAGCCTATAAATATGACAATATAACAGGCCTTGAAATCATAATGTATTTTAAATAAATATGTAAAATAAAGTATTTTGTTGTCAGATCTATCAATCTTCATGTTAAACTGAATATTATTTTTAAAAGCCAAACTAAAATTCTTCGCTCCAGTGACCAATCTAATTATGTGATCAACACATATGATACAATCCTAATTCTCATCATTATCATAATCACTATACAAGTGATTGTATCCAAAACTTTATTACTGCAAATCTGCAATGCTGTATTTTATTCAGTTAACAGTACAACAAACCACCAAGAAGCTAAAGTAGTCTAAAAGGACAATATACAATAACATACAAAATTCTGATAATCAAAATAAAATTTCTTACCCTAACTTTCACCAAAAAAATCAAAATCCTTGTTTGTTGCACTGACTCCTGATTTTCAGGAGAAATATATCTTTCCTTTCACCTTCAAAATATTTTACTTTCAAATGGTTTTTTTTTTTTTCATAACTGAGCAGTATGCATCAATGACTTTGATGAAAAGTCTGATAATGAAAGGCTTACCTTGCATTCATCAATGAGAGCCTGTTGTGCAGCAGTATTGGTGTTTGATGGACCAGCACCCTGAGAAGCAGAAATGGCCTGGGTTGCCATGGCAGCAGCTTGTTTGGCAGATGTCTACAAAGATGTAAAGCATACAATATTAAACAGCCCTGTGTGGTTTCACAAGAGCGTGGAAATAGAGTCCATCTTCTGAATGTAAACAACCGTAATTTAAAATAATAAATTGACTAAAACATTACATCTTTTGTGAAGAGCCAAATGAGCTTCAACGCTGTGTAAAATGATATCAGTTAATGCATTTCTGGCTAAAACAGATGATATAATAACTATAAACTGATGTAACAACAGTTCTTATACATCTGAACAACATTTCTGTCTTATATTCTTATTTCATTTCATTCCTCTATACTTACTAAAAATGTTCATTATATGAGGACAAAGAACATCAAGACCTGTTTCTTACCTCAAGCTTGAGGATAAGTTTCTTCTTGAGGGCGTTGTTGGCTGCAGCATTGGTGGCAGAACGTAGTTCCTCAGCTGCATCACGCAGACGTTGCTGCTGTACGGGATCATTGGGACTACCTGCACAAAGCTATAAACAGAAGAATAGGAAAAAAGCATCAAAAGCCAATCATTGCAGAACAGCCTTAATACCAGTTTTCATCTCTAGTATGAATGGTTAATTATCATAGAGATTAATTAGCATGTAAGGAATGTCTTTGATTTTACAGACCAAACATGCAGATGCTTCTTGCCTTCTTAATGTATTCAGTGACAAAGCTCTGACAAGTCCAACACACATCTACGTAATGTCAAGGTGCTCCCAGAAAAACCAATGTCCTTTTACATAGGAAAGGATACCACATACAATGTAACATAAATTTTGAAAAAATGAGAAAAAAGTTTCAAGAGGTCAATATTCAAAAATCAGTATTACAAATTCAATACATGTTAGTAATTGTGTAACAGTTTTCTTTTTCTCTCTTTCTTTCTCTCCTTCACTATTTTATCCCCCCTCCCCCTCTCTCTCTCTCTCCCTCTTCCTTTCTCTATTTCTCTCTCTCTCTCTCTCTCCCTTTCTTTCTCTCTTTCTCTCTCTCTCTCTCTATTTCTCTCTCTCTCTCTGTCTCTTTCTTTACATACATTAATCCTTCTCATCATTCACTGTTGAGGGATATCTGTATATGCGCATACCTTGGCAGCTTCCACCATCCTAGCTGTAGCATCAGCCAGCTGTTTGGCAGCTCCTAAGAGTCTCTTCTGAGTGTCTCCTTCTCCTACACCTTCTGCTTCACCCTTGATGGCATTCACCAGCTGAGATGTTGCCTACAGGGTCATAAACATACATGTCACAATTAATGGCTGATAGTTCACTGTATTTCCATAAAAGATTCTAGTGCTTAGCAATCTCTTCTCGCAAGCCATTATCCTACTTCAATTAAAATCAAACTTTCATTTCTATTTCATCGTGTATAACTTTATTAATATCGTTTACAATAATCTATGGAGAGTTCACTCTTCTCTATCTTTCAACAACTGATGGCATGAAGTACATGTATCTCCCTTTCAAAATGTTTACTTGAATAACCTGAAGTTTGGTTTGAAGAAATGGATAATTTGAAAACATGTTTCAAGGTTCCATTGTAATGATATTACCACTCTTGTAGAAAGTAAATTAAAGACCATGAAATGAAATATGTATCAGGCATAAACACCAAGGTTCAACTCTAAAATACTTAAGATATACATGTAAGTATTACTTGTATATTGTTACAACATGTAAACATGTAATACACAGCCTTAACATCTTTGATTGCATAACTACATGTAGGTACATCTGTCACATCAATGCACTTTTCATACAAAGGTATACTGAATATATTCTATTTTCTTCGTCTACAGATCTACGTTCTTCCATAGGTACAGTGCATCATTATCATCAGCATCATCAACTGTGAAACACTCCTTTTACTTACCATAGCTAGGAGTTTAGCCTGTTTGACCATCTCACCAGCATTGCCCACACTGCTAAAGAGCTTGTCTGTTGCCGTGACGATACGATCACATGCCTCGTCATAGAGTGGTACAGCCCTCTGAGACCCAGTGCCTTGCTTGACGTGCTGTAGGAGGTCATTGAGAGCCTTGGTGACCAGGGTAGCGGCCGCACCAAGATCCTGCAGGAGGCTCTCATCATCGGTTGCTTGCTGAAAGTTCAAAATTAAAGGAAGATTACTTTTAGACAAATATTAACACAGAAATGAAGTTAAAAGACAAGTAGTCTTCATAGACAGTATGGTCTTCAGATAAATGTTCCCTGGCAAGAGCCAACACAGTTGTGTGAGAAATGTTGCTGACGGGTTACAGAAAATAATGTCTCTACAAACAGCTCTTCTTCTACACAGATGGTCACTCGGGGCGTACATGCTTACATCTACTACATGTCTATCAATATATGTTTACAAGAAGGTACATGTATACTGAGCTATAGTAACTGAAATTTTGAAGGAATTTTGAATTTTGAAAACCACTGTCAATAAATTTCCCCATTAGAAGCAGTCTTCTACTGAAATGTATCTGCATTGTTGCTTGCATACAGGGAATACTGAAAACGTGCAAACTTCAGATCCTAGCTTACTCTGAATCGAACAACATGAAGCCTTTAACACTGATGCCAATTACTTATCTTATAATCATAAACCATTTTTTAAAAACTTTAATATAGAAATACTATATCTAAAACATTCATTTACAAAAAAATTTCTAAACTTCATACTGAATGAGGATATCCTTTTTTTTTTCTTGAAAAGATTCTCGTCAAGAGGAACACCAACAGACTATCAATGGATAAGGATGGTTAGTGAGTAACATGTTGACTCAGTCTTACCCTGGATGCATCTACCACATTCTCCACAGACTTGGCAACCAGCTTAGCTGCTTCCACTAACTGCTCCTGACAGGCGGGACTGCTAATGGTAGGTGCTATCACCTGAAAACACAAAGAAACATTGAAAGATGGTTATTTTCACAGAATGGGCAATCAACCTAGCTGCTTCCACTAACTGCTCCTGACAGGCTGGACTGCTAATGGTAGGTGCTATTACTGAAAACACAAAGAAACATTGGAAGATGGTTATTTCCACGAACTTGGCAACAAACTTAGCTGCTTCAACTTACTGCTCCTGACAGGCTAGACTGCTAATGGTAGGTGCTACATATAATTGTAATTCATTTCACAGTTGTGGTTGGATGGGAGAAGCATAATCATCAGGGATTTTCCCACCAGTATAAATATTCAAAATAATCTTACTTCTATTACAGAGCAGAATTCAGTGTATGGTTAACAAATCTAGCAGAAATAGGTCATGTAAACCATTAGCTGTATGATGTCTGGTGAGCTAATGGCTACAGCTTAAAAATGTTTCAATATCACCACATAATGCCCGTAACAGGAATAAAATCAATAATAGCTAACAATTTATCTAAAGACCATATGGATATGGCAAATACTGAGCTGGAAACATTACCATTTCAACAATATTTAAATAACACATCCTTCATGAAATATACTTTACTCTCACATCAATATTGACACCAAAATGTTATTACTCCCTCAGCTACATGTATCCACCAAATTAATACATAACAGCAGCAGAAATAAGCAACGTGTTGATTACCTTGGTACAAGCAACCAGCTGAGAGGTATTGAGGGCAGCCTGAGTAGCAGAACCAATGACCCTGTTCTGCAGTTCCTGGTCTTCTGTCTTACTGGCCACAGTCTTGGCCTTGAGCACCATAGCAGCTGTTGCATTGGCTACAGCCTTGGCCAGGGCTAGCAAGGCATCCTAGCAGAGAAAGATCAAAACACAACATTTGTCAATCAGACTCTTTTATCCCCTTTTTCCTACTAATTTGTATTTCGGTACATTATGTTGTATTTCCTTACTTATGGAGCATGATTCATAATACACAAGTAGATGGATACCGCTAAATATATATCAAAATGGCTTGATGGTTCAGTGGTAGAGCAGTAGTCTCATAACCAAGATATCCTAGATTTGAAACCAAGTACCCCTTGGTAGGGTATTAATCCTCAACCTTCAAATCCTCTGGATGGAATTTTAAGCCTCGAGTCAAGTGGTTGTGTATCTAAAAGCATGTACAAACATTAATATTTCATATTACGAAACAATAAATGTGGCTCCCTATATTTTTCTTCCTTTAACACATGCACACTGCTTTGAGTTGCATATTCTACAGTTTAGAAAAAATGACAATCTTTTCAAAACTAATTCCCTTTCATCTCTTTCATTCATTTATTCTGTAATGTAACACACCCTTTTCCTCCCCATTTTTTCCCCTTCCATTTATTTGCAATATAACGTGCAATTCATCATTCTTACTGTACCTGAAATCTTGGATCCACATCACCAGTGCTTCCCATGCAGCGCAGCAATGCATTCTGAGTCTCTCCCACACGGTTGGCTGCTCCAAGTAGGTGCTGACGAGGCTACGCATTTGGAAATTCAAAACATAAAATTAACACACTTACTACTGAATTATCTAATTCACATTGGCTTTATAGGGACCAACCTGTTCCAGTAGGCAATGAGTTAATCCTAAAATCCTTCTCCATATATATATATATATATATATATATAGAGGATAATTCCAAAACTGTTTTAGATATAGATAAGAAACTTCACGGGCTTATTTATCATATGATGCTCATCGATATGCCAAGCTTCAGAATTTTTTGTCACTCCATGGCCAAGGTCCTGCTAAGAGAGAGAGAGAGAGAGCACCAAAATAACCAGACCTTTTTAGGGTTAAAAATAATAGATGCAACGTACAATGCAAAAAAAACCCAACACATTCTTCTCAATTAACAAACTGTAAATCAAATAACTTTCAGAGATTGTATGAGATCATTTTCCTTTCTGGAATTTCAGAAATAACACTGCCATGGGAGTGTGTCATATATTCAGCTTTACATAATTTTTCTCTTTCTTTTTGGCATTTTTTTTTGTTGTTGTTACCTTCATACATGTATAATGAGAACCCTATCCATTCTGCTTATTTTTTTCACTTTCTGTGGCCCTTCTATATGTTTTCTTTCTGAATATCTTTCGTCTGCTCGGAGCCAAAGAGGAAAATGTTAATATCTTTTAATGCAGACTTAACACCTCTTTGGCTCTCAACAAATGATTTCTTACTATTTGGCCCTCCCAACTTCTTTCCTTTATCTGATTGGTATGATCCATACTAGGATTAAGCTAGCTTACCTCTTGGCTGTCAGGTTGGGCATACTTGAGCAGGTCAGAGAAAGCATCCATGAGATCTCTGGCAGCACCAAGCAACTTCTCACTGTCTCCATCAGTACCCAGCAGAGCAGCAAGCATCTTCACTCCTTTAGTCATTTCCGTCAAGTTGGATGAGCTGCCAAAGAAAATATGGAATATTTTACGTCGAAGTGATGCATTAGAGTCTGAAGATACAGTCCTTTACAAGAATGTTGGTCAATCTAATGAGATGCAACAACGTGACATTCTGCACACTACTTCTAATTCAAGGTGACATGGGATCCATTAAAAATATAGTCAGTATCTTCTGCTGCCCAAAATGTCTCACATATAGTGCCTAACAGAGCAGTAGCCATCTTCTGCTACTTCTATTACTCTTACTTCTAATCTTGTACTACTTCTATTGTATCTTACTAGGTAGTGACATAAGATCCCAAAGCTGTATGTTCTGGTTCTTCTGCAGCTCCAAACATCTCACTGATGATGCCTACAGTAGAAGCATCCATTTCTTATTGCTTAGTACTACTACCAATTTTCTACTACTTCTATCACATCTTACACGGTAGTCATACAGGACCTCACAGCAGTGCAGTATGTTTCCTCTGCAGCTTTAGATATCTCTCTAATGATGTCTACCATAGCAGCAACAAACTTTTACTACTCCTTCTACACTTTATGTCCTACTTCTACTACATCTTAGATGGTATTAACATAAGATTCCACACAGGATAGTCTGTATCTTTGGCAACTCCAGATGTCTCACTAATGATGCCTGCTGTGGCAGCAGCCATTTGCTACACTTATTTGTAATCTTATACTACATGTACCTCTACTACATC
This sequence comes from Heliocidaris tuberculata, assembly GCA_025618425.1. Taxonomy (NCBI): domain Eukaryota; kingdom Metazoa; phylum Echinodermata; class Echinoidea; order Camarodonta; family Echinometridae; genus Heliocidaris; species Heliocidaris tuberculata. Next base: position 36,259,588 of record CM046832.1, read on the forward strand.
TTACATGGTAGTGACATGAGATCCCACAGCAGTGTAATCTGTATCTTCCGCAGCTCCAGAAGTCTCGCTGATGATGCCTGCGGTAGCTGCAGCCATGGCGCTCAGCTGAGACTGGATGTTCTGCTTGTTGACATCCATTTGATTATCCCTCCATTGTCTTGAAGCCTATCAAATTACAATAAAGACTATTATTTGTATGAAGGGTTTTCAGCCAAAAAGCAAAACGGGTGTATATCACAGTTTGCACAAAAGCACACAGATGACCTTGCAATTTTGAAACAATATCTCATGGTTAGTGAAAAAGTACCCAGATGACCGTGCAATGCTGTTTGAGAACAATAATTTGGTACAAGTCTTGTGGATGGAGTCATACTAACCTGATCTGATCCAAGTGGTGGGAGCTCAGCCCTGGTACCTAGGTCATTCCTTGCTTCTTCCATAGCTGTGAATCCTCGCTTGATGTTGGTCATCAAGTTCTGCTGGGCTGAGGTCATACCAGGCCTCTTTGCCTGATCCTGAAAGAAGAGAGGAAAGATTTTGGCAATTAGCTACGATAAATAATCAACTGGAAGCTCATCCCTGATACTAAGTCATTCTTTGCTTCTCCCACAGCAGGGGAATCCTCGCTTGATGTTGGTCATCAAGTTCTGCTGGGCGAGGTCATACCAGGCCTCTTCGCCTGATCCTACAAGAAAACAGGGGACAAGTCCAGCCTGTAGCTAAAAATACACATTACTACGGTCATTACATACTGCGCACAATGTATGATATTCCCATGAGATCCTAATTACCTGCTGAGCCCATGCAATATTTAGTCATGAACACACATTTTCATAAAGTATAAAGTATGATTTTATAGATTTGAAATAAAAACTGAATGGTACTGAAGCTGTACTGAACTGACTTAGGATGCCAAGGGTATAAGCATTGCCTGCAGAGCTTATCACAACTACATGTAGTAGAGTACACGGGCAAGGCACACATGGAAATTAGCAGATTTGTTTTTATTTGTTTGATATCTAGGACACATCTATTCACAGGTTATAGAGATATGGCAATGCATAATGAACTCACATTGCTATTAGCCATGGAACGCTAACAAGGGCCTACTCATGCAATGATTTGAATTAGAAGATCTGTTTCTATTTGTTATTATTCCTTCACGATCTGTGAGCTCACAACTGAACCAACTACAAGTGAAAACATACAAAAACTAATTGAATTTCATACAGTACATGCATGTGGGTGATTTTAATTTGAAGATCTGTTTTTTAAACTTTATTGATCCTACACCAATCCCTAAGCATACTGCAAAAAAAAAACAATAATTGAATTTACACAATCTGTTTCAATTTGTTATAATTCTTAAACTAATCTCTGAACTTATCACTGAACCAATTACATGCCAAAACATTATTTGTCAAATGAATACAATGAAATATCTTCAATATTAATTAACATGCCATCCTGTTTCAAATAAATTCATCTTCACACACTGAAACTGAAACAAGGTCTATACAATTTAAAACTTGAAATTGTTGCACATGATGTACTAGACAGGCAATATGCTGTCACCACAACTACATAAGTAGGGTATAATTGTTTACCCTTTCAGAGCCTTATTCACATGTTGTTGTTCTTTTTTTCTGCTTACAATATTTTTACCTTTACCAATACTGACTATCATGATATTCTCAAAAGCATTCTCAAAAATAATGTTTTTAATAGAGAATGACAGAAAGATATTGCATTCCGACACACATTTTAACGTCTCTGCCTGATTTTCATATGCATGTAAATGTGAAAAGACTATGAAAAATCTTAATATGTCTTGTTATTATACATTAACAATATTTAAAATCCGAATAAATCTAACACATCGAACTGTATCAGTTGAATATGTACATATTTGCACAATATATTTCTTATTCAAATTGACTGAATGATGTAGTAGTACTTACACATGAATGTAACAAACATAATTAACATATTCCTCTACATATCCTTGAATGTGGCAAGAAACAAATACAGAGATAAGTTCAACAGACGTCGGCAGCTGAAACAACATGGATGGCAGCATTTCACTCCGCAGATCCCGACATCCTTTTACAATCCAGAACTATTCCACATACACCTGTGTTTGAATGTCAAACCATGCCATCATCGTCCCTGTAGCAGAGCTCCTACAGGTACCTCAATGCACGACATGGGTAGGGGATGACGTACATGGTTTACCTCATCGAGTTCATGTCAGGACTCTTAGCCCCTTGTTTTGGATCAAAGTGGAGCATAGTGATATCACTTCCTCAACAACACAAGCAGAGTTGAAAAAAGTCTGGCGGGAATCCAAAAATTGAACCGAAACAGAAGCTACAATGTACTGCTAACGTGCAATTTCAGAGTGATTTTAAAGATATCAAAACTAATTGGAGGTATGTGGATTAATCACCTTTTCCTCTCGATATAGATTTGATGTATTGATGATTGAATTAATTACTAACTATTGAAATATGCTTGAGTTGATAAGTATTAACAAGACAGTTATTACATATAAAAATGGTTCCATATTACACCCATACATGTACATGTATTGTGGAATCCTTTTAAGTCAGCATCACTATTGATCACCATTATACTAAAGTGTCTATCATGTATAAATCACAATACATGAATGAATGCATGAATATCTGTACAAATTTTGAATGAAGATCAACAGAGAAAAAAAAAATCCTTACAAAATATGAATAACAAAATGTGATACAATGGCCTCGTGCAATAAACAGGAATAAATTAACTTTTCTGTAATAAGAAAGTAGTGTAGCTAACAAAAAGGTTTGAGAGCCTAATGAATAACTTCTGAGATCTCTAGAACAGAAAACTTGTATTTGAATGCAAGTCCTGAATCCTGGTTGGTTGAAAATCAAGTTGCATTTAATTCTTTCAGTTACATTCAAACACAACTCTTTTATGCAAGAGGACTCTGCTTACATACATACATACATACATACATACATACATACATGATTAATACATTTAAATTGTCACTCTTTATATCAAAACTTGAAGCATTAACTATATGTAATACACATATGCACATGTGTCATAAGAAGCATAAGAACATTTTTTGCAGTCCAAACCCAAATTAATCAATAAAGACTACTTTCATTAAGTCATCACTACTAATAGTGAGATTGGAACTATACTCACCAGAGGTGGCTGATGCTGCTGGCGTGCTGAGCCTGTAGTCATGGCTTGCTGGGCAGCCTGCATCTCACCTGTCGTAAACGTCCCAGCTGAAGTTCACCAAAGATAGGAAGTATAACCCCCAGCCACCGTGCAGTGGAGGAAGATGGGGGTGGGGAAGGGAGACGAAAAGAGAGGGAAAGAGGCAGAGAGAAAGACAGGAGGAGGGTGACAGAGAATAAGTAGATCAAAGATGTGGAGAAGAGGAAGAGATTGAGACAAAGAGGAGAGGGGAAGAGAGAAGAAAAGAGAGAGGAAGGAAGCAGCAGAGGAAGAATTCAATAAATATTTTTAATACAAACTTTGAAGACACAAAATCATTCTGCAGAGTTCAAATACACCATACATATACCATACATGTACAGGAAACTTGTACTAAAAATTATGATAAGAACTGCACTTCAATTCTATATTCAAGAATTCAAAGACATTACACAAAACATTAAAAGAAACAGACTTTTGACACCTCATCCTAGTCTACATATGGTTTTCAAAATCACAACATACAAATCAAAAATCATACAAAAGCAGCCTTTATATTTATTTGGAGCTGCCAATATATGTATGTCACACCTTGAGGGAAATACAGTGAGTCATGGATCCAAGTGATAACAGACTGGAAAGTTGATGTTATATATTGATTGAAAGTGAGACAGAGAGGGGGAGAGGAAGAGAGAGAGAAAGAAAGAAAGACAGAAAGAGAGAGAGAGAGAGATGGAGAAAGAGATAAGAGAAAGAGAAACAGAGAAACAGATGAAGAGAGAGAAAGATAGGTCATCAGACAGACATCAAAAGAGTGACAGAGGAGAGAAAGAGAGGAAAGGGGAGAAAGAGAAAGAGAGGTACATGTAGAAATTTAAAGAAAGAGACAGGTAGATACAAGCCAGGTAAGACAATTCAGAGCACTCCTCAAAAATCAATGCATGAAAGATAGAGACAGAATTAATTAAACTAGTATGATTAGAGTAATGACGATAGCTAAGAAGTATTTTAAAAAATAGCAGAAGTCGCATGGGGCTAAATACACATATCGTCTACCATCACTTAAAGGTGAAAGGTTGCTGGAGGAAACAAACACATCCACAATAAATGAATAGCAGTGTGAGGGGAAGGAAAGGGCATGGAAGTGGGTAGGGTAAAAGTTTCCAGGTTTGCATGACTCGCCTGAGAGACCAAGAACAGGTAAGCATATAGCCTGGAGGGGATGTAGGTGCGTGAGCTACATGTATATCCAGTACAAAAAAGACCTGTCTGTTTTCAATTTAGAGTCACTGTGCAAGACAAGATTTGTGCCAGACAGGGCAACTGCTGAGGTTACAAACAGATTTTTCTATGGAAATATATACCTGTTACTATTTACCCACACTAGGGAAGAATGACAGTTCTTTTGCACACATCCAACTTTATACACTGTGATTTTGTTCTTTACTTTCTTACATACCTACATGTACTATCAAAATCTGGTCTCCATCCCATCAATTTGTTTTTGAAGTCCAAATTTTTGCTGGTCACTTTCATTCTTGCCTTTGCCCTCTATGTTCTCACCTGATTTTTATTCAGGCCCTGTTCTCTTACAACAATAAAGTCTCAAGGTACAAAAAAATATTCTGTCTTGCTTGATATGTAACATTCAATCCTTATCTAAGACCAGCTATCTTTGCAAATTATTGATAATCTTGTAATCTACACTGCAATTACAATGAAGGTCTATACTGATGCCTTCATATAAACAAAAAATGCTTCATTACAAATCCTTTTCTCCATATGCATATACATGTACCTCACACTTGTTACAGATGGAGTCAATAATAATGTTATACTGTATATGACAAAACCTGATTTCACTCACAAATACTTTATGTATATAAGGCCAAACGTAAATCAGAAATAAAGATGATGGCATGCATTATTCTGATATTTCACCCAGTCAAATTTACAAAAACATTCACCTCGCTCAGTCAAATCCAATCATTCAAAAGACATTTGTGGTCGGCACAAAGGAGAATGTTATCAATCATTCAGCCAGCTTCATACAGCAAGGCAAACAAAGACGCCAGAAAATGTATCTCTTGCTATTTACATGTCTACTAGCCATCCATTCTAGTTTAAACTATATGAAACTCCAGTACGAATATTTACAACACAATCAACCACAACGCAACTAAGCACAAATATTTATCAAAATGACAGAGTAAAATAAAAGAAGGTTGTCCGAGGGAAATTTTAGCTGCAAACTTAGAACATCCTCCTGAAGATGATTGAAACATCTAGAACCAACCAAGCTCTTATCGGGGCTCACCAGCCCTCTGGGCTCTTATATTGCTTTGAAAGAATACAGGGTGTAATCCTGAAAACTTTACCTACAAACTGGGAATATTAGAGTGAGCTATCTCTGATCAGGAAAATTCCCTTTATCAAGGGTAGCTTCTGCAAACAGCAACATCCAATCTTTGCAATGGCCTAAAGTAGATTGAAGATCGGTCAGAGGTCAGCAAATATAATTTGATTTACCATTTCCTCCGGGTCTCATCAGGCCAGGCATAGCTACAGATCCTTCTGTCATGTGACCTTTCTTGTTGGATTGAAGTTGGATGATACGAGCCCTTGTTGCACTGACATTCTCTTCAAACAGCAGAGATTCATCATCTCCTTCAAGACCCATCCGATCCTTGCCTTTTTGCTGATGAAAGAAAAAGAAAGAAATCACTTTGCTAATTTCAAGTATTTGGAGAATAAATGATATGTACATGTAATCTAATGACAACAGAATAACAAATTATAATAAAGATATGATTCTATCTGTGTCCAGATTAATGCAGATTTTTAAGAAATGGACATATTCTACATTCTCCATTCAATCATAAATTAACCAATCATCAATCAAAAGTAAAAACAGACTTAAATAATATTACATAATATATAAACAACAATAGATGAAAGCATACTTTCATGACAGAGAAATTAGAACCAACTGGCTTTCTTTACTTTTGTCAATAGGTACAAAAATCGTGTACTGATTTCAAACAATTCTAGTAAGCACTACAGAATATTCTTCTTTTCCCCCCTTTTTTTAAATCCAGCAATGCCATAACAAACTTATCAGGTTTGAAAACAAATCCAAGGCACATATTTGGTACATACAAATTAACTTTTGCTTAAAACAATCCTTGAATAGTCACGCATAGCAACCAGCAAGATCTAAGACTAGTTGTACCTTCTTGAGGATGATATCAATATAGCCAGCGATGAGTGCTCCAATGGCCTCACCCTCAGTGGTTTGTACAGAGTAGTAGGAGTCTGAGTAATCTCCAAAGTCAAGGGTAAAACTCTTAGGTGACGCCGCCCAACGACGGACAGTAGTCAAAGGCCAGGTCTTCAAAATCTACAGATATAGTTATAACAAGAGGCATGAAAGAGAAAGATTGAAAGTGAAATATGTATGGAAAGAAAGTATAGAAGAGAAAGAGGAGTAGGGAGGAGGAAAAGGAAAGTGAAAAGTATGATAGAAGAGAGAAAGATGGAAAAGAAGTAAAATATAAACAGAGAAATAAGCATAGCATTTAAAAATATATATCATAATAACATTTTCAGGTCTTGTGAAGAATATACATGTAATATAGCAATGAAGTGGAATGATGACTAGATCTGCCTAGCTGAAAATACTTTCTATAGTCAAATGTATTTGGAAATGTACACAAAAATATCACATGGCAGTTTGCTGAGATTATAAAACCTTTTCAAATTCCCTGAATGAAATCCTCATTAACAAATATAAAATGAATTTCATATTTGTAGAAACACCTTGTTCTAAATACAACTAAGCTAAACTACGTCAGGGTTATGCCATATGGGCAAGTATTTTTGTAGTACAATGTGCTTCAAAGGTAACCTCTGCAGAGAAAGCAAGTATCCTGCAAAAATAGGTTTACTATCTCCCTAAAATGAATAATGCGATGATATATCCTCCAACAGCTTGGGCCATTCTATATGGGTCCCAGTTAGGATTGAACAAAACAAAAATATGGAAAGGTTACTGACCTCCTTGGTCTTTTCATCGACACGAACAACACTCTCCCTGTTGATACCCAGAAGACGGGGCACCAGCTTGTTCTTGCCTTTCATCTTTTCCTGCACAAAGAAGTAAAAATTGACATTCTAAAACATTTTTCAAAATAGGTTTGATCAAATAACATGAAATATTGAGAAATTGATTGAACATGAAAAATGAATGCAATATTGTAGACACAGGACTACAAGAGGTTTTAAGTTAATGGAACATCATATTATATAGTGCAGTAAAAGCATCTAATGTGATGAGAAAATAGACTGAGACTATTTCTAAGTATTCATACAGGCTTCTACAAGACGTCTGAGCATTTGCAAAGAGACAGTAAGAATGGGTCCCTTTATTTTGCATTTATGTACAATATTCAAATCTGCTTGGAAGACTTTTCATTCTCTTAATTCCTTGACACGTGCATAAAATAATAAAATATAGCTTACGCTAAGGGGAAAAATTAACAGATCATATTGGGGAGCAGATATAGAGCAAACTTTCACAAGTACTTCAATTTTTCCAGACATAAACTGATGAAGGAACTCGTGAAAATGCTGAATACTGAACTTCAGTTACTGACAGTGCTTGATGTCAGTGGTTTACATTGGTTTAAGAAGAGGATACCATAATGTCTTCAGCGATCGACAATGCTGGGAGTCTATGTTTAGTAACCTTAACTAAAAAGGTGATACCATGTCTTCAACCATCGACAATGCTGGGAGTCTATGTTTACCAACCTTAACTAAGAAGGTGATGCCATATGTCTTCAGCGATCGACAACCCTGGGAGTTTTTTTTCAGTAACTGTAACTAAGAAGGTGATACCATATGTCTTCAACCATCGATAATGCTGGGAGTCTATGTTTACCAACCTTAACTAAGAAGGGGATGCCATATATCTTCATTGATCGACAATGTTGGGAGTTTTTTGTTTTCTAACCTTAACTAAGAAGAAGGTGATATCCTATGTTTTTAGTGATAGACAGTTCTGTGAGTTTTTGTTTACTTACCTTAACTAAGAAGAAGGTGATATCCTATGTTTTCAGTGATCGACAATGCTGGGAAATTTTGTTTACTAAACTTAACACAGACGAAGGTGATACCATAACTCTTTAGCAATCGACAATGCTGGGTGTCTATAGTCTACTAACCCTAACTAAGAAGAAGGTGATACAATATGTCTTCAACCATCAACAATGCAGGGAGTCTATGTCTACCAACCTTAACTAAGTAGGTGATGCCATAATCTTCAGCGATCGACAACCCTGGGTGTTTTTGTTTAGTAACCTTAACTAAGAAGGTGATACCATATGTCTTCAACTATCGACAATGCTGGGAGTTCATGTTTACCAACGTTAACTAAGAAGGTGATGCCATATGTCTTCAGCGATCGACAACCCCGGGAGTTTTTGTTTAGTAACCTTAACTAAGAAGGTGATACCATATGTCTTTAACCATCGACAATGCTGGGAGTCTATGTTCACCAACCTTAACTAAGAAGGGAATGCCATAAATCTTCATTGATTGACAATGCTGGGAATTTTTTGTTTTCTAACCTTAACTAAGAAGAAGGTGATAACATATGTCTTCAGCAATCGTCTGTTCTGGGAGTTTTTGTTTACTAACCTTAACTAAATAGGTAATACCATATGTCTTCAGCGATCGACAATGCTAGGAGTTTACATGTATGTTTACCAACCTTAACTAAGAAGGTGATAGGATACATGTATGTCTTCAGCAATCGACAATGCTGGGAGTTTTTGTTTACTAACCTTAACTAAGAATAAGGTGTTACCATATGTCTTCAGAAATCGACAATGCTGGGAGTCTATGTTTACAAACCTTAACTAAGGAGGTGATAATATATGTCTATAGCAATCGAAAATGCTAGGAGTCTATGTTTACTAAACTTAACTAATAATAAGATGATACCATATGTCTTCAGCAATCGTCAGTTCTGGGAGTTTTTGTTTACTAACCTTCACTAAAAAGGTGATAACTTATGTCTTCAGCAATCGATAATGCTGGAAGTTTTTGTTTTCTAACCTTAACTAAGAAGGTGATACCATAAGTCTTCAGCTACTGACAATGCTGAAGGTTTTTGTTAACTAACCTTAACTTAGAAGAAGGTGATACTATATGTCTTCAGCCATTGTCAGTTCTGGGAGTTTTTGTTAACTAACCGTAACTAAGAAAAAGGTGATACTATATGTATTCAGCAATCAACAATGCTGGAAGTTTTTGTTTACTAACCTTAACTAAAAAGGTGATACCACATATCTTTAGTGATCGTCAGTTCCAGGAGTTTTTGTTAACTAACCTTAACTACGAAGAAGGCGATACTATATGTCTTCAGCAATCGTCAGTTCTAAGAGTTTTTGTTTACTAACCTTAACTAAGAAGCTGATACCATATATCTTCAGCAATCAACAATGCTGGAAGTTTTTGTTTACTAACCTTTAACTAAAAAGGTGATACCATATATCTTCAGTTATCGTCAGTTCCAGGAGTTTTTGTTAACTTACCGTAACTAAGAAGAAGGTGATACTTTATGTCTTCAGCAATCATCAGTTCTGGGAGTTTTTGTTTACTAACCTTAACTAAGAAGGTGATACCATACATAGCAATCAACAATGCTTGGGGTTTTTTGATTATTAACCTTAACTTTAAATAGAATAAGATGTATGTCTTCAGCGATCAACAATGCTGGAAGTCTATGTTTAACAACCTGAACTAAGAAGGTGATACCAAACGTCTTCAGCAATCGTCAATGCTGGGAGTTTTTGTTGACTAACCTTAACTAAGAAAAAAGTGATACCATATGTCTTCAGTGATTGACAATGCTGGGGGTCAATGTTTACCAACCTTAACTAATAAGAAGATGATACCATATATCTTCAGCAATCGTCAGTTCTACAAGTTTTTGTTTACTAACTTTAACTAAGAAGAAGGTGATATCCTAAGTTTTTAGTGATAGACAGTTCTGTGAGTTTTTGTTTACTTACTTTAACTAAGGAGAAGATGATATCCTATGTTTTTAGTGATAGACAATGCTGGGAAATTTAGTTTACTAACCTTAACTCAGACAAAGGTGATACCATAACTCTTTAGCAATCAACAATTTTGGGTGTCTATTGTTTACTAACAAAGAAGAAGGTGATAACATAAGTCTTTAGCAATCGACAATGCTGGGTGTCTATAGTCTACTAATCCTAACTAAGAAGAAGGTGATACCATATGTCTTCAACCATCGACAATGCTGGGAGTCTATGTTTGTTTACCAACCTTAACTAAGAAGGTGATGCCATATGTCTTCAGCAAACAACAATGCTGGGAGTCTATGATTACTAACCTTAACTAAGAAGAAGGTGTTACCATATATCTTCAGCAATCGACAATGCTGGGAGTCTATATTTACTAACCTTAACTAAGAAGAAGGTGATACCATATGTCTTCAGCGATCGACAGTGCTGGGTGTATTTGACTTTAGCATCCAGCTCAGTCATTCCAATCATTTCCTTGTGTTCCTGGAATATGAAATTATATTAGAATTGTACATTTTAGTCAGATGAATAGCAAAGAAGAGAATATGCGTACATCCTCTCTTACTGAAATGGATGATAGCCCTGACAGACAATTTGAAATTCAAAAAGTGTACACTTAAGTGTTGACAATGTGTACATCTACACATATCCATTTAATGTAATAATTTTCATACCTTTTCTTCTTTTAATCTCACCTCATGATTTGCACCGACTTAAGGAGTACAAAACAAGGTATTAAAAATGAATGTTAACAATTTGAATTTGCATATATATCACTAAGATGATAATGAATGTTAAACAATTCTATAAATACTGAGGAAATTTTTGAAATATATCTTATTTACCAAGTTTTGGGGCTAGGTGAAAGCAACTTTCTTTTATTGAGAGATAGATTTCAATTAATTTGAGTCATAATAATTTTTATTTTTAAAAAAATGTCAAACCTGGTTACACACATTTCAGTTTCAATTGAATAAATTGCACAAAATGTGTGCTCTCCAATTATCTTGAATTCTTTCATATTCTAGTTTCCAGATTTTTCAAAACATCAATCGCTTTTCTTAAAGTCTTTTTGCCAGTGGGTAAGTAGGGCATCAGGATGTAATTACAATGGTGTGATCACTTATTTTGCCCTGACAAGTTAATCTGTTCATTATCCACGGTATCTAATTGAATAACAGCAGCTGCATATCAACAGCTTTTGGCACATCATTCCATCACTGGGCACAGATATTTGCAACAACCTTCATTAAGGTTAGAGTCCAGACCACATACTTGGAAACGACTTGACAGATGAAGGTTAATAATGTTCGTACAAGTACAGTAATCAAGGCTTGCCAACTCTACTCAGCGGATGTGATTGTGTCGTACTGTACCTTTGTACATGTTTTTTTATCAACGGCATTGGGGAACAACTTTAATTTTTAAAGAACTTCAATTGACATAAAACTCTGCGTATTTTGCGATACGATTTCCTCAGAGAAAAGAAAACTTCTCATTGAAACCTGTGGTTAAATCAGGATCACATGACAAGAAACACTACAAAAGTAACCGGTGATCGAAACAATACCCTGGCAAGTGTTTTTTTCTGTAACTGTAATAAAAATAATACATGGGTAAGTAACCCATTTACATACATGTAAGAGGTATCCAGGTATTGAAATTTTTGTATGAGCATTTGACTTGCTCTACAGATGATTGTCTTGTTTTGATTCTCAGCCTTGACTAACATTATGCTATTCAATTAATTTTAAGTTAATGTCAACATAAAACAGTGTGAAAATGGAGAGATTGAAAGCTATAACAATAAACACCTCCATTATCATAAATGTTGAATAATCATTATATGCAACAAAATGCAGTCAATTAGGGATCTGAATTATCGAAATAACAATCAAATGAAATGTTGATTATTTTATATCAATAACATCTTAAATATATATTTTTTTATTTCTAAGTTTGTATCAGGGTAGCAGGAAAATCGGCACAAATCACTGGTCTTACTTAAAGTTCCTACTATGCTCATCTCCTATTCTTTCTCAGCAATTAGATTTTACCCCCCAAATGCTTGACTTTTCTACATATCCCTAAACTTTCCAGTAATAGGGAAAAACTATGATCATACTACTGGTACTTACCAAATATATTCTCTTCTCCACTCCTTTGACTTTCACATATTCCTTTGGTAGCATGTCCTTCAGTCTATGGATACAAATAACCAGACAGAACATAAATCAACAAACGTCAAGCTATCAGCAAGGACTGGGTGTTATCTAACTGTATGTATGGAATGTGCCATGTACTTTCCCAGTAGTACATTCGTGACTGTTTTAATCCAGCTCAATCAAGGCTCCACTTTTGTACTATTTTAGAGAATTTGTGGTATGATTAGAGAGATTGTAGGAAGAGAAGAAATATGACAGATAATGAATTATAAATGACACACCTACTGTAGATTGCATTGTGATTAATACAAAATCAGCTGATACTAATATCAATGGTTGATATGCTTGCCTGAATTGGGAAAATTTCATCATGAAAACTAAATATCCTTCCGAAATTATTGCAGTGGAATCCGATTTGCCTACTCCCAATCATCCACAAGTGCTGACACATGTATGGAGCATGACATATATTCTGTTTAATTCACCAATGGCATTAAATTCAATTTCAAAATTGCAACATATGTGTTATGGAACTGAGTTCTTAACAAATCATTTTGTGTCATCTTGTGTTGAAGGAATACATGTATATACAAACAGAATCATAATCTAACACTGAATAGTGTCTATTCATCAGGAAATAAAGTACACTTACTTTCCTTAGTAATCATGAATCAGTATGAAATGTGTTCTGATGAACTACATGTACTTCGGCAAATTTCATGTGTTTTACCAAGAAAACTAATGTCAATGTAGTGCCAAGAAAACTTTGTCCCACATTATAATTAATCCTAACAGTTTTCCAAGGACAAGGGCATTCATGTACAAATGCTGAGAAACTGAAAATTTTACTTTACTGCATATTTGTTTCATTTGTCTACTAATGGCATCTGATACAGTTTAACATTATCTAGAAAACTCTTCTCAATGGTTCAGTTACACATCCAGCTTTCAAAAAATTACGGACAAAAAAAACCCCACATGAATAGGGCTTCTAAGAAATATGTTGAACACCTGATATGTGACGAATCGAGAAACAATGGCTGATTCTTATCCTATATCTCCAGTGAAAGATATAAGTGATAACATTTGCCAAATTTCACAATCGGCAGCTTCCTTTCTTTTGGCCCGAACTTCCTGCATCACAACATGGAACTCCATTATTTCCATGTCTAAATTAAGCAACTCCAATATTATCACTAATACTTATTCCTTAGAATTCTCATGAATTGATTTTGACTGGATAGAGCATCCCCAGCCTTATCCCTAAAAGTTATTTCTTTGAATTCTCATGATTAAATTTTGAAGATAATGGTTGCTTACTCCAAGAAACCTGGCTTGTGCTTGCTCTCATTGTGGTCACCATACTGGATCTGACACTGAGTACCTGCCAAGAGACACGCCTCTTCCATCGAGCAGGGGTGGGTCCCATTCAGGATAGCATCACGTGACTGCATGAATGACAGAGATGAAGGAACGGATCAAGGGATGGATGAATAAAGGATGGATGTGGATGGATGAAACAAATAAATCACAAAGCCAATAAAAATGGTAAAGATATTTTCTGCATCTTCCAAGCAGCAAAACAGGTCATAATAATGAGTAAAACATTTTCTCAATAATGAAGACATCTGGCAATAAAGTCCATTTGTCTCCACTACATTATACTTGTAGAATGTACCACAGCTTTTCTCTTGAACCGATCAGAATGAACAGAAAACCAAATTCAGAAACGCTATTCTGTGATTTTTATAGTACCGATTACACTCTTAATTTATCTCAATTAACATAAAACACATCAGTATCATATCAAATGAAATATGTCATATTGCCAATATCTTTTCTCATACAGACCATAGGAAATAGAAAGCATACAGCGTAGAAACAAACGGACAAACAGCCGTAATACCAGAAACTTTCACGCCTATAAAATTTTTATGAATTTCTTAAGCGGTTCAGATTCACGGAAGTTTCATGCTGCGAAATAGATCTTGTCTAATTAAATCACAACTCACAGTCCCATAACCCTTCAATTCGTGAAAATTTCTAACCATGAAAATCGCCGTCGTTCACAATTTGACGAAAGTTTGATATCGCGAAGTTTCTGGTTTCGCAGTAGATGGAAAGGAATATACTTTTTACCTGGACATAGAGCAAGTTGAGTTGGACCGGATCGCGTTTGTCTACATTCTGATCAGAATAGAAGTACTTGCGTCGGAAGATGAGGCACTCGTTCTCGTCCACACCTTGTTCTCTCAGGGTCCTCGTGTGATCAAGCCAATTCACTGTTAACAAATTAACATCATGTTAACAATACTTTTGATGAATCAATGTCTCTTTCATTTCAAACACAAAATAATATTTGGATATGGGAAGCAAAAGCTACATTGGTCTTCATTTATTTAATGTTACATGAATATATTTTGATTTTTCATTCATTGAAAGTCCTACCATTTTACAATCAGCATTAAATATTAATATCCTTAAAACTTTAATACCCTTGGAAGGCACAAATTTAATTTTCTTGTGAATAATGTAGTTCCTAAGCTATTTTGGTATAAAATATGAGCACATTCTTTATTCTGAACAATTATTCTTATTTCATCTTTCATTATAGTTTTGATATCTCCACTCCATAGCATTTGGAAATTACACTACACCACTAATCATGTAAAAACAGTTTGAATAGCCTCCTTTAATAGGCTCAGGCAATTTCTCCTAGTCGGAATCAGGAAATCCCTGCAGTATATTGAGTGTTAATAATGTGAATAATTGGCAAAGTTACTGTTTCAAGTTCTGTGTAATGATCATGTAAGCAATCATTTTCCTGGTGGTTATCAATGTACCCTGATCCTTTGATCTCAGACTGAAAGGATGTGGCCTAGAGCATCAGAGCTCTAATTAGATCAAATATGAAAGAGGCCATTTCCTTATAGAAAATGATATTAATCCTTGGGTTGGTTTAAGCTGTGGTCAATAAACCACAGTAATGTAAACAAGAGGAAATTTATGTGGGTCTTCCGAGGCTGTTTAAAGTTGTTCTATCTTAATTGCAGATTGCACAATGATATCATTTTCAATATTCACTTGCAGTCTCACTGTGTTTCTCATCTGGGGATTCTAAGTTGAGTCAGTAAACCAGATTTGGAAATTGAACAATTAAACACTTAGATGTAGTTATTCTTACATCATTTAGGATACACAATGAAACTAATATCTATTCTATCATCTGGGTATAAATTTCCTTTAATATTTCAAAGTTATATTTTTCCACCATATTGCTACATGTACATATATTCTATTCAGTGTTAATTTTCCTTTCTTGACTAAAGTGAAGTCTATTATTTCATACAATCCTATTTCTTTAATCTGTATGGGGTTTGGGGTAAATGTAATTTGATTTCATGGTATTAATGTGGTTTGAAATTGCAACTAGGAACCAATATTTTCCTAGAGACTCCTGCTTTCATCCAGTAGCAGCTGTTGTACTTGTCCCCTAAATCTACGTTTTGGTCAATTTTAATACAGAAAAAAGTAAGTAAAAAGTGAATTTTTGAGAAAATGTGTTTATCCATAATTGTAGCAAATCAAGCCCCTGATGTCTGCATATATGCAGTTCAATGCACCCTTCAAATCTCCTACCAGTCAATCAGTATCAGTAAAAGATGTCAACCATAATTGAATCTCATAACAATGGATCTATCTTAAGCCATCATCTAGTATAAGCACTTGGCAAAATTTTGCTTCTGAATCAATAAATCCTCTGTTGAAAGCCAGAAGGACAATAACCAACATCATCTAACACAGAGTTCTCGCCATTCTGGTCCTTAAAGGAGAATGAAACCCTGGGAAAATATCAATTTTAATGAAAATTTTAATGAAAAGAGAGAGGATAGAGAGAAGCAATTTTTTAAAAAGTTCCATCAAAATCGGTTACGAAATGAAAAAGTTATGAAAGTTTGAAAAGTTTCAATTTACTTTCTGTGGCAATCCTCAAATTGGTAATGTTGCTTCAAAATGGCAGGTTTAGTAGTATAACTCTCAGTCTCAATATGTTTTGTACACAAAATTTCATATTTTCTCCATTATCTCTAAAGATGCTGCTTGTCTTTTTGTGAACTCAACATATGTTGTGTCAAATACATTTTCCCATGATATATCTTGAGCTAAGAAGGAGACAAGCTGCACCTTGAGAGATAATGGGGAAAATATGAAATTTTGTGTACAAAATATATGGAGAGTTGTACTACTAAACCTGTCACTTTGAAGCAACACTGCCAATTTGAGGATCGCCATAGAAAGTAAATTGAGACTTTTCAAACTTTCATAACTTTCTCATTTCGTAACCGATTTTGGTGGAACTTTTTTTTAATTGCTTCTCTCTATCCTCTCTTATCATTAAAATTGATTTTCCCCAGGGTTTCAATCTCCTTTAAGAGAAGACATAATGAATTGTTTGTCTAAAATGGAGGCAAGCTTTGCAGGCATTACTCACTCTCATCATCTGTATGCAGCTTCCTCTTCAGTGTTTCCATTTTCTTCTCATCTCTCAAGATAGATGCTCCTGGGTCTTTCTTCTTCTCCTACAAGAGTAGACAAGATTAAACATAGAGTACAAAGGTCTTGTAAAATGTAATGTATGCATTACATCCTGTTCAGAAACTACACTGTTATAATCATATTCATAATTAGTATGCACATTATGGCTGTGATCAAGAGGACTTCGTTTAAGCATTATCTTCCATGACAGAGGCTGACAGCATCTGTTTGAGACAAGCTGGGTAATGACTCAATTATTTTACTCTAAAACCTACATCAATTTCATTAGCACATTCCCGATACAATTATTTCTTCCTATAATATCCAATGAAGTACTTAGATTGAATCACAGACAATAATCTGGACACAAGGGCATAGTATAGGCCCCCCCCCAAAAAAAATAATATCATAATCTTCATCAGCATATAATGTGGTTATAAAACCACATTATTCTATTATACACAACTCTTAGGTAACAAATGACTTTTAAACTGGTTACTTTCTCCTTACATGTACATAGCCTAAAAAGGCTGAAAGGAAAATAGTTTTTTCTTCCTTTTAATCATCTTTACATGACAAAAAAGATACATTTGAAATAGCAAGGAAGAGAAACATGCAGCTTGAACACAAGCTCGCATTTATAACCCCCCCCCCCCCCCAAATAAGAATATAAGAGATTGTTACCTTCTTGAGTGTACTTCTGTTGAGGGTTCCTCCATCTTTTTTGATATCCTCTTCCATATCACGGCACAAAGAATACTCATCATAGTTTGTCACACCTGTAACAGTTAACAAACACCAATGTAAGTTTCTAATCCACTGCCAATAAAGCAGAGGGTTACATGTGTGCAGGAATATATCATCAGACTTTCTGGTAGCCTTCAAGTTCCCCTACCTTCAAACATTCTCGAGGCCCTCTTTATATACCTCAGTCACTAAACCAGCTACAAACAAACCAATCCTCAGCCATATGGTGTAGTGTAATTTTCCATTCAGTCCGTTGTCGGTCTGGGGTAAATCTCGACAGTGTTACTGGGTATCAAGTAAAATCAAGTTGTCATGTTACATGTATGTCTCCTCTTCCCCCCCCCCCCCTTCCCTTCCAGAGACAGTCCACATTTTAGAAGGGCTTATCAAATCCATGCTTAAACAATCAATATGAAAATTAGAATATGTTACAATAACAAAATGCAAATATATATTCATCTGCCATACTGTATACAATAACGAAATGCAAATATATATTTATCTGACATGTATCATCTTTACTGACCAACTTTTGTGCAGATGGTGATCAGCATCTGGCTAACAGTGTTGCTATCATCAATCTGAATTAAGAGAGAAAAAAAGAAAAAAAATACCTTGTAACAGTGTGAACATATCAACCAAACATAAACTTTAAAGCCAGTGCAATTATGCATAAACAGTGTTCTTGAAAAAGTAGAAGCTTACATAAAGAAAATCTTGAGTAATTAATGTTAAGTATACATGTAGTTTCTAAAAAAATGAGATGAGCCAGTTTTTTTAATTTGTTTTACAAATCATTCCCCAACAAAGCCCCTACCCCCTTTTCCATTGTATCCTATTGTGTCTTTTCATTCTTCAACATACATAGATGCGTGTGAGTTAATGTCTGCCTACTGGGAAAAGCGTAATTTTACTGATTCCTAACCAAATGGGCTCCTGCTGGGTAGTTCCATTTAAACATAGCATCACAGGATACAACAGATGCTTGTTGACTTCCTGCTCCTACATAGCTACTACACCAAAGGCTCATTATTCTTAGGGTGCGCTCGAACTATTGCTGTGAAACGGTTTCCTCTCTCTCTCTCTCTCTCTCTCTCAAACTGGAAGTTGGGAGGGGTGATGTAGGGGAAACAAGCTGAGCGAAAAAGTATTGTGAATTGGAGCAGGTAAACGTGTGTGAATATGAGAGAGAATTGACTTTCTAAAAGAAACAGCATAATTTATGGTACCAATCAATACATCTGCACCTTCCATGAACATGCATACACATAAATATGTTCTATAGAATTGAGATCATTTGGATTTAGAGCTTTACTTTCCCACAAAATTGAACATATATTAGGGCTGAGTCGAAACGGTTCCCCGACCGGTCCCCGCCCGTCACGCTGAAACCCGGGTTTGCATTTTCGGATTTCAGGTTTTTCCAAACTAATTTTAGCACTAATATATTGCAATTTAGAACTTTAAACATGCAATTCACAAACTGAATTTCAATTTAATCCAATTACATTTGCTGCAGTAATAAATGGAAATCATTTCAGACGACGATAGGTCTTTTCATGAGTCTAAAAAAATAGAGCTGCGAGGAAGATTCAAGCTACCGTGCGCGTTCAGAAATGAAGTCAGAATGGGAGTCACCGGCGCTCAGTGCGCTCGAATACAGCCTTATACCGTAATACACACAGACGAGGGTCGAATATAACTGATGTGATCGATCGTGCCAAAAGTAAGCTTGAAAACAACCAAAAATACCACGTAAGCGACAACAAAAATACAAAATTACCGTAAAACAATTCTTTTCTTTGGCAAGAAATAGTATGGGTATCCAAAATATTTCATAGAAAAAATGATGTTGGAGGATTGCGAGTGCACTTCATATCGCGATTAGGCAGCCATATTTGACATTGTTTTGCGTAGCAAGACCGCAGATGGCAGCAGAGAGGAACAGTTGTGGCCGATCACCTGATCTAGTGCCCACATTTATTTTCCTCTCTGCTGCCATCTGCGGTCTTGCTAAGCAGAACAATGTCAAATATGGCTGCCTAATCTCGATATGAAGTGCACTCGCAATCCTCCAACATCTTTTTTTCTATGAAATATTATGGATACCCATACTGTTTTTTGCCAAAGGGAAGAATTATTTTACGGTAATTTTGTATTTTTGTTGTCGCTTACGTGGTATTTTTAGGTGTTTTCAAGCTTACTTTGATCCGATCACATCAGTTATATTCGACCCTCGTCTGTGTGTATTACGGTCTAGGGCTGTATTCGTGCGCACTGGGCACAGGTGACTCACATTCGGACTTCATTTCTGAACGTGCACGGTACCTACCACGAAGCTTGATTTCCTCTTTCAGCCCTCAATTTTAGGTAACAAAGAGACCTTTGGCTGTATTTCTTAATGTTTTGTTTTTATTCCGAATTGTTATTTCTCTCGGGAAAAGCATTGTTTTATCGATTTGGATTCAGTAACTGTCCTCTATGCTGCATTTTAGTTTAGCAATTTTACCTTGACTGTTGACTCCCGTCACTACATACACTCACATTTTCTGTTGTAGGGAATTCCCGTTCGGGTACCCGGTCCCCGCCCGAAATTTTGAGTCAAACCCGGGTTTGGAAAAACCCGTGATGACTCAGCCCTAACATATATATATTTGATCTTGTTTTAAATTTGTTTGACAAAGGACTTTCTTTTAAAATGAAACAACCTTCAGATTTGCTCTTTTTTCTTTCATTCTAAACACATACATGTAATACTCTAGTCAGTCGAATGAAAACAACCAACGGGTGATTAAAGATATTCTTGCACATCACACACACTGAAGGCTATCAGTACAAAGTTCTCATGTGGGACAGGCAGCAGTTAATAGACCCTTAATGGAATTCCAAATTGGTGTTCTGGAAACTCTATTAGCAATCTATTAACTCCTGTGCTATTGATTTAGGCTCCTCCTCTCTTTTAATTAAAATGAAACCTATTAAAAATGTGATGAATAACAATAATCTCCGCATCCAACTTTTGGCAAAAAAACATTATTGACTGGCGCGACCTGCACTATGCTTAAATTGAAATTACAGGCAGATTATGCACTACAGTGTATAATCCATGGCCTACAATTATTGAAATGATTTTCTATTGTGAGCACTGCTTTACATGTTCCTCTAGACAATCACAGAATATAGAGGGTAGGTCAATGTCTATCACACCCAAACCGAATGTGATTGTATGACATATGCTCCAATTGATAATTTTCTAATACTTACCAAATTCCTAACTCCAAATCTGTACCTAACCTTAACACTAAATCTAACTTAAAACCAAATCGCAACCTTGACCCTAGACCTCCACAAAATAAAGCTCAGAGCAATTATTGCTGGAGCATATCGTCTATCGAGAGCCAAAAGGGCATAAACTCTATGTAAAAGCATATGATTTTACGCCCTTCTGGTACTAAACACACGATATGTCAGTTCACCTTGAATATAGTTATGAAATTTTCACACATGTATTCAGAGTAAGATTACCACCCCTGCTCGAACAGACTTGTCATGCCAATATTCCAAGGAGAGCAAAACTGCTCAGCCTTGCATTTAAGTCTGTCCTTGATGGATTAATAGAAGAGCTTCAATCAGGCCTTCCTAAACTTTCTGTGGGGACTGAGTACACATAAGCTGATGTATCATTTCAATAAATCATCATACTTACCAAAAGAGTTTTAGCAGATCCATCCAACATTTTAATCCTCAAGGGACGGATCTTTTTCCTGTATTCCAAGACATCCTGAAAAGAAATGTATAGAACGGGAAAATAAGTGATAATCATCATGAATGCTTATGAATATAAAATGAATAAAATCAGTTATACTAAAAATAGGATACAAGATACCCTGAATTATAAACACACACTAAAAAGAAGAACCCCTACATGTATGTCCTACACACACTCTCTTTCTCTCTCTCTCTCTTTCTTTCTTTCTTTCTCTCTTTCTCTCTCTCTCTCTCTTCCTTTTTTTTTCATTTCTTTGTCGTATATTTCATTAAATCATGATGTAACTGTATATTTGTTATCAAAATTCTTCTTGCATTTGATAATATGTAAGATGAAAAACAGAATGGCATTACTACATGTATTCAATCAAGTCGATCTTTGGTTTTATTGATTCATTGACCATTGAAACAAAGCTAAATATATTATCAGAACAACATAGATCAAGATAAAGTGTTAATTAAATGCTGCAGCTACAAGTACTCTACCATGAAAACGTACACTGTATGAAAAAGGGCCATTACTGTATGTAAGTATTAAAAGAATGTTGTTTTTATTACCAGTCCATGGAAATTTGCTCTGATCAAACAAAACAGTAAATTAGTATGCAAATACTGACTATTTTGAGAGGCATAATTTAGGTTTAGATCAAGGTAATTTAGAGATCATCAGTCATCATTGTATGCAGTTTCAACCATGACACCCTGGGAGTGCTTATAATTCGTTTTATATATACAACTTAATGAGCGAATCATCTTTTTATGAGCAATGACGTACATATGTCCATTATTTCTGTTGATTACTCTTTAGTAAAACACACACAAACACCAACACAAACACACACTAATATCATGACCATAGAATTACACACATTATATATATATATATATATTTCTAGATTCAACTAAAAGGCAAATTTTTTTTTTCTTATTGTATATACGTACATCAGCGTGAAATGACGTTACAGAGAATTAATGGATTCAAAATGTTCGTACAGTATATGTTTAGAATTAATTTAATTCAATTTGCATTTATGGCAAAAAGAATCGTATAATAACTACCTTTTGTGTGCGATAAGGTATTTTTAGTAAATCCCCAAACTACTGATAAATCAAGAAAAACAGACATCGCCCTAAGTCCAACCTCAGGACTTTAGATCCCCAAGAGTTATACATATATAGATTTTCCACGTTATATTATACGAAAATGAGTTCTCCCTACCGAACAAAACTTTGTAGTAATATAAGTAATTTGGCGCCTTCTATGTTTATATCGATAGAATGCCTCCTAACCCTACGGAAATGGGAAAAAAACAGTGCCGAAAACGTTAAGGCGAATCGAAAAATTCGACTTAACGTCGGCTTCCCCCTCCCATCGAATATTTCGCCAAAAAAAATCGCCTGAAGTAGGAATTATGTGTGTATATATATATATATATATATATATATATATATATATATATATATATATATATATATATATATATATATATATATATATATATATATATATATATATATATATATATATATATATTTATATATATCACCACAGAATTACACCACATTATATATACATATATCACCACAGAATTACATACATACATATATATATATATATATATATATATATATATATATATATATTGACAAAGAAATTGCACCTCTTTTTCTTCCTTCAATATTTTGCTATATTTATATACAGGAAATATTTAAATATGAACAGAATTTGAAAAACAAGCACTCCTGAGTTATCAAAGATCAAAGGTATAACATGTCTTTTTAACCATTATACATGGAAAAGTATTGATTTCAGAAATGCAATGTTGTAACATCAGACAAACTACAGGCATGTGGAAACGGAAGTTTAGGGTGACAATCCTGTTTCCTGCTGTCAACACACCAAAGAATCGCTAGACGGGGTTTGCCAGCCCCCCCCCCCCCCGCCAACTTCTATAGTCATCCCATATTACTAAACAGTAAACACTCATATACACTCATAGGGCAAGCCACTCAGGGATACATGTGGCTTAATTAAAGTACCCCCCCCCCAATACACACACACACACCACAGAACCCTAGGTCAAGGTTTGCATCCGCCCTCCCCATCCCACCTCAATCAATCTATATTGCTAAAAACACATGTAGGGTGAGCTACTCAGATATACATGTGGCTGAATTAAAGTTAACTCCCCCCCCCCCCCCCCCCCCACCACCTATTACTATAACTTCCATGTTTGTTCCTACAATGTACATGTAGATGCATTTCAGTATGACAGAGAAGGATTAAAGTTGGTCAAATACAAAGTGAATCACAAGAACAAAGTTATGTAATATCAATATTTCTATAGAAATCAAGTTCCCAAAATATCTCAATCCTGTTGACGGTACATGTAAAAGTACAGTGCTATACCACAACAATGTATGCAGACCTTGCATTTTACAGAAATAGTACTGAGATATGTACATTGTAGGCCTACCACAGAAGCAGGAAGTTTCTTTCCATGGTAAAGCCTATTGTAAAAGTATAGCCTCTTGGCATAAAGTTTCATCTTCAAGTTTTATAGATCATAAAAATATATGGATAGTAGATATGTATACATGAAATACAAACATGCTATACTATTACTAAGGAAGTTGTGGTGCATGCTGAGTTCGCTCAAAAAATAAATTTGTAGAGTCACTTTGCCACATTGTTTTGACATGGGACATAAGCTACATGTACCGTTCAAAAGGTATATCATATGAATCCTTTATTCCGTAGGATATAATACATGCAAGTAGGATTACACTGTAAAACTGCATTGTATGGCGGTAGCCGCGGTACATGTATTTCCATCTTTATATGAAGTATCAACTATGAAATATACATGTAAAAACCATAAAAGATATTTTTTAAATACTGTGACATTGTACAGTTTTAGGGAAAAGGTTACAAAAAACTTGTACATGTATGTACATGTATGTAGGCTCTACATACATGTACCTGTAAACAATGTTTTTTTAAAAGGATTTTAAAATGAATGGTTTGGGGGACCTAGAGGGTACATGTACAAGTCTTTTTTAGTTTCAATTTGGCCTAGCAACAACTACATGTAGGTTCCATGTAAAGATCTTGGTCCGGTCAGTGACACATGACCAAGGAATCTATCTAGATGACCTATCTACATGTATCATGCTACTATTATTATCATACATGTAGGTAGTCTACCATCAAGGTACAAGAGTGTACATTAGGTCAGTGACAAGCTTGCAAAATATTACATGTAATTGTCACTATGTATAGAAATGCAAATCATGGCATATTTTTGTTGTTTTGCTAGTTTAATTGTTTGTTTTTTTACTCAATTTCATCTGTTTATCAAATCACGATAAGAATAATATTCTTGTTTTGTTTGTTTCATATAAAAAGGGGTCAATTTTTAAAGGACATACTTAATAAAATGTTTTCAGGATGTGATCACCCATTAGTTTAAATACAACTCATTAATTTTTCATTCGGTATTTGAACAGTATGTTAACTTTGTTAAAATAATAAGAATAAGAAATAAGGAAGAGGCCTACATGTACATCATAACAACATAACTCTACAAAAGCATCCAATTACTAACAAGTATTTTTTCTATTCTTTTTTGTGTTTATTTATTGTATTCTTTCCGGGGAGATAAACCATTTTTGGAGGGCATCATCTTCCTCCTACCCCTACCACCATCATCCTCTGCCTCTGCCAAGGTCTCGCTTTACCCCTGTAGCAACGATTGACATACCAGACGTACCAGGCACAAGCATGGTATGTCACTGACTCACTCAGCCTACATGTATAACCTATGATGTAGGCCGACACTGTACAACCCAGTATAATTGAATTGTGTAGTGAAAGCCTACCGTGGGGTCGGCTGGTACAGTATACAGTATGTCACATAAATTTCTACACTACATGTAGAGTGTTACTAAGAATCAATGTATTAGTATAAAAATGCCCCACCCACAGTTCCATATATACGAGTCACGTGCATGTGGGATTTGAAGGGAAAGCCTATATAAGATTTCATCAAAATAATGTTTTCAATTTTTAGATCCATTTCATTGACTTATCCTGAGTGAAATTGAAATTTCATTAGGTATCTATTTAAAGCCCAGGTGTAATATTATGAAAACTCTCTTTATACTTTGCTTTCATGGCCCATTCAACATTTTCTAATTTCTGTGAGCCCTGTACAAGTCTTGATCAAATTGAGGTTTAGATAGGTAACCATTCCTGACACACCTCCACCTTTCTTTACCATCAATAAAATGTTCTATTCATGTTTAAATTAATCAATGAACCAATAATTCCGAAGCACACACTTCAAGTACTTTGCATTACATTTACATGAAAATTCTGATTATTATAGGAAGTACTTAGGACCCTATGTGGTATATCCATGTTATATTTAGACATTTAAAAAAAAAATACAAAAAGAACAAAACGCTGACCGGATTGTGACTTGCTATGTACATTAGCCTTCTTGTGAGTTTTTACGTGTGTTTATAGTCTTTTCATGTAGAGAGACTAATACTGCTTGTAGGGAAGTTCTCAATGATCTTGAATAAAAAGACAATATTACAGAGTGCAATTCCCAAGATATCACTCCATAGGATTCCACCCTATGCATCAATAGTTAAAGGTATAGCCATCGCTACAATGTAAGGTTGGGCATCCTTGCATCAACTTGACAAACTTCCCCACTCACTTCTATTTGTATGTATGCCTACTCTCCACAAAGGCTGAATAGAAACCAAAATTAGAAAATCGTTCTTGATCTAATTTTCTTTCCTGTGAATGATGAGTGTCCTTTTCCGTTCTTTTATTCACCATGAATACAATTTTACCAAAAAATGATTACGGTCTGCATCATTCCTAATAATTCATATGACATGTACATGTACTGTAGGTCAAAAACGCTTTTCTAATTTGTTTTCCTATTCAACCCACTGTTTAGGGTATCATTGAATATGAACATGTACAGTTAGGATTAAACTTCCTACATTTATAGCTTGTATTAAAAATATATGACTGAGTCAATTATTTTCTCTCAAATCTTCTTTATATGAATTGGGGTTCCCCCCCCCCCCCTCTAATTTTCCATTGTGGAAATGTGGCAATGGGAAATTTCTGTGTTTCATTTTCACTGACAACTTTACTATCAAATTCCACTGAGGCTCAGATCAACATTATATAGATGGACATACTCCTTGATGCATGCACATATTCTATCATGTCTATGGGCAAAATTGCAACACCTGTGCATATATCTCAAATGGCCCTCCCTTTAAAAGTCTGCTATGAAGAGTGCATCACACCAGTCAATTTGATATCACAATTTGGATGGAAGATTGATTGAAAAGGAGTCAAAATGTGATCTCTAAATGCCATCATGAAAACAAGGGACAGAGGGAGAGACACAATATGTCGCTTTTGGAATTCCCCCCATAAAAACCCCATTATATTTCACAATTCTTGCTTTCCTTTCCTGGCCCTGTTTCTACATATTGCTCAAAGGAATTGTCATGCTCTGAATTACATAAAATTGTTCTCTTTGTATTTTCCCCACATTCATTGCTAAGCTGAGATAATCTGTCAAAAAAAAAGGCCAATTTCAGAGACAGTTGAATAAGTTAGCATCTATCTCCACATTGTAATGGTTAGCAAGAAATATCACAAAGAAGAGTTTGTTCAGAGAAATCTTATCTTTTTTTTAAACTTGCCTTTATCAGCAGAGCTCATTTTTCAGTTATGTAAAGGACATGTAGAAAATCTTCAAGTTTAAACCAGGGAACTGTAACCTTGTACAAATTACAGTTCCCTGCTTAATAAACACCCTTGAATACACATGCAGGACAAGATTCACTATCGCTATAAGTACAACATCCTTTATCTAAACATGTATTTTCATTAATCATGAAAACAATAATTGATGTAAAGGGGTAACCTAGCTAGTCATAAGGACTGCTATTCATAAGGACCACTTATTTATAAGGACCGCTATCCATAACATGTGACTAAATGAATAGCGGTTTTATATGAATAGCAGTCCTTCTAAATTCATTAACTATCATAAGGACAGCTATTCATAAAGCGTGTTGAATGAATAGCGGTTTTCTATGAATAGCGGTCCTTATGAACAGTAAGCAGACCCTGATGTAAATGTGTATGTTGGATAATACTTTCCCATAGAAATGCATTCTGTAAAATATAATGATTTTGTTAAAGGGGAAGTCCACCCTAATATTTAATTGATTTGAATAAAAGCAGAAAAGTTAGAGAAACAGGTGAGCAAAATCTGTTAAGAAATAAAGAAAGTTATGAATTTTTAAAGTTGTAATCAACCAAACACATATTGGCAACTCCGTGATGTATCTTGCGTGCTCCTCTCCCATTCGCTCTTTACAGAAAATTTCATAAATTTTCATTTTCTTAGTTCTTGATGAAGGAATACATTCGTTTCATACATAATTTGTGTAAAACATATGTGCAATGGTTTTATCTAGGGTGCATGTATGATTCACTATTTTCTTGAGAAAAAAGGGAAATTTATGATTTTCTAAGTACAGGGCAAATGGGAGAGGATTTCGCAAGATACGTCAAGAAATTGCCAATTTGTGTTTGATTCAGTACAATTACAAAAATTCATAACTTTCTTATTTCTTTGCTCAAACTTTCATCGATCTGTTTAATTTTTTGAAACCAATTTGATATCAGGGTGGACTTCCCCTTCAATAGTTTGATCCTTTGAGGTTCAACTTCAGAGGAGACTATTAAATGATACAAGTACATGTCTTCATTCAGATGAACAAATTTCATTTATGGTGATGTTGAACTTTACATGATGTACATGAATTGTACATGACAATTACAGTATGTCAAGTTACCTCATTACATGTAGTTCAAAGTAAAGCAATACAAGATGAAGTCCTTACATCAGGGACAAGCAGGCAAGCTAGCCTCCCTGAGAATCTGACCTCACTTGACCTCCTCCCTATTCACAGACAATGTCAGCCACTGCCAAACATTTCATTCTCCCAAGTTTACAGCCCTGGGGGTTGGGTTTTCTTGTCAAAAACAATCTAGTTGGGATTTTCTGCAGAAAGTCAGCCGAGTGATATTTTCCCCTAAATTTTCCAAATTGCATGTGGAAATAGTTATGGTAACCTACAAAAACGTAACCTATGTTCACAGGTATTAGAACGTGAATATGGATGAGAAATTTGGCTCCCTGAGTTGATTCGATTTGAGGACGACATTAACAACATCGCCTTAACGAAAACATTGAAAAACATAGTGGGCAGACACAAAGCATTTAAATTAT
Organism: Heliocidaris tuberculata; assembly: GCA_025618425.1. Classification (NCBI taxonomy): domain Eukaryota; kingdom Metazoa; phylum Echinodermata; class Echinoidea; order Camarodonta; family Echinometridae; genus Heliocidaris; species Heliocidaris tuberculata. The sequence goes on from CM046832.1 coordinate 36,288,493, forward strand.
CTCTGACATGTAGGCCTACAATTTAGGCCTATAATCTATTTCTTACTTAGCAAAAGACAAAAGAGGAAAGGAAATCTTACATGGCATGTTTTTGTAAGTTATATTTTTCTAAGTGTCAAGACATGTAAATAAGTCAGGGATCCTGATATGGGCATTTTCATAATCTTACAGCAGACTTTGAACTAATTTTTAAAAATTAAAGAGCATTTTTGGTCTAGAACTTTGTTTTAAAGTTACAGTAAATTGAAGCTCCTAATGGCGCCATCTTTCAACAGGATTTGAAAAGTATCTGTGCCTCTAATTTTCCCATCATCCCCCATTCTAGTTTGTAGAAGCTTAGAATGTATCTGTAGGCAATTTTCCACATGTGCAACGTCAAAAATAATAGTTTGAAATATAAAATGTGCCTATTTTCCAAACAGCTGTTAGTCAAAATTCAAAATAAAATGCAATTAATTTTCAAATTATAATCTCAATTTAGCAGTTACTGTAAGGTGGCGCTGTTCAGGTTTTTCCAGTTTAATGCCATTTTAAAAAGGCATGTACAATATAGGATATGTTTAAAGGGGGCCAATCACCAAAAAAATATTTTGCTCTGTATGTTAGGGGTTCCATGTCATTACACTATACTCAAAGTAGGAGCTTCAAATGTTAATTAAATAAAAAGTTATTACAAGTTTAAAAACACGCGCTTACTCAAATTAAGGCTCTCGTGGAACCCAACTCCGAGTTCGGTTCCGTGCAGGCCCTGATTTGAGCGAAGGGGTCTTATGTTTTCCTTTATTTTCTTCATACTCCTTAACCGTTAACCCATAGAAGGTCAGGTTAAATGTTTTGAGGTCAGTTTTATACACTCTAGCTGTAATTAAATCATTTTTTCAGGGGACTGGTACACTGTAATATGTGTAAGTGCACAAGTTTGCATGCAGTAGGCATCATAGGAGGTACATATATCAGAAACAATGCCAAAAAGTTATCAAATATTTTCCAAACCACAGGGTTCTAACTAGAAGGCATTAATTGGCATATGTTCCTATTTCCTGCGTTTTTGTTTTATTTCATCTTTTTGATATTGAGCACGACTGTTTGGCAAATCACCACCCAATGCTGTGTTCTTGAAAATTTGCCAGCCCTGAATACAAAAGAGTTTCGACATACATGTACTGGTGTCTGTTTTACCTTAGAGGGTTGTGCAAACAAGTTTTGGATTTCAAAAACAAAAATGCCGATACAATGCAATACAAGCATAAACACGACCAATACAGTCCATGTTTATAACATATCACGCATGGGAAAACAAAGTAAACTCTACTAGCAAAGATTACTAGGCTATATACATACATATAAATTGAGGAATAACAGCATAGGCTGTGTGTACATGGTATGAAACTAAAACTGAATGGGGCTTTCATGTTGAAAAAAAATGTCTCCGAAGATTGAATGTGGAATGAGCCACAAGGGAGATTTGTGTGGTTATATTTAACCAATTGTTATCTGGGTTTTTATTATGTACAGTCAGCAAACTGGCAAGAATATAAAACGAAGCACATATTCCCGTACATTATGTACATGTTATGTACCACTAAAAACAAACCCTATTCTGATATTAATGATGCATTTTAAGGAAGTGTATTTCTGAAAACGACAGCCTGTGGTGGTATTCTGAAAACTTTCTTATGTTTAGGAGAGCCACCAAGACAAGTCATGTAGGGCTAATGCATGCACACATCTGGCAGCACATAAATGTACATGTATGCATAGAGTTTAGAAAGACATCTGCATAGGTCAATTAACATACCACTTACAGAAATAAAAGATAATATACTTTCGGAATACCACCCCTGAGACATAAGTCTGTATTAAAAGGCAAAATATATGGCCTCTGTTTTCAGGAGAAGCTAAGATTAGATGTTTATATCATACCCCATTTCTCAGCATGTAGTGCTCCAGTGTCTTGTTTGGTTCCAGCCATACTCCTTTCTTTGGATCTTCGTCAGCTAAGAAGAGACCATACTCATTTGCTGTAGGATTAAAAAAAAAAAAAAAAAAGATTATTCTAATAGGGTAAACAACAAAGATTACATTCCACAGAAATTTTCTCATTTTTAATGCCAGCCACTTTAATAAAAGCAAGAGAAATCACATTTACCTTTGGTCACAGCCAATTTCCCTGAATTACGACTATGAAAACAGAAATCGGTCACCCGTCGATATCTTGATTAATTCAGGTGAAATACAAATTATTTTCAAACATAAAGATGTATGCATATTTATGTGAATGTTCAATTTATTCACTACTTTGTCAATTCTGCCACATATTTTATCAACTTTTCATTTTTAATTTCAGTGTAATTCATTTGCTTTCTACATGTATCTCTAGTGTTGATGCATATCCACAAGCTGTGTTTTTTCAATGTCTTTTTTTCCAAATTTGTCATTATGTTCCTTAATGTTACATTTCTTTCCTACTCATTTCATTTACATATTCTAAATTTTTTAAACAGAAAATTGTGAAATTACATGTAGGCCAACTACAAAGCAACAAAGGGATGTAGGTGAACTCTTGAAAACAGCGATTTTTTCAATTAATTCAAAAACTCACGGTTTCCAGTCTGGTCTTTAGCTTCGGTGCTCTTTTCCCTGATGGTACGGCAAACATCGTAGACACTATCGGTGGGATTGAATTGAATAGTCTTGGTGCTGTTTGCCTGGACGATGTGCACCTTCAATGAAAGCAGCGCCATCACGAGGCGACTACAGAAGTAGCACTGGATACGTAGAGGAGCTAGTTACAAACCTGCAGGGGAAGAATTATGACAGAAAAAAAAAATCTTTAAAGTGATTGATTAACTTTGTGAAAAATTGTAAAATCAGCTCAAATGCCAGTGAATTGTGTGCAGTCCTCTAACTACATATATAATTAAGGATATGTGAAAGTATGAGAGAAAATGGAACCCGTTTACTATCCTAAAAAAGAGAAAATCACGATCAATCGCTAGCGCAAGTCGCTCGGCTTCTTCGCTGCGCTGCAGTCACAAAAACCAAGCACCAGCGCTTGGCGATTTCAGAGCGGGTTTCCAGCCCGTACGGTATTCTGTGATAGAGCGAGGTATGCCAACCGTAAGAGTTCTTTAGGGTTCGGTGGTACTCTATCCCGACATCAATGTTCAATCGTAAATATCTTGATATATAAACGACTGATCAGCTTATAAAACTCAGGCGATTCCTGTCTGAGCTAAAGGTTTGCAATCATGATTACAGCAGTAGCTGGAACAGTGATTTTTTTTTTCAATCCTGGGCAAAGTTAATCAATGCCTTTAATATCATTTTATAAGAGGGGCACTAGAAAAACTGCACTATTCACAATACATACAATGTAATACAGGTAATATACATGTGTACGTCTCTCTTTCCTGAAGTTGTGGGATCTATAAATAGAATATTCTAAGCCTTGCATTTTACCATTTACATGTATTCAAACAAGTTACTCCCCATTCATTATCTGATCACACCTGCACAAGTACAATTACTAAATGGACAAAACACTTTTTTTCTTTTTTTTTAGTTTATTTTGTTCATTCTCGTGAGACCTGAGCAGGCACCCATCCAGTCATGCTTTACACCCTCTTGGTGCATGGTATTCAGTGCATATCTGGATAAGGTGAAGTAGATATGACACTTAATGTACTGCTTACACCATTCAATTTTACCTCCCAAAATGCATAATTTTCTATTTAAGTAAAGATGTACACACATAAAAAGAAGACATACTGTATATTTATAAACCTATTACAGCATTCTCTATTCATGTACATTTTTTCAGTCGATAAACTTGTACATGTATTACATTTAATTTGAATATGGGAAATAAGGTCTGACATTACTGATATATATTTGCTCTGAGATATTATCTAATCTTGAAAATGTAATATTTTCCAAAGTCCAGCATACATGAAACGGCTAGTTACAGAAGGAGGAGAATGTGAAATGTTTGAGTCAATGTATGCCTTCATTGTACATACGAAACATAGTGAGCATCTTCCTTGTAGTACGCAATGCTATTCCAGCAGTGTGAACATATCTTTACCACCGTTCGACATGAAGGAATCATTTGATTTATCATTCGATCAAGAAGTACAATATTTTTACTCTGAAATTTTAAGACATTGCTAATAAATTTATGACATTACTGGTTTCCACAATCCAGCATTTAAACCTTAGCTACGGTATGAGGAGAAGTAAAAAAAGATTGAGATCGAGGGACTCGGTAAAGAGATGTATGAGGAACTCTGTGAGTGAACTGAGCATCTTCCGCACTACACACTGATATTCAAACAGTACATGTATGAACACATCTTCACCACAGGTTGACATGAATAAAGTCATTTGATTTATGACTCATTCAAGTACACTATCACTTTATGTCATCCTCACAAGACCTTCCAATCACTATAGTTCTGCTCTGACATATACAGGTGCATACGCACTCCCACGAATCCTGTTGCATTAAGCAATCAATATTATTCTGTCTTTGATGCAAAGTTACAGATCTGTCAGGATCAGACTCAGACTTAATAAAGTTACATACACGTGTATTTTGTCATTGTTAGCCGACTTAGATGGGAAAACGAAATTCAATTTAAAAAAAGGATTTACTTTAATGCACTCTTAAGAACATAGTAACCAAGTTGAAGAAGGGGAAGAAAAATGATAACATTTTATATCCTATGACCTTTACCTTCTGTCAGGTGCAATTAATTGCATGAGAGTTTTTGACAGTTGTATTCCCAAGTAGATGTAGTTACTGAACAAAAGAGAAAAGTTCAATGTTTCAAGGCTGAAAAAAGGTGTGCTTACTTTTCATCTACATGTACATTGTTTAGTATAATTTCAATACAAACAAAACAAACATTTTTATAAAACGGGTTCTAGACTGTAGGCAATGTTATTGGTAAAGTGACATCACGTGACCATGCATTATTCTTTCCCACCGTGCAAAAGAGTTCCCATCAAAAAGTGACAACGCACGCTCGATATCTGGCGATATTATCGACCGATATCACTTTCACGTTCACAAATTATTTGTGCACAATATAAAAATACAGCGCGTATCGCTGGTTAGCTGGCTACTCTGGCAGGTACCTACCAAAAATAGTAGCTGCCCGTGCAGAGCAGTATACAGCAGTACCATACTGGCCCTTCCACCCTACCCTGGGTAGCGAACAGTAAGGAGTTACATGTACATGTACATGTATCATCTATAGGACGCTTTAACTTTACCAACAGTGCATTATTTGTATATTATATACCTCATACATAGATTCTTATTCACTGATTGGTCAAAACTATATCAAATGACACGGCGTATCTCGATCTATCATTGCGTTAGAGGGTTTTGGCGTTCTATCAATTGACCTAAGGTCAAATGATAGAACGCCAAAACCCTGTGATAGAACGCGTAACCCCTCCGCGACTTTTGCACACACGTACAATTTGGTTCAGGTTTTATGAGCGCATTCGCGAGTTACTAGGCTATGACTACGTTAATCAATATACGCGCAGCACGTAAGAATTCAACATGGCGAGTGACTTAGTAAAGGATGAGGATGAAAAGGATGAAAAGGATGAAAAGGGTGAAAGGGATGAGGTATATAAAACAAATATGGACTGCTCTGTAATCGGATGGTGGTTGAAATTATCAGTCCCTCCGTGGTGTTCATATCGGCCCTTCTATCACCCCCTCGGCTTCGCCTCGGGGGCCGGTATGAACACCAACTTGGGACTGATAATTTCCACCATCATCCTCATGAGCAGTCAATATTTGTATACTATGCATGCACACAGGCAGCAGCTGATAGTCATTTATAAGGCAATATATACTAAAATATTTGATATATGAAAAAATATGCAAGTCTCTTTAGTAGGCTACTGGAGAGAGAGAGAGAGAGAGAGAGAGAGAGAGAGAGTATTAGATAGGGAATTCCCCAAAGCAGATTACATGTACATGTACATGAAGGCCTACTCAGAAAATGTCAACAAATCAGCTTCCTCTTGAGTTGTGCTTTCAACATTTCCGATGAAGCACTGCAATAATACCTGATGCCGTAAATTCAACAAGTACTTCAAAATCTCAAGAGAAAATTCTTTTAGATGCTCACCTGCACTGATTTCCCTATGACAGACTAAACATAATTCCAGCAATGAGTTCCTGGTTATGATAAAAACATGTATGATTTGAATACATAAGCCTACGGGCATTTATTCAGATTAGTTGTACTTTCTGTTCTTGAATATATTGCATTGCTACTGAGTTGATGTTTATAGCCAGTCATTATTTCTCATGACATACACGTACATGTACATGTACAGCACAAAACTAGACAGCAAGTCAGCAACATTTTATAAGTACCATACATACACACCATTACCAGCTGAAAGCCAGACAGTTATTAACTCCAAATTAGTAAAAGGGAAAATCCACCCTAGTATTTAGTTAATTTCTATAATAATAATAATTTTGTACTTATACAGTGTGTCCCAGAAAAAACGAAACCGAGATGTATCGATGAATTATTATATTTTAATCATAATTATGATCAATAATCAATACATATTTTTAAAGCTTAGTCCCTCTTCTTTCATCACGTACTACTTCTATGACACATGCTTCACGCATGAGTGAATGAGAACAATATGAAACAGGGCTTCCAAAAAGTCCACTGCACAACGATACCTAGAATTCCAAGTAATATATTAGAAAACATATTTATCATTGCAATATGAAATGAATACTCCTTAATAGATAATTTTCTTCTCTTTAATTTGACACCTCAATGGATAAAAATGAGCCAGGAATGAGTAAGTTCTGTTTGTTTAAAGTGATGCTTGCATTTCCATAATGAATGAATTCGTTTGTACTCGCTGCCTGCCATAGCAGTGAACAAAGAAGACAAAAGACTGCATGCGTGGTTGATCGTCAACAAAATGGAGTGGTCAGTATAAAACGTCTCCAAAATGATAAACGCTCATTGATCATGAAGAAGGTCTTCATTTATGAATGACATTCATGGAAAATAAAGTTATTTTGTACTGAGAGTGTTGACGGGTATGCCGAGTTTACGACTTATTAATTAGATAAACAAACAGCCATAACATCAACACACACACTCACACACACCTACAAATATACGGAGGGAGAGAATGGAAGTGTACATGAGGGATGAAGAGTTTTTAGTGTTCCGAGTGGTGTAGGGGATGGAAGTGGAAATGAGTGAGGGAGGGATAGCTGGTTTGATCATGCAAGTTAAACGATTATGCAGTGGTGTTTGCTTAAATCTAACTAAAGATCATTGGACCATACACAAACATCCTCTCTCTCTCTCTCTAACACACATCCACACACGCACAACCACACCCACACACACACACACACACTCCACACATAAAGTGGGAGAGGAAAAGAGAGGGGGAACTTGGGGGAGTGTAGGGTTTGAGGTTCCGGGAAAGATTGGCATGATGGGGGGGGGGGGGGAGGTGGTGGTAATAATAGGCAATGAGGATGAGGAGGGTGGGATAATATTGGTTTCTACTCGAAAGCTTTTAGACCATCCATGACTTTCTCCGCATCCATTCATGCAGAAAACCGATGCGGAGTTATGGAACAAAGGATTTTTAAAGATCATCGAAATGCAATCAATATTTAAATTCTAGTTATCTCTGTCATCCGTTGGTCATTTTTCAAGATTAAGGTGTCAAACGAAAGGGCGGAAAATGAATTTTTTAGACATGTGATTATCTTTTTAAAATTCAAACATCGTTGGCCAAATGAATTTTTGACATCCCAACTTCACATTGTTATTATTCACTCATGCGTGAAATATGTATCATATGAGTGGTATCGCAGGAAAGAAGAGACTCTAAGCTTTACAAATATGTGCCACTTATTAATCATAATTGTGATAAAGATATGATTATGTATCGATCAATCTCGGTTTCGTTTTTTCTGGGACACACTGTATAGTGCACAAATCTGCCTGAAAGAGGCATCCTAGGCAAACAATAAATGAAAAGCATATAACGAATGCTACAAATCAATGAAAACTATGATTCAGAAAGACAAACATCATGAAAACAGACATAACATTATCAAAGAAACAGCACAATACATGGGCCACGGAACTGGGGAGGCTGCAGCCCCCCTACTTTTTCGAGTAGACACGTTAAAAAAAACCTCGGAAAAAGGCTCGAAAATTGTCATTAATTAATGAGTGAAATCATATCAGACCTCCCCCCCCCCCCCCCACTTTCAAAAACGCTCCACGGCCCTTGCAATATAAACAGTAACATATTTCAAATAATCATCTTAACATTAATGGTATGCCTTCTTCATCAAGAAGGTTTCAAGTTCTTTTAGAAGTTTCTAGCCAATGTGCTGGATTTTTAATGTCCGAGGGAAGAGAGTTCCAAGCACCTGGGGCGGCCACATAAAATAATAAAAGCAGACAAGGAGAGAAACAGAATATTAAATGTTTGAGCAAAATCAAAACAGAAAATGTCATATATTTTTCATATTCTTAGTTCCTGCTGTAGGAATAGATTTGTTTCATACAGGTTTGGTGTAAACGTATGAGCTATGATAACACGTAAGGTGCATGCATGTTTGAATATTTTCTTTAGAGAAAATGGAAATTAATGATTTTGGGGGTACAGGGCAAATGGGAGAGGAGCTCAAAAGATACCTCACAGAGAACTTTGCCAATTTGTGTTTGATTGATTACAACTTTGAAAATTCATAGCTTTCTTATTTCTTATCACATTTTGCTGAAACCTTCACAGTTCCATTTCTTTAATTTTCTGCTTCTTTTAAAACCAACTTGTAATGAGAGTGGACTTTAACTTCAATGTCTTTTATGGCTCTTAGCAGATGACATGTACAGAATTATTTGACAAAAGTCATTCCTGTTTAGCCCCTTAGTATTTTCTATGTAAAAGTACACAAGCAGTAAAAAGAAGGTTACAAAACACTTGCAATCATCAAACTGTTGATGCAGAAGAGAATGTGCACTTTGCAATTTAAAACACTGCTGCCATCCCTTCCCTTCTGAATATGGATAACACAACAAGTCTGAAAAGGCATCACAACATTCCAGCATCACTTACAAATCATGTTGACATTTAGAGTCTCAGGGGATCATATTTTGCACATCCTCTGATCCTAATCACGAAGCAAGCATTCTTCAGTCTGGACGATTGTAAAATGATCCAAGATATCCAATGACATTTAAAACCAGATCCTTCATAACATTTCAGAAAGTTGTGAACACACCATTCCTGTTGATCCAACCCGATCAGTAATTAACGCCAAATATGTTCTGATCCACTAAGCATCACAGCAAAAAGACAACGGCAAGGTGACACATCTTTAAAACAAAGCCTGCCCAAACAGAAACAGAGATGTATGATCAAGCCTACATGCAGCTTTCCTACGAAGATATTCTAGCCCTCACGCTCTTGGAGTACGGTGTCCTTCCATGATTCAGGGCCTCGTTTTGATTCTAGTCATTCAATTTTGCTGATAAAAAAAATGGCATCCCTCTGAATCAAAACACTAGTATCTTCACTCATCCACATATCTTCTTCATTATTTATTATCCATGCTTCTAGTAGTGATTGTTTACATAAGGTAAGAGAATGAGAGCATACCACAAACATCTTACGACTAGAGGGAAGACTATTTGTAGATTGGATCTCGTGAAGTGAAAGTATATACATGACACATATGAGTGCTGTCATGCATGAGTCACAAGGTACTGCATAGTTATTCCCAATGGATACAGCACAAGCAGACAACTTACAAGTGATTCAGGGAAAGCTTGTCAAGCCAATGTTTGAAATTTCTTGCATGTTTGCAATGTATATTTACAGTAAGATATGTATAGCCAATGAAAGTAATCATATTTTAACCTTGTTTACAAATAAACTGTTGAGTAGTGATCCCCCCCCCCCCCCCAAATCACTATGACATATCCCTTCATGTGTCAGGGATACATGTAAGTCTGCATATCCTCAAAAATGAATAAGGACCACTGAAATTCAGTTCATAAATAATTTAGACTTTCACTATGCATAGCCTACATATGTACCAAGAAAATTAATGAATCAAGCTCATGTCTAGATCATAAAACCAGAAACAGAAAAAAATAAATACATGTACATGTATGTTTCTTTTTTGATTATAAGATTAGTATTTATTAATTAGACCAATACTCATACTTGTCTCTAAAATGGACACAAAATCCCTAAAATTGCAAAATACTAAAGCCCCAAATGATATTCCATCTCTCTCTCTGCCCCCCCCCCCCCCCCCCCCCCCGGTATTTGTTAACACATACTGTAGGCCTACTATAAAAATCCAGTATTCTTCCACGGTCCTTTAACAGCAGCAAGCTTTAGAGCATTCCTTCATTGAACCCACATACATGTAAATTCAAATGGTGATTCAAAAACAAGTAAACATCGTCACTGGTCATAAATAAATAAAACTTATTACCAATGAAGTTTACTTAGCTCAACACCTGGCTGTTTCCCTCTAATATTATACATGTACCTTGCCTTAACCCTTTCAGAACAGGAATTATTTATGGGCTAAATTGATCAAATTTTGTTCTTCAAATTGGCAACAATAGTACTTTTCTTGTAGTGCTATAATTCTAAAAGGTGTAATGTCTTTGAAAAAAATGTACATGGTTAGGAATTTTCTAGAAAAGTTGAAAAAATTGTCAATTTTGATGTAAAAACAATGATTTTAAACTTCTCAATGTGCTGCCAATTTAAGGATTTTAAAGCTTATTTTCTTTTTTTTTAATTCCTGGCATTAAAACGCAATATTGTCAGGCAACAAAAATGGACATAGTGTGCGTAGAAATTTTGCTCTTTCTACTCTGATATATTTTTCAGAGCTCTGAATCAAAAGTTATATTGAGCCAAACCACAAAATGTGGTCAATTGTTTCAAAAGGGTCACTTCTCATTTTGACTTCTGCATAATATTCCCACTGTCACATGTGCTTTGCTTGGCACACATAAAGTGACATTTTAAGCAAAGAGTAAAGGCACTGTATAGTGGACAAAAATGTGTCACTACTATATATAGCAGAAAACCAATTCTATAAATAGAGACCAAAGTGCAGACAAGTTTATGAAAGAAGTTGCACAATTGTATAGTTCAGCACCATACAAACAAAATATGTAGTGGAATACAAAATCATTCAACAGGCAGCCTGAATTATTTACAATGCAGGTTGGTAATCACTTACTGCACATTAAATGTCAAATATGTTTTGTTGAACTTGTAGAAATATTTCACCAACTTTGACAAATATGAAAACACAACATCTTTTCCTATCACATCCAATTTCACCCACCTGCCAAATACTTCTCTCCCAAAACCTTCTCATTGAAAAATACAAACTCCAGTCCAGAGCTCAAAGTGACCATTATCAGATGACTCTCCAATATTTCCAAATTTCAAGACAGCATGACCCGTCGCAAATGGTTTAATAACTCGACTCCATGGGAGGAGATGGGTTCATCTTCCATCAATGATCCAGGTATCTGGTCTTATAAATTACATTTTATGGATGATGGCTCGTGTTTGTGCTCAGATGAGCAAACAGTAATCAATTGCCGAGATGCCAGGAGGGGAGGCACACTGGAGGAGTAGAAGATGACAGAGTTGTGGCAGTAATTGGGATCAGAGAGGGGCAGGATGGGAATTTTATAAGGTGGAAGTTAAGAAACCCATGCATAGCAACAGAGAATGTCAAATATGGATAGGAAGCATGGCTGGGTACGCTCCGGGGACGGTGATAAAAAAGAGAAAGGTAAACCCAACGAGCTGAGAGGATGCATCTGTAGGAACATCGATGACTTGAGGAGGAGGGGTAGGGAGTGAAATGGAAGAAACGATGCTGATCTTGGTTGACTGATTATGAGGGACCCTGGACTTAATGCAATCAAACCTCTGCCCAAGGTCAAATACAGATTATGGGATTAAATCCTCCCCCATCTCCAGACCCACTACAGGTGATGCTGTCAGACGAAGGAGTTGATCACAGCTTGGTGATAAGTCCTTGGTCAGACATGCATGCATAATTCTCACACCTTATCATGATCTGCAGTCTGAGGAGGAGATCAAATATCCAGCTTTACAGGCCATAAAATTATGTCCAGGAGATATCATAAGTTTTTAATGAGGGAACTCTCCACTTTATCAGGCATGATAGTGGCCTACCAAAAAAAAATCTACATTGGCCGGGGGGTCAAGGGGGCCGCCTAGGCCCCCTTGCGGGGTCCAGGGGCGGAGCCCCTGGTGGGGGTAAGGAGGCGAAGCCCCCTGGAGCCCCTGCACTTTTGCTCTTTCATGAGCACATTTAAAGGTGTCTAGAAGGCCTTTTTTTGGAAATTTTTATATAACTGTAAAGGCAAATCAATGGGTAGTTTCCAACTTACATTAGGTTGGATGACTTAGATCCCTTTATCCCTTTTCCTGACATGTTCGGAAAAGACCGATGTCGAGATCGATATCGCTGAGGTACAAGTGCACATGTACGATGTAAATCCACATGATAGAGCAAGTACAATACAGCTGAGCCGCGTGCCTGGGCAGGCAGCCGCTGACCTGGGCTGAATAGCGTCGCGAGTAAACAAACGCATGCTGTGTTCCGTACCGTTTACGTTTATGTTACGTTGCTATCGATAAAATTCGGCCAAAATAAAATCTACCCCAGTCACCACCTTGCTTCACGTACACATGCGCACCACACCATGCAATGCTACACAAAACGAATCACTTGCGGGCGAGCCAGCACAAAAAAAAACGCTTACATACAGGTACAACCGACATACGAATCGCCCCAAACCTCATATCAACCAAAAATTATTCGACCACAACAAAATCGGTTTTTTAAAACAGGATCGTTTATTACAATCGGGGAAAAATGCCAAAAAAATCGAGATCATTGTCAGGAAAAGAAAAAAATCAGAATTCCGATTTAAATCGGAAGAATATCATGCCTGCTTTATACAATTATGGTACAACTCTAAAACGAGGACAATGGATCATAAACATTTAAGTACATATTTCATACACTGATCTTTATGGTATTGGTATGCACTCTGCATCTTGTAGTCAGAAGGATAATGTTTTGATTTTGTTTAAAAAAATACTCTGTGACAAAGTTAGCCTCTGTCAAAATGAAAGATCAAGCCAATAGAGCTTTTTTCTATTTCAATTGACCATACAAAGTATTACCCCAGCCCTAAGGGCATGAAAGTAATAGAATTGGAGAGTTTCAAGGTACTATATTACAATTACAAATTCTGGGTCCACCATGCTGGCTGAATACTAAAAAAAGCCTAAATCCATTGAGAAGTAAGGGCTACTACTGCCTTCCCAAATTTTGTCCAACCATTGAAGATGATGCCAGTTTCTTGAAATTCAACCACCCAAAGTAAACCAACCTCCCAGAGCAAACCTACTCCACTCCACCTCTTTTGACATTTGAATAGCACTAGAAACTATTTCCATTCTACAATATTTATTGTTATTGATCATTCTGGGCATTCCTGTACACATGCAGGTCATCGTAAGAGGTCAAACTCGACAGCTAGAGTGACCTCTCCAGGAATAGCAAATTGCATGGAGGAAATTAAAAAGATTGGGTGAGATATCTCCACGGTGAAATCTACACCATTTGACACACACAAACTGAGATGGAGTTTGATTTTGACAAGTTTATCAGGAAATGACAGATAATACGGTGCTCCCAAATCAGAAAGCAGGATGCTCTTTACTGGGCACAGTATTACATGTAGGGCATATATTATATGTCACCTCCATTCATTTTATACAAGCATGAAATCAATTATTGTACTACCCTCCATTTCCCTTGTTTACAACTAGATAAAGTAAAGACCCTCTATCCTTTTCATGTTGACATTTAAATATCTAACAATATAAAAAAGTCAACCTAAACAAAAACAATAAAAAGTTATTTGGCTTTCAAAAACTATACTTAGATGAAAATCAACATATATGTAGGCCAACACTACATGTACAGTGTACATTATTGTACATGTAGCCGTATTCAAATATCTTCGTCATTGTACATATTGTTGAACAGAGCATCTTTTCGTTTAGCCACGAAATGTTGGTACATGTACGTACAGGCCTAAATTAAGGCCTCCTCATACAATGCGCAATTGGTACACTTCACTTGCCTGAAGGCATTTCGACTTCACCTGCAATTTCATCAGTGATTTAATTGCTGTTGAAAATTGGAGGATTTGGGGCAGATCCTCCATGATATCTAAGCCTGTAATATACGCTGTATGTACAAACATACATGTATGAAGCCGGAGACTTCATCAGATATACCCCGGGGGAGAGATTAATCAACATGTGTTTATGTCATTAGTCGTAATTGCAGAGATTAAATATCTTGTGTACAGTCATTGGATTCGTATTATTCCACCCAAGTGGAGCCGATGGCTCGCTCAATATCAAGTTATTGCAGAGCCATGCACATCAGATTTGAATTCAACAGATGACCTAACTGTATGATATAATACTAACCAATTCCTCATGACCGATAATGCAGGTAGCAATGCACAGCTCAATAAAATGTGGAAAACATAATTAAATTTTTTTTAATGCATTGTATATCAAAATTATTACCACACAAAAAACATTGAATTTCTTAACTTATCCATTGTATAATGTACTGGTATGAAAGATGCATAAAACTATTACACTGTACATGTACAGGTGTATGTGCATAAACATACAATTCCAAACAAACTGATTTAAGATTGTTGCAATACCTTTCAAGTTTCAAGGCAAAATTCTTCAGAATCTTTCATCTGTATAAAGACAAGGACATCATCACCCAAAGCTAAATGGACTAATCGCAAACAGCTAGATCTTTATTGTAAACAGTATTTACATGTGAATGAGCAAATTAAGCTGAATAAATAATGAGTGTACTGTTTACTGAAGCAATTACAAATACAATTGGCTGTCAAACACCAAGGCCAATGCTGGGTGCTTACATACACAATTACATGATTCTGTGTATAAGGTGAACCTTTTTAACCCTTTCAAGACAATTGACTACATTTTGTGGTTTGGCTAAATAACTTTTGATTCAGATCTCAAAAAAATAAACTAGATGCATGCATGAGTAGAAAGAGCAAAAATTTCTGCACACACTTTGTCCATTTTTGTTGCATGACCATATTGTGTGTGATGTCAGGAATTTTTAAAATGAGAATAAGCTTTGAAATCCTTGAATTGGCAACTCATTGAGAGATTCAAAATCAGTGCTTTTACCCAAATTGGCATTTCTAACAAACTTATCGACAAAATTAGTAACCATGTACATTGTTTTCAAAGACATTACACCTTATTAGAACCATTTAGCACTAAAAGAAAAAAAAATTGTTGCCAATTTAAAGAACAAAATGTGATCAATTTAGCCCTGAAATAATTCCTGTCCTGAAAGGTTTAATGTCCAGGTGCATGTAATACACTGCACTTTATAAAGCTCAAGGATGCATAATCCATTTATAATCATACTGTAAATTAAAAATATCACACTTGTAGTTTTGTACTAAGTGAACACTTTGATTACTTTAACAGATCTATGGTACTATGTAGGCCTACATGTACTTCATATCAAACCCAAAACAATGGTCTCTCTTTCGATTTTTTTGCAGTGTAGATACCTTTAGCTACGTTTATACGGGACTTGTGGTTTTGAAACTTTAGGTTAGCGAAACTTTAAGTTAACGAAACAATGACTCACTAACCACGACGAGGGTTCACACGTGCCCGAAACTACATGTAGGATGCTTGTTGTTCTGAAACTACAAGCCAAGCAATCATCGTTGTTAAAGGAAACCAAAACCCAAGGAGAGAATCAATGTTAATGGAAAGTGAGAATTCAGAGAAGCACTTTACAAAAAGTTTCATTAAAATTGGTTAAAAAATGAGAGAGTTATGGAAGTTTGAAAAGTCTTGTTTTACTTTCTATGGGGATCCTCAAATTGGCAAAATTGCTTCAAAATGGCTGATTTTGCGAACAACTCTCCATTTGTTTTGTACACAGATTTTCAGATTTTCCCCATTATCTTTCAAGGTGCAGTTAATCTCCTTCTGAGCTCAACATATATAATGGGAAAATGTATTTTACACCACATATGTCAAGTTCAGGAGGAGACAAGGAGCACCCTGAGAGATAATGGGGAAAATCTGAAAATCTGTGTCCAAAACAAATGGAGAGTTGTTCACAAAATCAGCCATTTTGAAGCAATTTTGCCAATTTGAGGATCCCCATAGAAAGTAAAACAAGACTTTTCAAACTTCCATAACTCTCTCATTTTTTAACCAATTTCAATGAAACTTTTTGTAAAGTGCTTCTCTGAATTTTCACTTTCCAATAACATTGATTCTCTCCTTGGGTTTTGGTTTCCTTTAACACCAGAAGTAGATACCGATTGTGTGTTAAAGCTCATGTAGAGTATTGGTAGCAAAAAGGAAATTGGAAAGAAACATGTTAAATATAGTCTCATGTTGTTTTCCTTGTATCAAAAGATGTCTGTAAGAGATCATTTGGTATTCCATCTATGATTTCTGGAGAATTTCAGTGTAAATATCTGTAAGGAATGCTTGATCACTGCCATTATGCTAGGACCATTCCACCCCGACGGCTCCCCGTACAGTAATCTTGGGGCTTCGCAAAGAGACAGCGTGTGTGCACTGTGTGTAGCTACTCATCATTGGTTTTACACGTGTGTGCACAGTGTATAGCACATGCTGCCTTTGTTGGGATTTTACGTGCCTGTCCCGGCACATAAATTAGTTTTTGCCTCTTATTTGTTTAATATTAAACTTTAGGAGGCGAAATATGCACAGTGTCTTAGTATTGCTAGTATCTTGCTATTTATCAATAAAAATTGAAGAAATCTGACGAACAGTTTTTGAGGGCTTACCAAAACTTTACATGACCTTTAACCCTTTCAGGACAGGAATTATTGAAGGGCTAAATTGATCACATTTTGTTCTTCAAATTGGCAACAATAATATTTTCATTTTAATGCTACATGGTTCTAATAAAGTGTATTGCCTTTGAAAATGAAATACATGTTTAGGAACTTTGACGAAAAGTTGAAAAATTGCCAATTTTGATAAAAAACAATGATTTTGAACCTCTCAATGTGTTGCCAATTTAAGGATTTCAAAGCTTATTCTCGTTTTTTAAATTCCTGGCATCAAATGCAATATGGTCATGTAATAAAAATGGAGAGAGTGCAGGCAGAAATTTTTGCTCTTTCTACTCATGCATCTGCTATATTTTTTAGAGCTCTGAATGAAAAGTTATTGAGCCAAACCACAAAATGTGGTCAATTGTCCCGAAAGGGTTAAGTACACGTACAGGTCCTGTGTGGTTATAATTTGTGCAAAGGTTATGACCCGGAAGTTCAACATGAACAGAGAGGTCATCGTTAACTACAAGCTTGCGAAACTTAAAAGTTTATTCTGTCCACACGGTCCGAAAATGTGACGGAGGACCCCCCGCTGCTCATGGTTTCGGCATTAACCACAAGCGAGCTTGTGATTCTACAAGTAAACTTAAAGTTTCGAAACTATGAGTCCATCCGTACAGTCTGAAACTACAAGATAACTACAAGTTAACTTTAAGTTTTGGAACTACAAAAAAGTACAAGCAAAACTTATAGTTTAGCTCCCTTCGTGTGAACCTGACTTTTATAGACAAACAAACAAAAAATGGTTTCCTTCCTTTGACATTCCCTTTCTTAAAGTTCCATGTAGATATACATGTACATGTACATGTACTATTTTTTTTTTTAAATACTTGGCTATACGAGTGTAGGCTGTATGTTGGATTACATGCACATGTACATGTAGGGCCTACATGTAGACATGTACATGTAGCTTCATGATGTAGATGAATGATACTGTACAATATACAGTGTATAGTACATGTAATAGCAGGATTTGCTTATTGACATACATGTTGGCAAACGTACATGTAATAGTAGGATTTGCTTGTTGACATACATGTTGGCAAATGTAATTTGCAAGAACAAGAGACACAAACCCCCTGAATACTCTGATTTTTCTACATGTACATATACCTTTATTAAAAACTATTGCTGCAAAGCTTTCTCAAGAGCTCTGAGTGGAAGATTTCGATAAATTTCCAAACTCTAAACTTCTATTGTTAATCAAACTTGGCACTTCATTGTGTGTACAGAATACATGTAGATGCATTTGTGCATGCAGATCAAAATCCTACACTGTATGTACATGTACTTGGCGAAATACTGTGCATCAATGGCACTGATGCATTCGCTTTCTCATAAAAATTAGAACAGTACTTTTTACACACTTCAGAGTTCAGACACTGTTCAAGCACATGTACACAAAGTAATGTTTATATGACTACATGTATTATCATTCCCTTAAAAAAAAGGGGAAAAAGCCAAGAACCAAAGTGTCATGTACATCTGTACATTGCACATACAGTACATGTACATAATAATGGAGGCCTACGTTTCTTTTTCACTTTCTCTACTGGAGACGGAGAAAACTTAACAAAGCCAAAATAGTGTACACAATACTACACATAAACCAAAGAAATTCTGTACATTTAGCAAATATAAAAATAAACAAAACAAATGTTTTACAGATGATCACAGATTTCACAGAATTTTCGAATACATATGGTGGTGGATCCAGTGTCCGAACACTTTTCAGAAAATCAACGATAGCAAATCAAATACATTGTATCAATCGAATATCTGTCAAACTTACATAATGAATGCTCAAAGTCCTACAGAAAAAGAAGTTGATGGAATTTTAAAAAGACAACATAGATTTAATACGATATTCCCTTCCGAGTGAACCCCTTCCCAACGACGCGGCGTTTTGGTCCCTTGAAAAAGGTACTGTATTTCCGAAAGTGTGAAACCTATGGGAAAAAGACACAACCTTTGTTTCAATAGTGTGGTTTTCATACGCGTAGTCCCACACGTATGAAAACCCATTTTAGGTGCTTAACTGTACACGTTCGGTAATACAATCTGTTCGGAAATACAATCCTTGTATCAAATCTATTTCTTTGATACATTTGTAGGTTCACTACCAACACAGCTCACATTTTCAGAGCTGTGAAGATACGTGTAAGATCCACATGTACACATGTAAATAGGAATAATCTCAGCAAATTTGATTACCTAAAATACAAACGGAAGCTCAATGGAGAGCTCCGCAAAGCACAATAAAAATCTAGTTTCTAGTTCAGACTTTCCCATAAAAACTTTTCATGATATACGTACATCATTTCGCTATACGTTCACTAAAAAAGAATTCTAGTAGCTCGTATGAATCGTAAATGTATGGTTTCCTACATCTGAAGAGGGATACATGTAAAGTATCATAAACATGCTTCTAGAGTTGGAAGTGTTGAATTACTGATGCAGGGAATATCAATTGCATTTAGAGATACACTGGTGGAAAATATCATATTGCCACACATTCATAACTAAAACCGACCTGCATCTTTTCAAACTTAATGGCCCTGGAATATCGAATGTCCAAAGCACTGAACTCTATGTCTAAGCGTCATGATGGAAAAAGTGTGGTGTGGAGTTTGTGGCAAAATTTGAATTGAAATGAGGAATTTCAGAAATATATATATATTTTTTGAAGGAGTTTGTGCAGTAAAGGTAGTCTATTGAACATGTGTATCTGGACTAATTGGCAAATGACTGTACTGTTATATATGTAGAGCACAAATTACTTAAAATAAATAGCACAATACAAAGACAATTAAACCACCATTTCAAGCTAGTGTCTTTGGCAAATAACTGCTTAATAACTTGTTCTGCATACAAGTAGATATCCTTGAGTTCACGGGAAGGAGTACTGTTTGTAGCAAAACTAAAAATTACAATTTGCAGCATTTAATTGCAACTAGATTCATGGAACAAGTGTGCACTAGTGCCACTACTGTGATATGAAAAAAAAATAATGGGCACCGCTAGCGCTGATTTCGGTTTCAGTGTCTTATTCACGTTGGCTACATGTACATGTATGTACATGTAAATGAAAATGTACAAATTTTCTATTAAATTTGTAGAGATCAAAACTTATTCCTATATTTTGTATACCCTGTGTGCACGGTAGAGTATGATTCATCAATTTGTACCCTTGGCTTGATTCACGATATGGATTTGGCAGAGAGCAGCATGTGGGTCATTTTCCTTTTCTTATCCTTGATTGGTGGCATTAATGAATGAGTAGCAGATGCCATCCCTGCATGAACCTACTCATCTCTCATGAATGTTGATGACCATACTAACCTGGTTAGTGGACCCTCTTTCATATTACAAAGGCTGTCTAGGAGGGTGAAGGATGTGTACACACACTATACAGTTGTGCAGCCTTGGGGAGGGAGGGGCATCCCCATCCCAACCTCCCCCATCAAACAGCAGAAAAAAGGGGGGGGGGAGAGAAAATAGAG
Organism: Heliocidaris tuberculata; assembly: GCA_025618425.1. NCBI lineage: Eukaryota > Metazoa > Echinodermata > Echinoidea > Camarodonta > Echinometridae > Heliocidaris > Heliocidaris tuberculata. Next base: position 36,309,101 of record CM046832.1, read on the forward strand.
AGAAAGGAAGGGAGAGGGGAAAACAATCATGGAGAGAAGATAGGACCCCCTGTTAATCCACTTTTCATTCATACCCTCATCAAAAAATGGAAAGAAACAAAAAAGATAAAAGGGAGAGAAGAAAAGGGAGAGGGGAAAAGGGAAACATGGAACAAAGATTATAGGACCCTGTCCCCCTTATTGATGACCTTGTAAAATTTCACATTTCATGAAGATCAGTGCTCATCTTAAGATTCCTGTGCCCCCTTCAATGGCTGGGCCCATGCCATGCCACTGTGAGTACATGTTCACATACAATACTGTACAAGAACTCTATAAAGACTACACTCTTGTGACATATACCTGTACATGTACCCTACATGTACAGTATAATACATGTGTATATGTTTTGTTCCAGACAAATTAGAAACTCTTTCTCACTTGTGTTTTGGCAAACATACATTTACTAATGTATGCATCTCAAAGTTAATCAGAGAAATATGTTATGAATTACTGCAGAATACTCTACATGGGCAAAATACAAACAATACCATATTTGTGGTTTCTTTTGCACAGTGTTGTTGCATCAATGATGTAAACATCACATTGTCTGTTTGCAACTATGAGGAAATGGTACACCAGCCATAATGCATATTCATATTTGATTTTGCATGCATATTTGGGTACATGCTTGACTGCCACATCATGTCAATAAATCTATACCATAAACTGCGAGGCCTCTGTAACAATGGACGCATCTGGTGAATATGGGAGGGTATGCTCTCCTGGGGTTATTACTAATATTAGGTGCTAAAAGCAGGTTAATGACTGTGGGCATAGCCAAGGATTAAAGTCTACTTCATTACTGGCCTGTCATAGTCTTCACAATGGGCACCATACGTGTACATTGTACCTTTGTTATCAGACCTACATGTATAGGCCTACCTTTTACCATGCTTTTACACACATTCATGTATGTGTAAATCAGTAAAATGATTAAATTCATAATTTGCAAAAGTATATCAGACCCATTAGATTTTGTTATTTTGTCTTTTTATTTGATCAAATGCTAGTTACTAGTCACATTTATAAAGGAAACAAAAATAAAAGATTGCAAACAAGTCTATACATGTATATGTACATTGCATTTGTATGTGTCATGACAATACTACTAAATTACGATGTACATGTATGATGAACACCAAATGACAAATAAATGTAATTCCCCGACACTTTTCACAGGAAATAGTACTTGTCTAACTTACACTGTAACCTGATAACTACATATACATATTACATGCAAATCTGCTATATACTGATACATTCTGGTCAACATTTCCTGAAGAGTCAACTTGGCACAGTACATACATGTATAGGTAGGAGGCCAACATTTCCAATACAGACTGTATCATGTACATGTATGCATGACACATGATACTCCGTGTGCATATAAATGCGCATGAAGGCCTACAAAGTATGTATTACAACAATGCAATTTGATATACATGTAGCTCAGGATAATACATGTACATGTAGCTACCAAGCAAGTTGTATTTCAAATTTCATATTTCATAAATATCATATACTTTGTGCATATTGTATGTATAGGCCTACATGTATTCTTCTCTTCTATTTTGCTTTCTCTTTTAAAACGGAACAGAACAAAACTGAACTGGATATCCCTTATGTACAAAAGTAAAGGAAAAATAAGAAAGCCTATTTATGTAATATTTTTAAATACACACAATTTACAAAAAAGTGGATACTTTGGCCTACACGTATGCTTTAATCTCATCCAATTTTATGCTGCAGATAAAACAAGTTGAGGGCTAAATATCAAACTGTGGTAACATGTGCATTTTCCATATATGTGCAAGTCTCCATGAGGAATGTCTGAACTATGATATGAAGGCTGACTGTTTGAGTCTGGATCAAATAATGGTGATGGAATAAAGAGGATTTTTACAGTATTATTTCATTACAACTATATAATCATTATCATAAATAGTAATATTACTATCATTTATTACTATTATCATCATCATCATTATTATTATTATTATCAATATTATTACTATAACTATTATTATCATCAACATCATCATCATCATCATCATCATTATTCTCATTATTATTAAGGCGAATGATAACAATAGGCTGAAATAAAAGGATTCCCCCTAACGCCGGAATAAGGGTAATTATTATTATTATTATTATTTATTATTTTTTTAAATTATCATTAGTATCATTACTGTTAGCATTATATTATGAAATACAGTATATATTATATTGTGATTAATTTTCCAACACAGACAGTGTAGGCCTAGCAGCCTACATTTGTGTACATGCATAGGCCCAAATTCTCTGTACTTTGAAGGCTGAAATCCAGACTGTTCGAGTCTGAATCAAATCTGATGATGGGAAGAGGATTATTACAGTTATCACTGGCTGCATCTATAAATATGCCATGACTGTAGAAGGCAAATCATAAGCTTGGGATTACTGTAATGGGGAGATTAGCTTAGAGTACAGATCTGCGCTGATTGCTGAGCAATATGAGAACAGATCTATTTGATTCACCACACAGTACTGGTGATGAACTATGGTCCTTTCTGTGTATATTTCAACTGCTAAATCTTTACTATTAAATACTTTTCTGTCATTGCTCTCTTTTTCAGAATAGGATTTACATAATATCGACTCTATATGTCAAAAGAACTGAAAAGGGGATTCATATTTCAATTTCAATTCATCACTTATTTTCCTTTCTTAAAGCGCAAGGGTGTACAAATCTTTGTACACCCTTCATAATCCTGAAGAGTGCATTAAGGAATATTAAAGGTTTTGGGAACAGAACCAGGGTAACATAATGCACTTTATTTTAGTGCTGCTTTAGACATCGTTTCAATTCCTACATTTGCTCCATGCAATTATTTTCTTACAATGAACTACAAAACTAACATGACTGTTGTATTCTTGGCATTGTATTCTATTAAATGCACATTTTACTGGAAAATTTTGAAAAACAACTTACAAGAAATACTATTCCCTCCTCCCCCATGACATAGACAATTAAAAAAAAAATTGATAAGAAAAACATATCTTTTCACTATTAAGAAAGCTACATGTATCATCCTTATCTGAATTCATTTAAATTATAAAATATTTAATTCTATTTGTCATCTTTAAATTTCACTCTAAAATTACTTGATTGTAAGGTGACATTAGTCTAGTGTCAAAATAAAGTTTTGGTGAAATGAAGCAGGGGACATTTTTTTTCCTTGCATATTTACAGAATATTATCCCAAGTAGTAACATCAATTCAGATCATAGACCAAATGTTAAAACAGCTGCTGACCTCACTATATTATGATAGCTGTATGGCACGCCATTAGGGAATTAAATATAATTGTTCAAAATCAATACAAAATATATTTCACTTTAACAAATATATATTTATCTTTTACAAAATCATTTCACTCCAGTCAATATATATTTCACTCTTAACAAATATATTTCACTTTTCACAAAATTTTATTTCACTATTTCACAAATATTCATGTCACGTTTTCACAAAAATCCTTTTCACTTTTAACAAAAATTCATTTCACATTTTACAAAATTACATTTCACTTTTAACAAAATTTCATTTCACTTTTTCACAAAAATCCTCTTCACTTTTAACAAAATTTCATTTCACTTTTCCCAAAAATACATTTCACTTTTCACAAATTTTCATTTCACTTTTCATAAAAAATTCATTTCACTTTTCACAAAAAAATCATTTCACTTTTCACAAAAATTCATTTCACTTTTTCACAAAAATCCTCTTCATTTTTAACAAAATTTCATTTCACTTTTCCCAAAAATACATTTCACTTTTCACAAATTTTCATTTCACTTTTCATAAAAAATTCATTTCACTTTTCACAAAAAAATCATTTCACTTTTCACAAAAATTCATTTCACTTTTTCACAAAAATCCTCTTCACTTTTAACAAAATTTCATTTCACTTTTCCCAAAAATACATTTCACTTTTCACAAATTTTCATTTCACTTTTCATAAAAAATTCATTTCACTTTTCGCAAAAATTCATTTCACTTTTCGAGAGCGAAAAAGCGGTGGAAGTGAGAGAAAAAAGTCTAAAAAGGCGATATACAAGCCGTTATCTTTCTCTCAAAATTTGCTAGAACGCCAAAGTTCCCCCCCCCCCCCCGGGAAGGGGGAAATAACTCCCCTCCCTGCACCCATCCCTAATGCATACAGTGCAATGTTGAGTCCAAATAATTGAAAAGCAGTCCGGGCGTCGAACTATAACTTTCCACCTAAAAAAAATTGTTTGCTACGAGCCGTTATCTTTCTCTCAAATTTGCTTTAAAAAATAAGAGCTTTCGCGCTTCGCGCGGGAGGGGAAAAACTTCCCCCTCCCTCCCTGCACCCACCCCTAGTCATCACCAATTTCGCACGCTTCGCGTGCTCACAACCGCCCCTCTAAAATGAAATCCTGGCTACGCGGTTGGATCCTTCACGTCTGCCCCCCCCCCATTGAAAAATCCTGGCTACGCCTGTGCATACACAAGTTACATAATATTATTATCTGGGAACCTTGCAATGCGTCACAAAAATTGGATATTCAAGCACCTCGCTGCCCGAATATGAATATCGGAACTTTTGAAAATCCTCGGGGGAAGGGGGGGGGGGGGCTGCAGCCCATTGCTGAAGGGGGACGCCTTTAATATTAAAGTATTGAAATTCCAGTGTTCTTGCTAGAGAGCAAGAATAATGCCATTTTCCCCCTTCTTTTTCTTTCCTTCCCTTTTCTTTTCCTTCTTTTTTCCCCCTTATCTTCTTTTTCCTTTCCTTTCCCTTTTCTTTTTTCTAATCATTTTTTTCTCCTTTCTCTTTTCTCCTTTTCCTTTTATCTTTCCTCTTCCCTTTCCCTTTTTCCCCTCCTTTTTTTTTTTTTTTTTTTTGCCGACAGAGGCGGCGCATTTGCCGACTTTGAGTGGGGGTGTGACACCCCCACACCCCTCCCTCCACCTCCTCCCTAGCGACCCCCCTGTCTACATCTGTGATTTTCTTTTATTGTTATTTGTGTGTGTGGGGGGGGGAGATTAAGGTGCAGCATTTTTGTCGGCAAATTTGGGTGTCATCCCCCCCCCCCCATTCAAAATGTTCTAGCGACACCCCTGAGGATGGGGAGTAACGTCGACGTCGCGTTCAGAAATTGGATGGGATTCGATTGCACTGCGCCGGGCACGTGCGGTAGCGCGAGCTAGCTGGCTATAGCGCCACCTTTAGGCCGAGAAAAAAGAGGAACGTATTTTTTTTTCAGAGTGAAATGGTTTTTATCACAGTGAAATGGTTTTGGTGAAAGAGGAATGATTTCTACGCAAAGTACGCACATGTATATTATACGAGAGGAATGTACACGCAGGTCCAGATCGGGGTCTAGATGCATGACAAGCAAAGTTGTTTCGAGACAATAGGCCTTTAAATGGAATGTATTTTTCTTTTGAAGTGGAATTTATTTCCTCTTGAAAGCGAAATGAATTTTTGTGAAAAGTGAAATGATTTTTTTGTGAAAAGTGAAATGAATTTTTGCGAAAAGTGAAATGAATTTTTTATGAAAAGTGAAATGAAAATTTGTGAAAAGTGAAATGTATTTTTGGGAAAAGTGAAATGAAATTTTGTTAAAAGTGAAGAGGATTTTTGTGAAAAAGTGAAATGAATTTTTGTGAAAAGTGAAATGATTTTTTTGTGAAAAGTGAAATGAATTTTTGCAAAAAGTGAAATGAATTTTTTATGAAAAGTGAAATGAAAATTTGTGAAAAGTGAAATGTATTTTTGGGAAAAGTGAAATGAAATTTTGTTAAAAATGAAGAGGATTTTTGTGAAAAAGTGAAATGAATTTTTGTGAAAAGTGAAATGATTTTTTTGTGAAAAGTGAAATGAATTTTTTATGAAAAGTGAAATGAAAATTTGTGAAAAGTGAAATGTATTTTTGGGAAAAGTGAAATGAAATTTTGTTAAAAGTGAAGAGGATTTTTGTGAAAAAGTGAAATGAAATTTTGTTAAAAGTGAAATGTAATTTTGTAAAATGTGAAATGAATTTTTGTTAAAAGTGAAAAGGATTTTTGTGAAAACGTGACATGAATATTTGTGAAATAGTGAAATAAAATTTTGTGAAAAGTGAAATATATTTGTTAAGAGTGAAATATATATTGACTGGAGTGAAATGATTTTGTAAAAGATAAATATATATTTGTTAAAGTGAAATATATTTTGTATTGATTTTGAACAATTATATTTAATTCCCTAATGGCGTGCCATATAGCTGGATACCATCTCATGCTCGTTAAAAGCAACAACAATGTCAAATTTTCATACTAATACCCCAATACAAAAGACTGTACATCATTGCTCTGAACAAGGAGTCGATGTCTAGCCCAGTTTTTATGCTACCTCCCATACCAGTTTCTGACCTCTGCCTCCCAGCATCCCTTGCATTCCTCAAGCATACCATCTAAGCAAGCAGCTTTAAAGCGAATAGTCACTATGAAATTGAGATCAAAACAACAAATTGTCCATCTCTTTCAGAGATTTTAACTCATAGTCTCATACACTGTACATACATGTACATGTAAGGCAATGTGTTCAATTACGTAGTGTCATATTTTGGCTGAATTTTTCGATCATTTAGTTTCGACTGTAAAAACTTCCAATACATGCAGGCCTATAAACATACATACATGTATCAAGGCCCATCTGGAAAATAAGCTTTTAGGTCAATTATATGCTCTACCGTATGTCTCCTCAGGGCAAAATAATCCATGTGCATAGAAGCCTATAAATCAACACCTAAACAATACAACATACATGTACATTCTACAAGTATCATGAATAGTTTGTCTCCATGACATCCTGACTTCAAGAACCTGCTGAGTACCAGTATGCATGGTGTACCTTTAACCGCCTTTCTTAGAGGGCATGGCAGTTTGTCACCTTCTTCCCAACGCTAGCTTGATTCATTGATGGACTGTATGGCTCCAAGTCTACATAATTATGTAACTCGTTTAATTAAAGAGTGTGCAGTGAGGATGGCCATCCAATCACATGATCAATAACAATCAGCCTCACGGGAGACAAATCAAATAGCAACCATGGAGGGTGAAGTGAGAGAGATGGAGATAGGGTTCAGCTACATGTAGTATGCACATGTCATTAAAAGTCATATGAAAAACTGGTTATTTCAGTGGAATTACATGCATATGAAAAAGAAGAGTTCAGAAATATGATATTCAATAACATATGAATTCTGGGCCCCGTTTCATAAAACTTGTCATCAATGACAAGTTGAAATAATTGTTATAAGCTACTGAAATCCTTGCATCTAATTGGCTGAGAGCAAATTTGTCAGTAGAAATCACTGACAAGACACTTGATGAAATGCCCCCCTGATCCAAATTAAAGAGAGTTCGAACAAGTAGTATGGACACCTTACCTAGTTACTTACAAGAGGTCTACATACTATGATATAGGCCTAATTGGTTGTACAAATGTACAGGGAGAAAATATTTATACTCTCCTTCTATCAATAACATTGTAAACCTGGCAAAAGGACAGGCACACAAATGGATATGAATAGAAATTTAATTTGCATTTAGTGAAAAGTGAAAATATTTTTTTTCTCTCTCTTTTTCTCTCTCATACAGAATAATTGTCATACATATCATTTGTAAATTCCTGCATGTCCCTGTATTGTGTACAAGTATGTAAGGCCAACTTCAAAATGCCTGGAAATTTCTGTCTTGAAAGTCAGTTCTGCTTTTACATAAGTTTTACAAGCCTTTTTTGTTTTTTTAAAGAAAGAAAACTATTTCACACAGTGCAGCAACATACAAGTAGTACATGTACATGTAGTTATCTTTGTGCCTAAAATAATGGTGTGGTCTGTACTGAAGATGCATTTTCACTTATTGTAGGCATACATGTATGTGTGTGTGCACATACACTTATTGGAACAAAGTTCAATGACAAATCAAATAATTTTATTACACGTAAAGAATTTTTTTGTAATTTCAGTATTGCAAATGAGTGCAAAAGTTATCAAGAAATGAAACAATATGACTGTGTGCATGTAGTTGTAAATGTACACGTAGGCCTACTGTATGACTGAACTCTGAAGGGACATGTACATGTGTAGGCCTACATTGTACATGTACAGTATGTAGGATAGGCCAACATGACACATCAAGCATTACACACTGTACAAAGCATAATTTTATTCCAGAATAATATTGAAATTAGCAGTTTACTGAATGAATCATGATGTGAACATGCAATAGGTTATCATGAGTGAAGTTGTTCTGTGTATTTGCCACTCTTGTCAGGTTTTTAGAGCAGTCTGTGATATTAAATATATACACCAATCAGGCTACATCAACATCTAAAAATAGACCACTATTCCAGTCACAGAAGAAGCATGTGGAGGAACTTCATTACATCTTGCATTTGGTCTGTGAATAACACAACGATCGCCTGCTACCAAAGCAGAGTAGTGAGCTGAAAACAACATGTTTTAAATGAGGACCCATTGAGTGAATGTAGATGGAGAATCAGGAATAAATAGGGGCTGGACTTATAAGGGCACCGCAATGGGGCGGACAGCCTAACTCATCTCACAGGGATGTATTCAAGGGTCAGATAGTCTAGGCAAATAGACTCAATTAAGACTTTTGTACTGAAGATGGGTACAGTCGTGTTTATATTGACCTGTGTACATTCTGATAAATTTTGCTCCACTGAACATAAGACAGTGACCTACCTGGGCAGTTCTTCCAAACTGTTGTAGTACTACTGAATGTATGCAAATTACACAAAATAATTGATTTAGGGGTACTCGCAATGTCCCTTTCACAAGAATAGGCCTACAACCCAACAATGTGTATTTATCAATATGCAAAAAGAAATTGATAAAACTGGATTAAGCCCGTATACATGGAAATATAAATCATAGTTCTTGTTGACAAACTAATCTATGAAAACAAATCAATCCTTATCATGGTTGGTTCGATTGAGACATATCTTAGAGCAGAGTCTGCAGGGATTTCAAGGCTTCCTAATCCAGGATGTGAGGATTAAACTGTAGACTCCAGTAAAAACTGTATTTGAGGATGATCCTACAATCTGAGAATACATGTATATACAACCAATTTCATCTCTAACACTACAAACATAATAAGGTATCTTTTAAAGATCTAATTCTGATTCTTCAGTCACAATAGTGCCAGTCTCCATTTGCAGATTCTTGCTTTTACCACAGCATGCACAGACAGTCTGTGTATATTAGTATGTGTCATTTACAAGTGACCATCAATCAATAATCCAACAAAGATCAATAACCTTGATGTGCTTACTGTTGCAACAAATCCTTTTTTAGCAATCAATTAACTTATGGAAAAGAAAAGAACAGGGGAATCTACATATTTGATAAGTAATTTATATGTGAATGTAAGCCTACATGTTCTGTAGTGGGAAAGGGTTGTTCTGCACTGCAGTGCAGATTATGTACAACTTTGCTTGAGCTACACTTTGAAATAAACTTTCATAACGAATATAATCTTCATCACAACCACTTGAATTTAGAGAGATTGTGAAAATGCACATGTACATTTAGCAACATAATTTTCAAACAAAAATAGTATTTTAATTCCCTCTGTAGACTGGCCAATAGATGTACAACTGAAGAGCAAAGCAGAGATTAAGAATACGATGTAAATAGGCCCTAGAGGTCTGAAAGTCTGCTGGATAAATGTATGTCACCAGGCTAGGGATCAAATTGTCTGACTTTGAATCCAAGCACCATCATTAAGTCATACATGTACATGAATTTATCTACATGTTGTTGGCACTCACTACCCTGATGTAGTAAAATAGTACATGAAGCTTCTTCACTAAATGAGACTGTGTCATTACAGTCTGTTAATAATCACAAATTTTTGCAATGTGACTGTTAATTGACAGAGTTGTAAAAGGATTCTAATTTTCAAAAAAATTTCAACCATGAATGACCATAACAAATTGTCCTTTTTTAATGTGGCCAATTCCCTAATTTAGTGTGGTCCCCCATATGTATAATGGCACCAGGGAAATGTAACTAGACCCTGATGGAACTATGACTTGTTTGTTATCATTAACTTCCAGATCATCTTCAATCAAATTCACTGAATTACTACTAAAAATCAACCTCTAATTCACACAAACAACTGCATGTACACTGCACACTCGTCGTATGCGATGTTAATATTCTAGAAATTATTTGAGTTACATGTAAGTGAATGTTTCTCTTCAAAGGTCTAGTTCTTACTATCAAGTGGATCCATAATTACCTCAGTGATATACTTTTATCTACATATATGCACCTTCCTCATTTCCTACACACACACACACACATACATGTACACACAAAACTTGCACACCCTTCAGTATCAGTTACAAGTTGGTTAAGTCTATAATTGTATATGAGGCGGGAAACACAGCACATCATGTAGACCTACAGTGTATAGGTTTTCTTTTTCCTGCCAAATGATACTCTCTATCCGGACAAATGATAAATTGATATTATCAGCAAAACAGGAAAGTGAAACAGAAACTAAAATCATGTCCTATTTTAAATTGTCAAGACTCAAAAGAGGATAATCACAGCGAGGGTTTTGTATCAATTTTTTTTTCTTTTTTCTTTGCATGTCATCAAAACATAATTCTAAAGTTACATCTTTTAATGACTGTTTGTTTTAGTGCACTGAAGAGAAATGAATACTACATGTACATGTATGTACCTGCAATGTGATTCCTAATGTTAAATCTAAAATGTTTTTTGCCTAATTCACCAATGTTAAGTACAAGTAAAACATGGTTTTCAAGTATGCAAAACATGATATCACATACATGAAAACTCCCTTAAAAAGAAAAAAAAATAATAAATGAAACAATCCTTCATGCCTTTCATATTAAGAGACTTGAAAATAGCAAAAGTTCACAGTAGGTTCCCATAGCATAAAAGCTTATAAATGGTGCTATTTTGTGTGTGATATGAAAAGTACAGAACACCCTCCATGTAATTCTTCCTTGAATTATAATTTGTAATACCATTTCAGGTTCAGAATAATAACTGTGACCACATACAAAGAAAAAAAAAAGTAATAACTGTGACCCTCCTTGAGATTTATCAGTCAGTCATTCATGTAAATAAGTACTGAATATTACTTGTCCCCAGATTCAGTGAGCTTTCACTGAACTGTTATTACAGAAATTCTTCTGAATTTGTATTTTTTCCATCAGGTCCAAGAAAATTACACCCCAGGGTTATTTTGGAATTGGATTAGCGTCTTTGACCAAGTGTCAAGCTCACAAAACTTACAGGAAGTTGCATATTTGATAGTATTGTATGCCATGAATTCCTGAAAAGTAACATGAACTTGAACAATAATGGTCCTGTGAAGGTTAATTTCTTTATTTAACTGGATATATTGTATTAGTTTGTTTTTCTTTACTTCCTTTTTTAACCCTTTCAAGACAATTGACCACATTTTGTGGTTTGACTCAATAACTTTTGATTCAGAGCTCTAAAAAATATACCAGATGCATGAGTAGAAAGAGTAAAAATTTCTACACACATTGTTTCCATTTTTGTTGCATGACCATATTGCATTTGATGCAAGGAATTTTAAAAAGGAGAATAAGCTTGAAAATCCTTAAATTGGCAACAAATTGAGAGGTTCAAAATCACTGTTTTTATCCAAATTGGCAATTTTTTTCAACTTTCGACTAAGCTTCTAATGATGCATATTGTTTTCAAAGACATTACATTTTGTTAGAACCGTGTAGCGCTAAAAGAAAAATATTATTGTTGCCAATTTGAAGAACAAAATGTGATCAATTTACCCCTAAAATAATTCCTGTCATGAAAGGGTTAAGGGTGAGGGGGAACACACTAGTATGGGTACATGTATGAGAGCCACCTTTCTTTTTCTTTTTAATAAATATTATTATTTGTATAAATGCACATTAGCATAACTTGAGTTTGTGCATGGCATTGTCACTGCTACAAATCATTTTAGCTGGGTGCCTGAGGAAATACAAACAGTTTGGCAACTACAAGGTCAATGTGTTAGATTTCCTAAAATTCAATGCTTGACTAAAATGTCAATGTGTTAGATTTCCTAAAATTCAATGCCTGACTAAAATCAGCAAGACTTTAAACATCTGATATGCTATCTGGCATCACCAATGGAAAGAGGGATATGGAATTATTCATGGCACCAATTTTACTTTGGAATTATGTACATGTACAGTGCTTTCAAAATATTGTCAGAAAAGAATAGATTTTTGTATGCATTCTTTAGCAATACCACCTGGTTGACAGCAATGGAAAAGGTTTTGAAATTCACATTTCCTATTAAATATTGATTTGTTATTGATTTTTTTATTGCAAATTGGAATCGACATTAGGCCACAAATTGTACAGAGTTATGACTTGCATTTAATAAAATTATCTTATTGACGGATCTAGATAAGTTCTATAACTCTATTTCTAAATAAAGTTTGGACTTGTTATTTAGATCTTTCTTCATAACATCAAAATCTTTCCTAAACCATTTTGCAGTTGATTTTGGGGTTTTACTCTTTAACAGTTCAAAGTCTGATTTTCCCTCTTATTTTGCAGCTGTAACTTTAATCGCATACGTTTATGCCTAAGATAAGAAATCATGCCCAGAAATAAAGAAGAAATATGTATATAAGTAAATTAAACACTAATCAATGTGCAACATGTTTATAAAATTTGACAAGTCTGAAAAAATTAGATTGGTTATATTGAGTGTCTTGATGATTATGACGTTCATAGGTAGAGTTATACTATTAAAGTGATAAGATAATTTCATATTTATAGAGACATTCAAGCTACATCTAACAAAACAAAAAGAAGTTAGATCTAGCTCACTCATGGAATCATCACCATGTGGGGCTATGTCAATTTCAGCGATGGTCCAGACCTCTAAGTTGAAGATGTGAAAACACCAATATAATTGGCAAAATTTTGAGACAATACTTCCTTCTACATTTTAGGATGATACATGTCAGAAACCTGATTTCATGCTAAATTCTTCAATAGGATCTTTATCACCTATATCAAGTGAAATTTACACTTGATGTCTGGCGATCTTGCCCAGGTCTTCATAAAACACACATACAATGTACATGTATGTGCTGGAGTTTACACACTCTCTGTGGGCACTCATAGCGACTCTACTATACTTTGTGAGTACACTCTAGGCAGTCATACACCTCAACACTTCCAAAACACCACTGCACAAAAGTCACCAACATCCACTCAAAATCGGCATTTACTTTACAAAAACCGACACCAACATATCCATGAAATACACTAAATTCAACTCACTAATGTTGGAAATGATAATTCCAAAAATGAAATCCGTAATTTACTGTCACTTCTGGCGAAACAGGGTATCGCAAGTCATTGTGTACATTTCCTGATCGCCGTGAGCGCTGACACCTCCCCCAAAAAAATTCGGTCATTAGAAATTCGGTCCCTATCGCGGACACATAAAAGTCCTGATTTTCAGTGTGCGTGAACGTAGAGATCAATGTGCGCGCGAGATCGTAGAGATCGATTCGTCCCGTGTAGTGGTCAATATGACCACTATACTATTGCGTGGGTGTCTGTGGGAGGCAATTCTCAGTGGTATGAAGGTATGGAGTGCGAGGCTATCTAATTACCTCACGCAAGTGTGAGTGGATCTAGCTTAGACTAAAATAGCCTAGACTAGAATCTTTATCCATGTAAAAAGAAGAGAAGCAGCCACAGAAAACATGCTTGTTACTAAATGTTAGTAAGCGTCTATTACCTTTTTTATTTTCATGTCTAAATTGCTGTAGATTATTGATTAGCAGACTAGATGAACTTTGTTACTTGTTAGATACTATCAAGTATCATGCATGATCATGACGATGACTTGTGTATTCACCTTCTGTTGGTCTTAAATGAACTACGAGTACGAGTCATTGCTGTAGATTGCTGTAGATTATTGATTAGCAACTAGACTAGATGAACTCCGTTACTTGTTAGACACTATCAAGTATCATGCATGATCATGACGATGACTTGTGTATTCACCTTCTGTTGGCCTTAAATGAACTACGAGTACAAGTGACTGTTCCCAAGAACATTGAAGAACTTGCTAAAAAAACAGTCAAGTGCAGCCAAAACATGAACAGTCAAAATGAAAATAATTTTAATTTAGTCTATTAATTTGTTAATATTATCAAAATAAACAGATAAACATGATATTAATTATTATTCAACAATCAATTCACATGGATCTATGATGGGGGGAACTAAAGCTACGCACTTTGTTTCCAGCGGCTAAAAAGTCACTTTTTCAATGATTTATGTTAATTTTTTATATATATCTTGGTTCTACATACTCTTAAATTAAATTCCTGAGCAAATTACGACGGACAAATATCAATAACATTAATTTTCAAGTCGATGTCGATACCCATGTCGAATTTGGTCGAAAAATGAAAGGGTCCTAAAGCTACGCACACGTAATAAATCAATTCAAATCTTGATTTTTAAGCTGATGCGAATTTCATCCTGATTTGCGAAATAGTGATAATATCACCAAAAATAAAGGAAAATTACTCATTCTTTTTGGCGAACGTAAATGATATTCTTGTAGCTCAGTCACCACACTAAAAGTGTGGCGCATTGTGCATATTTGCGGGGTGCGTAGCTAGGACCTGCATAGCTTTAGTACCCCTGACGGCCTGAGCCTGAGGCGCAGCCTGACCTAGACCGAAATCTTCAGTCTCTCATTTCGGCGGTTGTTACGCTGAGACTACGTCTGGCTCCACTGACCAAATTATTAAATTATTCCCCAAAAGCAGACGGTTATTTCTGTCTAGGCCTGACCATACTGTAGATTATTACATTGCACAAAAAATATACATACAATGCAAAATAATCAAATTTACCAAAATAACTCTCAATTGCGTTACAATCAATACCATTTGGAACCGGAAGTGCACAGTATGATTCTAGTTTACTACACACCTTCGGATTTACTTTGCCCCACCGCGCCCCCGGCGCATAGGCTATGCTATCGCGTCGAGCTCTGCAACCGGGAACCGGAACTGCGGTCGACAAACCTGTAAATAAACTGTGCTAAATGGAGCTTTTTACCGTCTAAATTTACATTTTCAACAAAACAGGTGTAATGAAAATACCTACTAACTCAATATTAATAAAATTTATAAATAAATGTCATTTACCTTTCTCTGGATCTCTTTTGAATGATCGGGTGTAGTTTTATTCCTTTCCCCTTTTCCTTACAGCGAATATGTGGGACTAATGGAATTGCTGCGATATACGTAGTGCATGGTAAGTGGGTTTGGTTTTCCGACTGCTATTTTCTTTTACGACTCGACTCGTCGACTGCCAATCACACACGCGCATGCGCAGTGGGTAACTCCCTTATGAATAATAATCAATGCATTAACCTAATCCCCGTGAAAAATTGCAGATACAATAATATTTGCAGAAAAGCTTTTTTTTTTATCACTGCCCCGGGCGCAAGGGAAAATAAATTATCAGGGAGAGGGAGGGGAGAAAAAAAAAACAGCGAATGAAATAATATTAAAACTACTTTTCTTCATAATTTTGTCTAATAAATGCCTACCTCCGGCTCCATCAAGAGGAGGCACGTGAGAGCGATTGTTTTCAAGGGGGTGCTGAAGGGTGCCTCTTCACTCCAATATTCTTAATTCAAAAAGTTTTTTTTTTGGGGGGGGGGACTTTTCTATACAAAATTTGCTGAAATCACCTCAGTTCCTACAGCACCCATCATTCTCTTACAAACAAGAAAAAAAAAGGAAATGGTCAACTTTTGGATGTCTTTTCAATTATTGAAAATTCACATACAGCATAATTATGCTCCCCTGCGCCACCTCTCCCTCAGCAAAGACTCTTTCAGGGTTCTGCAACAACCTTTGTACCATGGCTCCGTGGTCTATCATCCAGGGTTAAACGCATGACAAGAAAAATTCATATTTAAGAATACGAGAATCTTCGGGATGCCTTGTAGGCCTATATGTTAGTACAATTCTAGGGCTTGTGCACTGCTACAGTTTACCCATCTTTTCCTCCCCTTTTAGATATTTGTGAGAGTCGACAGGGCTGGTATTTTCATTTTTATTTTCTTTTTCAACTATCCCTGGGCCCGGAGCCCATGGTTTGGGTGATGGGCTAATGGCCCACGTTTATATATAGCCCATTTTTATCATCAAACTTTTGATCTGGAGAAGATGAAAGTCATCGGTTTTTATTACCGAACAATGTGAATTCATTCTGAAATCTCAGTTAGCGTTTAATTAACACTCATTGATTAGCAGTTTTACTTGATGTTGGCACAAGAGTGTTAAATGAGTATTTAAGCAGTTTCGTTTAATTTAGTTTAAGTCGAATGTTTTCAGTGATAAAAAGTTCTCTTATCACAATGTTTCATATTTTAGAATTTAGACCTATACACTCCTAGGCGGGAGTAGACGGGGTCGAAAGGGAGATAAAATAAAATCAGAGAAGAAGAAACTAAAGAAATAAGAGGAAGAGAGGGAAAAGGAGACTGAGAGATAATCCTCTTGGGGGCATGGAGTTGTGCAAAAATGAGTCTAAAACCATGAAAACAGTAACAGCATTGCATGCTCGGGCCCTCAGGGGCGCTCCAATCTCAAATTGTGGTGCATTTATACATGGACCTGATGTCTCAATGTGCTTCTTACTCGCTTGGGAAGCCTCTTTGGTACAACTGGAATTGCACTTGACTGGTTCCGTTCTTATCTCAAGCAGAGAACAAACTATATGTAGGCATAAATGATGCCATCTCTGATTGCTTCTGCATTATGGACTGCCCAGGGCCAGTTGATTTTCTGTACTGTACTGCTTGCCAATTGGAGATATCATCAAGAATCATGGCCTTATTTATCACTACGATGATGACACCTAGATAATTAACAGTGAATGCTATCCTTTCCGAAGTGATCTAAGCAGTGCCCAGCGTATTGAGGCTTGTGTTGGTGAGCTATACGCCAGTGGATAACTTCAAATTTCCTGAAGCTTGATCGAGGGAAGACAGTTTAAATGCATTGGGTCTATAAGCATCAAAGATCAAAAGGATAAACATCACTGGGATCAGAGTGGGTGGAGACATCATCCCTGCATCAGATACCGTCAGGAACCTTGAAATCATCTTTGACTCTATGATACCTTTCCATGGAAAGCTTTCCTGGCCCTCAGAAACATCGGCTTGATCCACAATTACAAGTGCAGAACTATTGTCTATTGGTGCATGCATACGTACATCACATCCAGGTTATATGAGAAATTCAGTATTTTATAATCTGAATAAATCACAAATACGACTGAACAGCGTCTACCGAACAATGCAGCCAGAGTAGTCATGTCCAGAAAGATTGTTAAACATCATCTCTCTTCTGAAAAAAGCTTCATTGGCTATTCATGAACAGAGGATTGAGTACAAGATCAGCTTACTCGTATACTAGGCAATGAATGGCAGTTCTCCATCGTATTTCTGTAATCTGACCGTGCACGTGCGGCAATTTCTTGATACTAGCGTTGTTTCAACACTTTTCTGGTGTGGACATGGTGGATACCGATCTTGAATGAGACAGGGGATGGGGGGGGGGGGGCAAGACAGCCTACGATGATCATTTCGCACTCAATTCAGTCATCATCAGGGGCGGCGGTGCGTCTTTCAAAGTGGGGGGGGGGGCACCAACAAAAAGGGGCACCTACAGAGGGTGGAAACAAGGCGGAAAATATCACTTCGAGACATTAGTATACCAGTCACTCTGACCAATACACAACCGAGGATCATTTTTTTTCTATCTTATTGCTATTGTTTCTATCTTAACATGGTTCTATAGATAAAAACTACTTTGCAGTTGAGTGTAATAGCCTGATCATTCATTTGCGAGCGAGCGAAGCGAGCGAGCAAAAAATTTAAGATTTATTTCTAACGCTGAAGGCAATGGGTGTTGAATTATATACAGCGATTTTCCTAATATGATAAGAAGATAACAGTAAATGCAAGCGAGCGTAGCGAGTGAGCTTTGGAAAAATTTTAGAAAAAAATTGTCCTCGTTCCTTTTATAATTTAGGAGCACTGCTCATTCTTGTATAATTTAGGGCATTGGGCCTCTCCTACCCCCTGCTCTACTGCCTCACTATTGTGCTGCTATCAGTGGGAGAATGTATTATTATGAAGCCTCTCTGATTATTTGGAGCTATATGTATAAGGCTCCTTTGTGGACTTTACACATACCCATATATATACTTTATGTATACCAGTATCTACCGATGTCGCATTTATCAGAAAACAAAAGGGGCACTCATTTCTGAGATTAAAAGGGGCACTCATCAGAAGGTAAAAAGGACACTTATTAGAAAGAAAAAGGGGCACTATACGAAGAAAAGGGCACTTATCTGCTATGAAAAGGGGCACTTTTGGGGTATTTGATAAAGTGAGGGGGCACTGTGCCCCCCTGCCCCCCCCCCCCCGGGAGCGCTGCTTCTAATCATCATAGCATTGATAAAGATATGATGGTAATTTGAACTTAAGTAAAATATGCATATCGATATCATGAACAGAAAATGGAATTAAAGATCACATTGAAAACGACAAAATGATGGGAAAATATATCTTACATAACAGCAAATTGAGTAAAGAAGATATAACACAAAATAATAGAAAAAACAAACACTAATAAAATATGCAAAAATAGAGAAAAAAACTAAATAAATATGAAAATTTAAACTTTGAATTGAATTATGTATGTTCAGAACGTTTTTTAATGGCGTCATAATTTTTGGAACGCCTCTTAAAAACAGCTTCTCCACGGTTAAATGACGCAGTAAAGATTAAAGAATTTGCGCGCGGAGCGCGCGGCGAAATTGAAGTCTGATCTTGTCAAACCTTTTGTATTTCATTGTTTGGAAGGCATCATTTCCTGAGTTTTGCATCAGTTTTTCCTTATTTTATTTTACACCTCTGGAATTATTGGGGGGGGGGGGGGCAAAATGATATGTTTGCCCCCCCCCCAATATTTTCTTGGGGGCCAATCGCCCCCCTGCCCCCAGGATCGACGCCCCTGGTATGAGATTAACGGGGTAACCTCGCTAGTCATAAGGACTGCTATTCATAAGGACCGCTATTCATAACGCGTGACTAAATGAATAGCAGTTTTGTATGAATAGCGGTCCTTCTGAAGAGCGAGCAAACCATGGACAAATTTCCTCCCTATTTATGAGGACATCCATTCATAAGGACCACTATTCATAACTACTCATAAGGACCCGCTATTCATAGCGCGTGTTAAATGAATAGTGGTTTTCTATATGAATAGTGGTTCTTATATATGAATAGCGAGCGGACCCGAGATTAACACCCTCGTTTTTGCATCTGGTCTGGTAACTTTTCTTAGGATTCACGAGATTATAATGGGGGGGGGGGGGGGGGGGGCAGTCATATATATTGCTGTACACACGCATGCATGACTATATAACCCCCTAAACATGTTTCATCCATTGGTCAAAATCACGCCCTTTTCGAGGTTTTTAGCACTTTTTCTCGTAATATTTACCCCTAAATAAGTTTAACCCCCTCGAACATATCCCCTAAACAAGGTCCATACATCAATTATTAAACCTCTAAAACAGTACTAGCTGAAAATAAATATTATTGATATTAACAACTGCAATTTATACAGTGTATGAAAACACTAAGTTATTTCTCCATGAGATCTCTTATTAGAGACATAAAGTAACATAAATAACTTCCATGTCTTTTTTTTTTTTTTTTTTTTTTTTACATTCTGTAATAATTTATTCAGAAAAAAAAAAACATGAAAAGGGCAATAACACTACATGTAATTTGTTTTGTATGGCCGAAATTTATTATTATTTTCCATATATTTGTAACTTGTTCCTGATTAAAGAGAACAATGAGTTCTGGAAAGGGTCAAAATGTTATATATAGAGACTTGAGTAATGGCAAGATGTTACAATGATGAAGAACATTATTTCAGACATTTTCATTTTCATTTCGAGGCTGCACAAAGTCCAGGCTGAGGATGGGGAAAGGGGTACCTTAAATGCCTTTTAACAAACTTTAAACAAAAATAAATAAAAAAAAAAAACTTTTCCCGATTTTGGCCTAATTGGCATCCTAAATGCGTCACGCGCCTTCACCAGCAAAAACCGTATAGGGCAAAAACTACCATTTCCACGCTATTTCTATTTTTTTTTTTTTTTTTTCATTTATTTATTTTTTTGGGGGGGTCGCGCGTGTGTACAACAATATATTTGACTGCCCCTCCCCCCAGGGTAATGGTCGGTGCAGTGGGCCTTCCATCACTTTTCAAAAGGTTTATGAGACCGATTTCTATCTTTCATACTTTTGCCTTCTCTTCCTTTATTTTCTTACAACTCTTCTTTTATCTTTAATTTATTTCTACCCTTCCTAATATGAATTTTGGTGTTCTTCTTTTTTGTTTTCTATTTGTCCTTATGTATCTTTTCACTTTTCTCTTTCTATTTATCCTATATCTTTGTTTTTCCTTCTTTCATCACACTTTTTCTTCTTTTCCCCAATGGATTTGCTTGACGTGTTTATCTTGCAACATTTGCTTAGTAAATTCTCTACTTTAAGTATTTCTTTATATCCTATACGAACTGCCTGCCCCTTTCAATCTTAATAAAATTCCAGAATTCAAACATAAGGTACAGAGAATTAACAAGGAGGTGGCTTTGGAGAGGATATACCTTTTCACAAAATCCCTATTCTGAGTTATACATTATCTTCAAATTCACATTGTCGTGTACTGAGTTCTCCCTCACGGAGTGAGATTAAAAAAGAAATCATAAAATGTAGACGGGTTTTTTTTTCTCCTAACAGAGTGTACATGTACATTCTTTTCTTTTACCTCCTCATATTTTCAAATTACTGTTACTAAAAAAAAAAATCCAAAATTGTCACAACTACTGGGAAGCGAAAGCACCTATAACGCTTTGTTTCATTAGGGAGGTGGTGGTTGATTTTTTTTTCCAAATGAAAAGGATGCGCCTGGCTTTTAGGGTGGGGGGGGGGGGGGGTCTCGTCGCGTCCAGCATAAGGGGGAGAAAGAGATTTATGAGAAATATGTTATACATAACCCATTTCCTATAAGATTTTAAAAAGTAAAAGTCGTTATACAAACCGATGCAAATAAAAATGTGATTTCATCATTCAATCCAGTTATGCGATACAATAAATTTATATGACAATAATATACCAAACGAATGGTGTTGCAAGTTTAAAATATTTTCTAGGGGGGAAATGGTTTTATGTGGGCATATATCACAATATATAACCAGGGTTTACATCATTTACAGATAACTACTATACTAAACTTGAGGGTCTAGGAAGATTAAACGATATCAAGAGTCATTGGCCCGTATCGATGAAACCTAGTAAAGGCCTAGCAAATGCTTTTTCTAACTTTTGCTTGCATTTTCAGATATTCCAACCAAGTATAGTTGCTAGCAAATAGAAGGAAAAGCTTGTTTTCTTGCTAGCGATCGCTTTCCAAGACTGAGCGAAAGCTTACATTCCAATTCAAATTTTACTCAGCATCACTGAAAAGGAAAGGTTTTGTTCTTGTATATAAAAGCTTGCCAGATTAGTAAATATATATTTGAAAAGGAGGGATTTTCTTTCAGCATCAAACTTTTACTTGGTATTTTGCAAACTCCTCTTCTACTACGCTTTTACTGGCATGGACATGATGAAGATCAAAAAGATGTTATTTCTGCATATAGCACTGTCCTCTATCCTTTTTAAAAGCTAAAGATAGCTGATATTTATCTTTAATTAAAAAACATGAATTTAATTAGGCATAAAGCTGATTTGCAGTTTAAGCTGATCATATCTCGAGGTGTATAACCCTGTTGTAAACTCTCAAACAACACCAGTTGCAAACCCTGCATGCCTGACTTAGTAAGAGTCCTAGCTATACCATTTACTCGATTACCTTTTACTTGTATCCCAAGTAAATGCTCGTTTTTTTTTGGTTTTTTTTTTAATTTTTATCAGGCACATTATACTTCTACGTTGAATTTTTTGAAGCTGCAAGCAAAAGGTTAGAAAAGGCACTTGCTAGGTTTTATCGATACCGGCAGCTGTCTCTTTGCTACGGCTTTTCATTCCAAGTATACAAATTAAGAGCAATGATTGTCTCAAAAGGGGAGCACATTATTTTCAAGGCCCCCCCCCCCCATTGTAGTAAGCCTGACTTATTATGTAGTTGAAATTGAATAAAACCATAGCAGACGACACCGATTCTCAATGAAAGAGGGAACGAATATGACCCTCCATGCCTCTTGAATGAATTAGGAATTAAATAAAGGAAAAAATACATTGATATCCTGCGAGACCTCTGGACCTCTTTTTCATTACATGTATTTTGATGGTTCATGTCCCTCAGTGGACCCTTGAACCATGGACATGTTTGATCCTTATCTGAAAAAGGGTACAACTTTTGAATATTGCCTCTTCGATCCTCATATAACTACTTTTTGATAAAAATACTGTGTGATTTCTTTTTCCTTACTGAACAATAACCTTCAAATGTCATGGGTGCAATACCCTTCCAAAATTGAAAGGTGCATGCCATGTTGAAAGAGGATTATTGTCCGTGCGCGTGGTCCAGATCACTCTAGTAAGGATTACTTCATGGAAACGAGACTGCTAGGGAATGTCAAAGCATGCGGATCGAATCTATTTCAAAACAACAAAAACTATCATAATTTCCCTTAAGTAATAGTTTTGTGTAAAATAAAATTTTATATCATCTCAAAAAATATTGTACACCAAAAATATGTAAAATAAAATGTTATCAAAAATCATATTCTAAAATTTCGACGATGAGTAGTGATTGAGGACATGTTTCCAATGTATACAAAATTCTGCATATTTTCGCGGATATTTTACGAAATGATTAACAACTCATCAAATTGAGATTGTGTTTTTTTACAGACGTCGTTTGAGTAGCAGTTCACAGAAGAGTTGATGAGGATTTATTTGTATCTGTTGGTGTTGGGAGATTGTGCAAGATGCCTGGAAAGGTTGGTTCACATTTACGGACTATTAGTATCAACTCCCAGTCATTTTTTCTTTGTAGTCCCACACGTTTACTTTGATGAATGTGATGGTATCCCAAATTTAAACTTTGCTCACATCACATGAAATCTTAGCATATCATACATTCAGATATCATGGGTCCATGATTAACAATTTGTGAAGAAATTATAAATTGTTTCTTTAAATCCCTTGTTAAAACGACTAATTTATTATTTCACCAAAAAGACTTTGAAGTGAAAAATGCAATTTTGATTGTAACGTTTGTTTGATTACACTCACAGAACCATCACTATGTCTATGTGGGGCTGTGTCAATTTTGGTGGTGGTCACGACCTCTAAGTTGAAGAGGTAAAAACACCAATATAATCAGCAAAATTTTGAGAAATACTTCCTTCTACATTTTAGGATTATATAATATCTAATTTCATGCCAGATTCTTCAACAGGATCTTTATCATCTTGAAGTTGATCAAGTGAAATTTTCAGGCTGTTTTGGGCTGGCAATCTTGCTTCTTTCCAGCACACATGTGCAAAATAACACTTGTTATGAGAGGCAATTCATTGCGGTACGAAGGTACAAAGTTCGAGGTTATCTACAATAACCTCGCATATGTGTGAGTGGTTTGACACTTATGAGCTTGCGACGTACAAAAAATCTTGATCTAAAAGTGAAACTGAAAATTTCTTGAAATACAGCCCAGTTTTTGGAAGAAAATTTTGTTTTGAGCTGTATTTTAAGAAATTTTCAGTTTTAGATCATGATTTTTACGATCACGATTATCTCCGTTAGCCTTGAGATTTCAGTTTCTGATACCGCGGGAGAAGTTTTTGGCCGGTTCTTACTCGGGGGAGCTCCGGCGTTGGACACTGGCTTAGGCTGCTGGGACTTTTGATCAGTGGGCGAATGCACGGCGCGTGTGAGCGCTCCCCATTGACTTTGTACATGCAGCCGAAAACTGCCTCTGAGACAGCGAAAATGGAAATGAATATTGCCATTGCAATTCTACATTTTATTTCCAGAATTTTTTGTTGTTGTTAAAATAGTAACAATATTGGCTTTCATGATTTAAGTAAGAAGTAAAAAAAAAAATGAATTAAAGAGTAAAAAAAATATGATTTTGTCTTAAGTGGTCGAATTCTCGCCCCCCCCCCCTTACACTATGTACCAAAGTCAAAGATGCAGGCGAAATGCAGTAGTAGGGACACTGATTTTCCGCGATCACGGAAAACGGACGGAATTCACGGAAATGACCATTTGAAACGGAAAATGCAATTTGGAACGGAAAGTCGCGGAAAACCACTTTCACCTCAAAATTTTTCATTTTTTCAAGAATAAAATCGTAAAACTTACACTATTCTTGTGATTTGTTATGTAGTGAAAAAATATCGGGCCTAAAATCATGGTTAATAACTCCGAATACTTGGCGATATTCGTCAGATTCTTCGGAGACAGGGCGCTGCCATTTTGTTTTGCTGGACCAATGGAGATCGTGACACAAAACACGGTACAATAGGAGCAGCAAATCCCTATTATGCAAGCTAGGCGCATACTCATGCGGCCGAGAGGGAAGTAAGGCGGGATTGCCGTACACAGCCAGCACATTTTTAGTAAAGGGGCTGGCGTGTGCGCCTAGTATTACGTAGACGTAAACTAGGCACGCACACGCCAGCAGCAAGCGCTATTAAAGTGCGGCGAGATTGTACACACGCTGTTGTACAGTTCGAAAAAGGGGCTGGCGTGTGCGCCTAACATCGATCGATCGTACGTGTGCATGACAGCCTAGCCATGCGCAAGACTAGATGTTTTCGTCGACGTCGGTACGGTACGCGGTATACGGTGCAATAGATCATGTTGAAATAATCGCCGCAGATTTTCATGGTTTGTCATGTAAGATCCTTTTTAATCCAGTCATGATTATGAAATGCAAGTCGAATACCTGAATTTTAACTGACTCTGTAATGTTAGAACATTTGTACCCTACAAGTTCATGTTACTGTTAGTACGCAAATCTTATGTAAATGGAATTTATTTTTTTGATGTGTACAAAGTCTATGGCAAAACGGAATTTACGTTTTTCAGCCCATCTGAAACGGAATTCCAGATTTTCTGAAACGGAAAAGGCCATTTTTTGAAACGGAAAATCAGTGTCCCTACAGTAGCAATGAAAACAGTAACCATAAATGGAGTAGAGGCCAGTTCATGTTCCAGTTCTGATCTTGTGATTATATTCTGAAAGAAGAAAAAGGTCGATCATGGCGAGAAAAGAATTGGTATATAGGGTCTACCGTGAGGTTTTGGAATCATCAAAATTATAAGAAATCTTGCTGAAAAACACATGCACTACACACAGAAATGGGTATTTCAGGATGATAAAATATCTTATTTCCAGGCAATTCCTTGAATTGGATCATTATCACCCTGATCAAGTGATATTTTCAGGCTGTTTTTGGCCGGCAATCTTGCTCCTTTGAAGCTCTCACATGAGCTTTTGAGATCACACACTCGCTTTCGGAGGCAATCCTGGCGGTACGGAGGTAAGGAGTGGAAGGTTATCTATAAGTCACCTTGCATATGTGTGAGTGCTAAACAGCCGGCTATTTTCATAACTTCATACAAAAAATTCAGGAATTTGTTCCCAAATACTTTACATTTTTGAAATTCTATACTTATCCTTTTTCAGTTTCTTTCAAAACCAAGTCACAGTGAGAGTGAAGATTTTCAGACCCTTTTCTCTGCTCTGTTCAGTCACGTCATCTATTATTATGTAAAGGCAAGCAAGATTTCAAATTTTTTTGACAATGTCACATTACTTCTGCATCTGTTTAGGGTCTACAAAGGTAATATAGAATCACAAGATAATTCAATTTTTGTGTGCTTGTTTGTTTCTTCTTTTTTTCAGGCAGGTTGAACTTACAAGAGACACTGGGCCAAGTTCATATGAAGTAGTAAACAACCTGGCAAAAATTAGCAAAAACCAGTTCATTCTTGGCCCAATAACTCAGCACATCTTATAATTTGTAGATATCTCACCAAAACCTGTCCCACACATCTGTTTTCAATCTTTAAAACTTTTCTTATATATTTTTTGTTTTGTTTTGTTTTGTTCATATTTTAGAGCAAAGAAGACACATGGGGAGCCAAGGAATTGACTGAATCTATCAAGGTATTTAAGACAGTGTATGAATATTGCAAGACTAGATAAATGGTATAATTTAACATTGATTTATTACATATTCGAGGATCCCTGAAATATTCTTCAGGTTTCTTTGATTTATGTTAATAGATTGCTAGAAACTCACAGTTCTTGTTACCTCAAAACTTTCATTTCCGAAAATGGAGCAATTAGAAAATGACAGGTGGACAAGAATGCAACCAAGAGGATATTTTTGGGGGATTATATCTTTTGTATTCCTTGTTCCATTTTTTTTTTTTTGCAGTGGACTTTGATGAAACAACTGTTCAGACTTTATCTCACAGCCTTTCCGAATAAGAACATGATCACACTCTGCTTTCTTCATATTGTGTCTATACTGTACAAGGCATTTAAATCATGTATGAGATGACTTAAGAATATGATTTTGAATTAATTATCAGTCTGGCCTACTGCCATTTGCCAACAGTAAAATGGCTTATATAGCCAGAGGGTAATTTAAGACTGAAATTATGGAATCTTGTTGAAATATTTCTTTTTAAGAGACTAGGGAATATCATGCAAATGATTGCTTTATCATCTTTTGTTAATGAAATGAATAAAAGTGCAATTTTTCAATCAAATGGAATAAAAGCAGTAATTTCTATTACATGAATTGTTTTTCATGCAAAATGTTTTGTTTCTGATATTTTCCATTTCTAACAGGAGGCTCGGTCATCTGGGAAAAGCAAGCACAGAGACAAAGACCGTGACAAAGAAAGAGACAAGGAGAAGCCTCGGGATAAAGATAGAGAGAGGCATAGAGAGAAAGATCGTGACAGGGAGAAGGAGAAGGACAGACACAGAGACAAGGATAGGGATAAAGACAAACATCGAGATAAAGAACACGACCGTAAAAGGGACAAAGACAGAGACAGGCAGAGAGATAAAGATAAGGAGAGATCCCAGGAGAAGGACAGAGATAGGGAAAAACATAGGGAAAAGGACAGAGAACGGAGAAAGGAACATGAAGGGGAATCATCAAGAGATAAAGACAGGAGAGAAAAGGACAGAGATAGGAGGAAGGATCGTGATGGGGAATCTTCAAAGGAGAAAGACAGAGGAGAAAAAGACAGAAGCAAACACAGAGAAAAGGAAAGGGATCGTGACAAGGAGAAAAGAGAAAGATCACATCGTGGTAAGAAAAGGAGTGTATTTTGTAGAATAACATTGGAAGTTCAGAAAAGGTTCCTTAATATTCAGTTAAAGATTGGAAGTTTTGGTGTTATTTTCAATGAAATTGTAATGTATCTTACAACCTTTATCTGCTTTACTAAGTTGGCAAACAACAGAGGCCTTTTGTGTTTATTGATATATGAAGCCGTAGCTGTCAAAGGATATGTTATTTATGAACAAGAAGAAACCCAGTATAATCAATCTGCGGTAAAGATCTCAATTTTTGTATTGAAATTAAATGATGATACAAAATGATGTAATGTCACACTATATCAACTTTTAGTTAGAAAGTTATAATTGAAGTAAATATTTTCTTGGACAAGACTAAGAAATGATTTTATTTGAAAGATATGTTCAAAGTCTATCTTGCATTGAAAAATCTTTTTTCAGGTGACAACAAGGAAAGTGCAGAGAGAAGGACTGACTCTGGAAAGAAGGAGCGACACAGAGATAGAGATGAGAAAAGGAGAGAACGAGAGAAAGAAGAAGGCAGCAGAGAGAGGGAAAAATCCAGAACAAAAGATGTAGGTTGATAGCAAAATGAGTTGTACTGGTATGAAAGCAAGCATCGTAGATATCTAATAAAATTATGAATTATCTAAAAACTAATGGCCACCAATAGCATTGTATCGATTGATCAAAATGGTTTTGGTTTCTAAAATTTTATGACATAGGTGCAAGATATACCCTACACAATGTACTTGGAGGTGATGGGTCCATTTCTGTCATAATGGCATAGATACTTTCAGTTCTGTGTTTAGTATTTGCTCCATGACATGAGTTACAAGTATGTAGATGTAGCCTAAATCTAAATTTAGTAGACAGATGATGAAACTCTTTATATCCCTTCTATGAATATTCATGAGTATTCTAAATACATGATTGGTCAATTGGTGGTCACGTGATAAAATATAATTTCACTAGGAAAAAAAAATCACTGCCAGAGCTCCGAATAGCTTTAACTATTTTTTCCTGGGCAGAACTGCGCATGCTCTATTTAATATTTTCTTCCAAGGCACTACTGCGCATGCTCACTGTTCACTGACAAAAGTTGTGTCAAATTCGACCCGCTAAGTGAGTCCTTATACGGACTGCTCATAACTTGCCGCCTGCAGTATCGGCGCAAGTCACTGCCACTTTAGCCCGCGCTATATAGCGCTCGATCCAGATCAGCTGGTAGCTAATCGGTTCGGATCGGATATGGCGGCCTCTGAGGAAGTTTGCTTTAACCTCTTACAAGAGGCAGATATTGACGATTTTAATGCTTCCACTGACAGTTCAAATACGAAGAAAGTGTTCAAGTTTGGTTTGGTTGTTTTTCGTGAATTCTGCAGAGTGACTCAACGTCACTTTTGAGGAACTTTCAAATCTATATATTTTTTTTAATTATTTTTTTTTTAATCAGTTGTAAAGAAGAGATATAAAACAAATATACCAAGCATTTAGTTCGAAAGTATAGTGGAAATTATATATCTTCGGAGAGACTGGCAAAAGTTACTATTTTAGTCCCTCCTTAGATAAATAATTTCCACTATACTTTCTCACAGCTTGGTATATTTGTATACCCTCTCTATCCCACTGAGTATTTGTAAGGATATCAAAAAGTAGTGAAATGGAAATATTTTGATTTAATTGTTTTAACGTACATGTGCAATGTCATATTTGATTGGGATTTCATTTTTGAGTCGAACCATTCACGAGAACCAAGTTTATAAATTTAGTTGGCAGAATGTAGTCATTACATGTATTTAGGTGACTAAATTTGTAAATTTGGGTGTAGAGAGAGTACTTCTGTCCTTAAAGCTCATAGGCAGTCTCGGTAGCAAAAATCATACTGGCAAGAAACTTATCTGAAATAGTCACCTACTATTCTCCTTTTATCATAAGACTCATGTACGAGATTATTTAACATTCCATTCACGATTTCGAACAAATTGTAGTGTAAATATCTGAAAGAAACGCTTGGTAACGGCTTTTCACTGCCTCACGCTAAACCATATCCACCCGAAGTTTCCCCGCACAATAAACCCAGCGCTTCACACTATGTGTAGCGTATTCTACACACACAGCAATCCTCATGTAAGTAGTGTGTGTGGCCGTTGTTCGAATTTACATCCCCTCTTTTTTGGGCCAGGGATTTTTATTACTTTTCACCTCTCATTCGATAAATATTTCACTTGAGGAGGAAAAAACTTCACAGTATCTTAGTTATGTTAGTACCCTGCTCTTTAATAAGTAAAATCAAAGAAATCTCACGAAAAGTTTTTGAGGGCTTCCCAAAACTGTTACCTTTAACTGGTACATCCAAATGTTGAGTGATAAAAAAAAACAATGATGAAGCACTCAGAAACAGCCGAAGCATCATCTTAATTTCTCGTTTTTAACAGGGAGACAGAGATAAAAGAAGAGAGGAAAAAAGACACAGGGACAAAGACAGAGAGCGGAGAAAGGAGAAGGAAAGTAACGATAGTGATCGAGAGAGAAGGAAACATAGAGACAAGGATGGATCTGCCGATGGGAGGAAGAGGGAGAGGAGCGGAGAGCGCAAGCATCGGAAGGAAGGTAGAGAGGAGAAAGACGATCGGAGGAAATCAGAACACAAGAATGGCAGAGATGAAAGACTGGAAAAGGAAGAGAAAAGGGAGAGGAGACATCACGAGAAGAAACGTGAAGATGAATTTGAGGTAATATATTTAATACTTGTGATATAAAAGAGATAAGTAAAATTTCTGGTCGTCTTAGCTGCTGATTTGAATGTCATGGGATTATACATATCACTTCATGCCTGTTTACACTCACTCCATTATTTCATATCTCACAGGTATATGTTTGTTCTTGTTTACTTTTCAATATTTGTACTATTATTTTATTTCAGTTTATATCTATCTCATGAAACTAAAATGTAAAAAGCAATGAATGTTTGAATAACTGATTCATTTATTTTGGCACTGATATATGATTTTGGTACTTATGTTACATCAAGTTTGAAAAGGCTAGATACTGTTTTTCCTCATATTTTTGTTGTTAATTATTTTAGGTGCCTTTGTGCCTACTGTTTATTGTATACATGTAATCTGATTTTTTTTTGTTTGTAACAGGATGATGTAGGAGAGGAGATTCATAAAATAACCGAAAAGGAAGAGCAGCATATGAAAGGATCTAATGACGACTATGGCTATGAAGATGATTTTGAAGTAAGCATACAGAGATAGAACACCTCTTGATATGTGGCATAATGACTAAAGTTTGTCAAAACGGTCATTTGATATGCAAATGAAATGCATTTCAAAGTAATGATGTCAATACATTCTTTTTTTAGTTATATTTTCTCATTACTTTGTAAAGATAGATGTACCAGGTTTCGATGT
Organism: Heliocidaris tuberculata; assembly: GCA_025618425.1. Classification (NCBI taxonomy): domain Eukaryota; kingdom Metazoa; phylum Echinodermata; class Echinoidea; order Camarodonta; family Echinometridae; genus Heliocidaris; species Heliocidaris tuberculata. The sequence goes on from CM046832.1 coordinate 36,340,095, forward strand.
TGGAAATGATAATTATGAAATTGTAGTGACATTGCAGTACAGTAGTTCATTCACTTGACCTTTAAGGGCAGTTCTGTGCAATGTGTCCCATACATCATACAGATTTTATCAATTTATCTTATAAAGAAATTAAAAATCTCTGGATGTGACCACTGACTAATGGTTCTTCTGGTATCACTACCATTTTGCATTGGTCATCTCAAGATTTCTTTTTTCATTTTTGGATGAAATAAATGGATAAAAGACCATGTTGTACAGGACACATTGCACAGATACATGTACATGTAGCCCTTGACCAAAATGTTTAGAAGTGGTTTTACATGACATGTAACACTGTAAAGGAATATGACAGTATTATACCAAAGTATATATTATAGCAGATCACTTTATGTGTGATGTTTATCCAAAATGTTTAGAGGTGGTTTTACATGATACTACATGTCCTAAGCTACCTTATATAACCAAGCACTTTTAAAAGAATAATAGTATTACACCAAATTATATATTATAGTTGATCACTGTATGTGTGAGCTTATATCTTTGTTCTTCTAGGATTATGATGATGACTTTGAAGATGACGATGAAGATGAAGAGGAGGAGGACCATGAAGTAAGTAGATGCTAGTCTTTGGTTCCATTTGTCTTAAGTACCATGGCTTGGTTCTAAGACTCATGCTCCTGCAACATATGCTCAGAATTCAATTTCCTAACACTAACCAAATTTCTTAATTTCAGCCCTGTATCAAACACAATGCCTAATCCTAACTCTAGTCCTAAGCCTAACCTAAAACCCTATCTCAACCCTAACCCTAGCCCTTAACTTTGATGAAATAAAGCCAGGAGCAAAAAAATGGCGCAGGAGCAAATGTTGCTTCACATATAAATGTACCCCAAAATATATACATACTCACAACAGGTCTTTCAAGCTAGGATTGATTAACAACAAAAACATCATGGCCCAAATTCACGAAAGAGGTTTATCTAACACATGGCTTAAAACCTCCATAAGCGTAGTACGCCTGTGTCCTCATGTTCAGTAGGCGTGCAGTAACGTGCTTATATTCACTTATTTACGCTTATTTTAGTCCATGTTGGAGGTTTAAACTATGGTTTAGACCATGGTTTCAGATAAACCTCTTCCGTGAATTCGGGCCAAAATTACTATTAATCAGACAAGATATGAGAATATACTTTGGATTAGTATCCATTTTAAGGTTTGGTATGATTTCATAGCAATAGTGGCATATAGTATACATATATTGACTGCTCATGAGGATGATGGTGGAAATTATCACTCCCAAGGTGGTGTTCATACCGGCCCTTCTATCATCCCCGAGGCGAAGCCGAGGGGGTGATAGAAGGGCCGGTATGAACACCACCGAGGGAGCGATAATTTCCACCACCATCCGATTACAGAGCAGTCCATATTTGTTTTATACACCTCATCCTTTTTATTGATTCAGTTGCTAAGTCACTCGCCATGTTGAATTCTTATGCGCTGCGCGTATATTGAACGCAGTCACGTAGCCTAGCAACTCGCGAAAGCGCTCTTAAAACCTGAACCAAATTTTGTGTACGCACGTGTGTGCAAAAGTCGCGGAGGGGTTACGCGTTCTATCACAGGGTTTTGACCTTCTATCATTTGACCTTAGGTCAATTGATAGAACGCCAAAACCCTCTGACGCAATGATAGATCGAGATGCGCTGTGTCATGTTGACCAATCAGTGAACAAGAATCTAAGTATGAGGTATATAAAAGTAGATAATTTATACTGATAGTAATATTTTCTCTACAAGATAGGTAAGGAATGAATATGCCATATACCATACATGTATATATTTCTAGGTCATCAGAAAATTCAACAGCACAACATGGGGAGATTTTTTAAAAATTGATTTGACTTGAGTGGGTTATATCTCTGTTTTTGTAATGTGTAAATACAAATTTAATTATTTCCATATCCTAACTTTATTTCTTTATAACACAATATTTACTTCAATACCTGGATTCAACAGTAATGCAGGAAAAAAGATATTTGTATTCAGATTTTAAAAGAAATTAGAATATATTAATTGGGTGCCAACATTAATAGACATTAAAAGCCATTGATTTTGGTGCCAACCTTTTCAATAGATGATAGAAGGTCGTCGGTATGGAAAGAAGTAAAAAGTATGAATGAACTTGTAAAGTTGTTAATTGTGGACCACTAAGATAATTAGATATGAAACAAATGGCTCAGTATTCGTAGCACTTCATTGGAGAGACATTTGTTGTAGAAATTGATTGGGTCACTAAACTTGTCTTTTGACTGATCACTATTGATGATGATACTACCCATGTATTTGGTTTAATTTTGTATTTTTTAATCATTGGTATTTGCTTTTCTGGTTTTTTTTTTTTTTTTTTCACTTAATACCTCATTTTCTCTGTGTGTTTTTTTTTTCTTTCTCTCTTTCTGTCCCTTTATTTGTCTCAGATGTCTAGTGAGATAGATAACCTAAGGAGAGCAATGGCAGCTGAGAATGAGGCTTTAAGGAGAAGTGCAGAATCTGTAAGTGTTCAAATCCTTGATAAAATGTTTGGAATGAATAGTGATATATTACATTTTAGAAGTGAAAGATTTCTCCTGATGTCATGATATTTCTATAGCTGTATGAAATATTGTTAAAGCCACTGCTGAATTCATTGACTGAATGCTACACGGGAAAAAAAATATTTATTATTTTTTTGGCAAAATAAGCCACCTGATTACATGCACATAAATAATAATAATAATAATAAAAATAAAAATAATAATAATAATAATAATAATAAAAATAATCATGATAATAGTTTTTTTCGCATTATACTTATAAAAAGTCTCTATGCACTTAACATATTATAGCAAAACATTGATAAGCAAGCTTATAAAAAACAACTACAATTGTATATGTATATAAAACTATTTTCTGTAAAATAATTACAATAGTATACATATCAAAGTGATAAATGAAATATGATATTATCTTAGTAAGGCTACATAAGAACTTACAAAATATGTAGAAAGGTAAAGCATATAATGAGACTGAATTTAATTTTAAAAATATATGATAGACCAAGATCCTTTCACTGCTGTAGGTGTATCATTAAAGGGGGTACCCAATGCTGAAACAATGTTAGTTCATTTAAAAGATCATGATTTTATTAGCAGAAAATCATCTGCCTTAAGTTTTTTAAAAATTCGTGTTGCCAGAAAATCCCCGAAATATGGTAAGATTTCAGGATATTTTGGCCCCTCAGCTGTGTCCCAATTTCAGCTAGGTAACCACAATGACGTCAAAGTGGTTACCTTGTCGCGCAATTATAGCAAAATGCGCGCAAGGTGTAATGCATTTTGTACAGTCTAGCGCGCAACACATCTGCAATATGCGAACCTGGGTAACCACTTTGACGTCATTGTGGTTACCTAGCTGAAATTGGGACACAGCTGAGGGGCCAAAATATCCTGAAATCTTACCATATTTCGGGGATTTTCTGGCAACACGAATTTAAAAAAAAATTTAAGGCAGATGATTTTCTTCTAATAAAATCATGATCTTTTAAATGAACTAACATTGTTTCAGCATTGGGTACCCCCTTTAAGTCAGCTCTGTTCCTCCTGGATTGAGAAAAGCTTGTCTTTGTCCTTGACATTCAAAACTGGCCCACAGTGTAAGAATTGATACCACTGAACAGGAATTATTATGAAGTTGTCTTGTGAAATCTTAGTTGTAATAGATATTTGTAAACAAGTTTACCAGTACACTGTATGGGTTAAAACCCTAGATCAAATCTAAAACCCAAATACATATTCATATTATTGTATTTTTATTTGAAGTAAAAGCGGCAGAGTTATTTCATTACTGCTTGCCTGTGTATATGTGTACTGTGTGTGCCTAACACTGTAAGGAGGTCATATCACAGTATTAGACATTTAGTAGTTTATAAGTATGTACTTATTATGAAACTAGAATTTATATTTGCAATCAAGAGAGCATAGACAAAAGATTAATTATCATGGCTTATTAACATCAGGGTACAAAACAAAATACTACAGGCACATGATGGCATCAATCAATATTTATAAAAGTACCCATAATGATCTAAGTTGTGAATTACTACTGTACATTAAGATAGATATTAATGAAATGGTACCGACAGTAATAGTGGGCATCACTGGGTTCATAACAATCCCCAGAATAAAAGTGGAGAGTTTGCATTCAAATAGAGAGAGGTTGACGCACATTCTTGATTTTGAATATAAGAATATTTGAAGTACAGAATTGTTCATTTGGCCAATTAGTTCAATATCTCTGTCATTTTGTTAAGCACGTTAATTGTCAGTGCTTAAAAAAAGAACGATGTTATAAAAGAAGTTTTCACGTATTAATGTGTTGCATGGTTATGTTTCCCACTTTTAGCGTGACTCACGATCAGAACAATCCAGTGGTAAGCTTTATTTGGCTGTATTCTTATTCTTATTCTTACAGTTGAAATGAATGTAATATTACATCCAGTTGAGAGAGTTGCTAACACTTCAAACATAGATTATCAGAAACCAATGAATTGGATTTGGGAGCATTTGAAGTCTATTTATCATCTAAAGACCACCGCACACCTTACGATCGGTCTGCGATCCGATTTCAGAAGAAAATGTAATATCATTTGACAAATCATTTAAAAACGGAAAATATTTTTGATTGAGGGTCTGAATAGCCATACAGATAGTAAAAATCGATAATACGGCCCTTGCCGAGTTTTCTAGTCGGTGGAATGGCCAAATCGGCCCCGAGTCGTAGTGACGTCACAAAAATCGTACGACTGCGTACGATTTGAAACTAATCTTGCCCCTATTCCCTGTAGAAAGCTGACAGCTCACCAAAACCCTATGTTAAGTATTCATATTACTTTTCAGAACCTGAATAGGGTAGATTTCATTTGTTAAAATGCCAATATTTAATGCCATAGCGATTTATTTCACAAATCGCATCGCCGACCGATCGTGGTGTGTGCGGTGGCCTTAACACAATTTGTTTTGTGGTTTATAAAGATGGTAACATTTTCTGACAGTATGATATAATCAGAAAACATATTTTCTATAAAACCAAAAGCTTTTGTAACAATTAAAAATAATAGTATTTGCAGCATGAAATATTTACATATCCAGACAGCTTGCAAAATCCCCTACAGTTTCTTGCTAGTGTGGAATTTTCTAGTTTTACATTATGTAGAAATGTTCTCTTCAAAAGAATATTTGTGTATTGTACTGTATTAACAACAGAAGTATACTAGCATCTGATAGATGAGTAGTAAAACATTTTTATCACATTGCAGATTAGAGAGGTTTATGGTTGAGTTTTGTAAGTCCACAATATCTTGAATAGCCCTGTTTAGTATCATGTTCTAGTGAAATGAAACTGGCCATGTATTTGTGGTTTGTCTGATTGAGAATAATGTTATTTCTTTTTTCTTTCCAGCGTCAAACACTAGGCCAACCACTTCTCGTACAGGGCGTACCTTCATCAACTTCGTAGCAGCCAAGCAGCGTCAGATCAGCGACCAGGTGTCGCAGCGGACCAAGAAGAGGGGTCAAGAACTCATGAACCTGATTGACCTTGACACGACGGGTTATGACCTCTTTGACATGCCCCCTGTGAGGGAGTACGAACGATACATCGCAAGCTTTGGTCGATCAAACACGAAACAGGTATTTACCCAATTTTGTGTGCTGTTTTTTCTGTACTTCAAATGCTTAAGATAAAAGGGAGATATGAAAATAGAAAATGAGATGTTTTTCTTTTCCAAGGTCCATTACTGAATGCGTATACCTTTCTCTGCCACATGTATATGTGTTCTGTAGTTTTTTTCATCAATGTGTCTGTATATCTGTCCTCTTGATCAGTGTTATAGCTACGGTGGTCGGCGGTGGACGGGCCCGTCCAGCACGGGGGATTTCCGTCCACCACTCCGGGTGAAAAACACTGCTTCCGACCGGCACTAATTTCACATAAGAAACTGCATTAAACATAACTGTTTGTGAAGAAACGTGGTACTTACATTCATATTTCCATCTTTAATCGTGTTTTATTTGCAATTTTACGAGAATCATGCTTTCAATTTGACAATAAATGATTATTTACTAAAGATTTGCTGAGTTTTATTGTCTTTTGTTACGCACTATACTGTACTACGGTCCGTAATTTGCACGTACATACAGATATCATGTTTTACGTAGCGTATACCGGAAGCTGCTGTTCTGACAGCTGTACTGTCGCCATACCATCGATCTCTTTGGAACGACTTGTTGCTTGTCAAGTCAGTGAAATTTGAACCACCACTAAAAAGTTCCTAGCTATAACACTGCTCTTGATCTTTAATACCATTTTGCATCACTGTCAGGATATGAATATTTTCAGTGGAAGGTCAATAGGTCAAATGCATGTATACCCTGGATGAATTTACATAAAAAGTATATATGTTCTTCCTCTCCCTGCAATAATACCACAATTTACATTTTATGCCAACCAGTATGCATAGTCTGCTGAGAGCCAGAAGGGCTTTAAATCATATCCTTTAAACCAAAAAAATGTCAATTAAGCACTTAGCAGACAACATTGTAGAGAGGTGATCAGAATAGAGTTTGAGGTTATGAGGTCAAAGGTCCAGATAAATGATTTGTTATGAAACTTCATGGATTCCTGTAGGCTTTTGTGCAGTGCAATGATGACAACCTAGATCGGGATGTCCAAACTGAAGAGATTGATAGGAATGAAAGATGGACACAACATCCACCAGATGGTGCTATGGCTTCTGGAGGTAAGTTCAAAATTATCTGCATAGGTTACTATCAAAATTTTCCTCTGATACCTAGAAGACTGACAGAAGAGAAAGACTGAAGATACAAATATATGTAAAAATGTAGGAACCTAAGTTTGCCACACAATTCTTCAGCTTTTTATCGCTCTTAATTGTCTGATGTTACATTCAATAGTGCTGTGGTTGTATAATGATAATGATTAGACATGGAGAGAAATACATAAGGACGTGCTTATAATAATAATAATTATAATACAGAACAATTCTTATATAGTGCGTTATACCTTTAAAAAAAGTTCTCAATGCAATAGGAAAAGGTGAAAAGGAAGAGAAAGAAGTAGGAAAGCTGCCGGAAATGTTATGATATTATTAATCAATTGAATAGGTATGTTTTCAGTACAGATTTGAAGATAAAGTTGAGTTACCTGTTACCTGATTGCAAGTACATCTCTGAAGTTACTAGAAGGGTACATATCCTAAATAGTTATAATCTGTTCATGAAGTATAGATTTCCTATTTCTTGAGGAATCTGATGACACGCTCTATGAAATACCTATCACATTGTCTTATTGTTCGATGAAACACTTCACATATATTTTTGAGAACATTACATGTATGTACACCTGGGGGGTGATTCACTAACTGGGATCGATATCATTCCTAAAATCAATTTTCGGGATTGATTTCATTCCCAGCTTAAAATTAATTCCACCTTACTGATTCACTAAATCGCTTTTAGGATGGAATCAATTTTATCATGAATATATATGAGCGCAAATGAATATTTACGAGCGCACTCATTCCAACCAATCAACGTACTCAAATTTCAGTCACCGCCCCTCAGTCACCCGACCTAATTCTCTACTTAGCGCGTAGCTAGTGCGCGTTACCTAGCTACTGCATTAATTGCGCGCACGCATCGACTGGACATACACAGGGCTAGGGCCTATGGCTAGGGCAATGGGTATGCAGGCAGGCACAGCGTAGCCGCGCCCAGGTTGGGGCGCGGGCGGGCATGCAGTGGAGTGACCGTTTGTGATTGTTAGAAGCGATCCGGATCACTCCCAACCTTAAAATCAATTCAGAGGCTGGAATCAATCCCAAATACCTTAGTGAATCAGTCACTAAAAGCGATATCGCTCTTAGGATGGATATTGTTCCTAAAATTGATTTTTTTTCTTATTTGGGATTAATTTTAGCTGTTAGTGAATCACCCCCCTGATATATTACAATTATGTGCTTTGAGGCTGCCATCGACATCAAGCAACTCGCTCGTGGTGATGGTCTCCTGTGTTCACAAAGTCTGTTAATTGCAAAATGCTAATTTCTCATATGCATGTTTTCTTTGTTTTGGGGATTACATTGTTAACGTCTGAAAATGTGTATATATATTTTTCTGTAATATTAGATTATTTTGTATCCCGTCATTGAACGCAGAAATAAAATTCATTCAATTCAAACAAACAAAAAAACAATTTTTTAAAAAGATGTTCGATTTAATCTATGATAGGGAGCAATGCCAAAGAAGAGGATGGTGAATTTCAAGCAGAGAAAGAGACAAACTCATTACGCTACAATCGCTTCATGGAGAAAGTCACTCAGGTAATATTGTAAAAATGTTCTCATTTCTAATACCTCCCCTACACGGACAAGATTAACAATAGACAGTATGGTGGTGTAACCTAGGTATAGACAATAACTTTCAGAATGCATTCCATATTTTTACCTCTTGAAATATTTGTTTTTGTTTTCAAAACAGCTCCCCAAAATTACTTTGCAAATTCTTATTTAGAAAGTAATTTGGGAGAGGGAAACAATTTTTTTTGCTCACTTTGATTCATTCAGTAATAAATGATGAATGGATTTTTTTTTTCTCCAAAGAATGTACTCAGGGATACAATCATTGTCTTTGAAAATACATATTGTAATTTTGTTGCGGTTAGTTGATTTATATTATATGATAATATTTCTTATATGTTGTTGTGATATTTGTGAATTCTTTTGCATTGTTATAAGACATTTTTAATGCAATTAAGTCCATTCTCAATGAAGCCACTTTGAGGGGAAAAAATGACATTAATTTGTATTTCATTTGTATTTTCTTTATCTTTGTTTGGTTTTTGTCTGATTTCTTTCCTCACAGCTCTTCACTGTTCTGTTAGATGAGGACTTGGCTAATAGAGTAGGAGGCAAGCTGGAAAGCAATAAGAGAAGTATTGTCTTCAGTGATGGCTACACGCTGATGAACACTGGTACTCCTATACTACAAGGTGGGTACGGTACTCCTGCTGATAGTTTACTGATGCTAGATGGTATGTCAAGAAATATTATGGGTGCGTTATTGTATGCTGTTAACATTGCATCTCTAGATAATGATGCTGATGTGTCAGATTGAGATTTAAAATACTATGTAGTATTATGAAATGCTAATGGATGATTCCTTGCAATGTGTCCCGTACGACATATGTCTTTTTTCCTCATATTTCATTGAAAAATGACAAATCTTTTGATATTACGGTTGAATAATGAAGCTTTCTGGTATCACCACCTATAGTCATAGTCATATCAAGAAATTTTTCATTTATGGATGAAATATATGGATAAATGTCATATATCTGCACAGAATTGCCTTAATAACATTGATTATTTATACCAATGGTATTACATGCATACACATACATTTAAGAGGGTGCTATGCATGTAGTTATAAAGACCCCAGTTCTGTGGATATACTAGAACTGCACTGTTGAAAGAGGAGTGGAAATATTGACGGTATAACCAATGGATTAGAATATAACATGCACTTGATATTTCAGTGCAGATGTACATTACAACAACCTGTAGTTCAATAGACAAACTTGCTGTGTAGACCATATTCAAACATAATTCACAGTGGTGATACCAGTCATGGAATTTATGAAAGCAGTGCGTAAATATATGTTTAATCCACATGTTCCAAAGTCACACCAGTCATCTATATATTCATGACAATTTTCAGACCAGTGACTTGCTCATTGCATATTGTTAATGTTTCATAAATTTCATAATAGTATTATTTGTTTGAAAGTGAATGTCTGCTTTGTTCCACCATGTATAGTTTAAGCTTCTACCAACCTTGAAATTTAGTAGGCAAGCCTTCATCCACTCCTGTGGACTTTCTCAACCATACACGTACCAAGGGGGGTGTTTTGGGTGTTCAAACACCCCTCTTTGGCAAAAGGGGGTGTTTTAGGTGTTCTAGGTGTTAAAACACCCCCCCTTTAGAAATGGAGCAAAAGCTTATTTTTGATGCCAAAATGCTGATAACCTTTTTTTTAATTATTTGTTTGTTTGCTTGTCAGAGAATTTTGGAGTAAAAAGACACCCCCCTTTAAAAAATCCTGGGTATGCCACTGTTCTCAGCCAAGTGATTCTTCACACATTTTCTTACTGTCTGCCGCCTCAAGGTTGGTAAAACTCAAACTACATGTCATGATCACCCCAACCAATGAGAGTTTTCTGTATCTGTACTTTGTTTCCACTTTCCAGGACGTTGTATCAACCGAGTAGTGATTCATCCCGTCCAAACCAATCTCATCATCACGATGCATTCCATGCCTAAAACAGTAAGTCAGTCATTCCAGTGTGCTAGAAGTAGTGTAGCATTAAATTAGCATTGATTAGCAAATTTAGCATTTTGTCCTAAAAACAGAGTGTTCACAAACCTGCATGAATGATCTTTAAAAACAGATGCTTTATAGTAGAAATTAAAATATCAATGCACATATAATCACCAGCTGTAAAAAGAATGACACATTTTCTTGAAAATTCTGCAAAATGAAAGGCTTATTTTGAAACTCCTCTATATTAATAATTGCACAGTGTGATGTGACCCTGCATTTGAAACAACAGTACCGTAAATCTGCATAAAATAATTTGTTTGTAAATTGTGTAGATATACATTATATCCCATTAGATGAGGTCTGTTTTATCAACATCAATGATGTACATATACTATGGGATCGTTGCCTGCTTTTCAGTCCGTCTTGAATACTACAAATATGCATGAGTTCAGAATTATTATCTTTGTAGTAAAGTATGAATGAATTGTTCCTTTGTTTCATGTGTCAATAACATATTCCCCTGTTTGTCTTGTTTTGTCCTATCAAACTTGTCTTTGTTCTATCTTTCCTGGTTAATTTGTTTTCTCTAAAATTGGGAACCTTCCTTTGTTTCATATGTGTGAATATATACACATGGTTGGTCTTAATTTTGATACTCGGGATCCTGGGTTCTTTATATGCATGTATTCTCAACAATATTTGTATAAATTCATTCATTTTTGTTACTAACTTTATTCCCTTCACCGTAATGAATCTACCTATCTATCTGGGATCTCCTTTTTTGTACTTTCTTTTGATGTTGTTGTGTGTTTGAGTTGCTTTCTTGTGTATATAATCAACCTTCACAAATATATACTGTGATCTCCAAACCATAAACTATATCCCTTTCGTTTCTTACACTTGAAAACCGGCATGGTTTGTCTTGAAATGTGATATTGGCTCTTCACTCCTTGTGTATCTAACAACTAACATCATATTTAATCTGCTATTATAACACTGTGTCACTCACTCCATATCAACTATTGTGTGATTGACATCCTTCTACCACTCACATTGTGTGTGCTGTGTTGCACAGGATGATATGAACCTTGATGACATAGACTGGGTGAGTTTTAGATACTCCATTTTTATATGTTTCAGTTTTTGTTAGAACAAAAAGACTTATGTGCTAATCCTAACAATAGATAGAATTATTGAAGTATTAACCTGGCTGCCTAATTTTGATGGTTTTTGTGGGGGAGGGGGTGGGGGAGGGGGGGGGGGTTCCAATCAAAAAGGGAATAATGGGGATGATGGAATATTCTAATGGTACCCAATGTATGCTATTGGTCATCTGGTATTTAACAACATTAGCTGTTCTGTAACAATTCCTAAATGGTATGTGGGGAGAATAAAAAAAAATCATCTTAAGAAATATTTGCTAGGTGCTTTGTATAGTAGAATGCAAAGTGAAACAAGCCATAAGTACTTTGATACTTATGATGAAGTACAGTACCGGTATGTGGTGGAACTTAAACTAAATCAACATTTTGTGTACATCAACACTGTGTCATGGTGCATCAGGGAGCATGAATGTAGAAAGAACTAATATAAAACATAGGAAACATATATGTATTCACTGTAGTAGAATGTTTGTTTGATAGTTAATATATATATATATATATATATATATATGCCTGATATCATCACTTGCATGGGAAGTACATTGTAGAATGTAGTGGATGTGTAATATTTAATAAATTCGATTGAATGGAGATATGAAATGGACTTGAATAGGCATAAATAAGTGAGCGAAACCAAAGAAGAAGTGGCAATTGTAACAACACCTCCAAAAGAATGTGGCAGAGATCAGAAGTTTTTTTTTTTAATAAATGAAAATGGAGAAATATTGTTTATTTGTATGTTTTACATTTTAATGGTTGTATTTTATCATCACATAATATGTATTCACTAACTTTTTACTTTCTTTTGAGGGAATTTGAGTAAATAAAGGTTACTTGTACTTAAATTATTAAATATAAATTTCTATTATTACCCAACAATTATATGCTATATTTATGTTATGTAGTATTTGGCTAAAAAAAAAAAATTAATATGCCTGCAAGCAATTATCCCTATATGCTACCTACATGTTCCTATTCATATTGCTTTATAGTTGAACATGTGCTATTATTATGTGAATTCTGTATTTGTATATTTGTAGAAAGTGATGGAGAAAGCAGGCTTGACCAACAGAGGGTTGATGTGTGTTTGGAATGTTAATGAGCCTTCAAGACCGCAGAAGTAAGTCTTCTTTTTTTTTACCCACTTCTACCAAATGACCATTCACTGGTAAAAAAATAAATCTTGAGATGTCCTATTGCTAGATTAGGGACCTTGATAAGATTTCTTTCATAATGATTTTTTTCTCAGATTTTTAAGTAAAGGTTACCACAAATATGTTCTCTGTATGCAAAATGTAAATTGATAAAAACAAAAATACTTGTATAGTACTACTAAAGTCTCTAGGTGCTGTACATATATATTGGTATTAAATCTATTATTATCTTCTGCAAAAAAAAAATATATTAGTGAAAGAAATGTATGTATAATTTGATTGGCAGTATAGAATATGAATTACTGGACTGGAAGTTTGGTAGATAAGAGTTGTAAATTTTTTAGGCTACTTTACAATATACTGTTTGTCTAAATATTTATTCATGATTTTAGGGTGGCATCGTACTTGCTTGTTTTCATTCACATAACTGTTGATATTTCTCATGTATTCTCATCCAAGGATTTTGGTGTTGAAGTCTGTGCCAACCACATGTGCCTTCAGTCCATCTAAAGCAACGATGGTATTCTGTGGAACAGTAAGTTCTCTTTTCATCTCTTTTTTTTTTTTTTTTTGTCTTTTCGCAATTTGATGTAAGTTTTTGTTTCAGTATTGCAGCTAAAGTATCCAATATAGGGATTACGTTTTAATATCCTTATCAGTTCATTTTATTGAGCTGCCAAAATTTTGTTTTATTGGAAATGATGAAGCTTAATTTTCAGTACATCATTGTATTTGTATTTTTAGAAAAAATGTTGATTCTCTCAGTAAAGCACAAAGATCCTGGTCACTTTAAGTTAATGCAACTCAAAAAAATTAAACGCAAGTCCAAAATACGTGATCTTAATTGGTTGAAAATCAAGTTGCGTTTAAGATTTAGAGTTGCGTTAAATTGCAACTTTTTATGGAAGAGGGCCCTGATCTGATTATTCACAATTTGTAAGTGGCTTTCTTTATATTTATAAACAGGGTATGAAATTGAAAATTGTTAAAGATAAATAAATGTCAAATGCTGTTATTGACATGTTAAGTTATCAGTGTCATTTAAAGCTATTAGGGGACCTCATGTAGTCAGCTACTGTGAAATAACGTTGTCTACATGTACAGTTCAGCATATATACTTTCAATCGAATCTATCTTTGTCCTGCTAGGCTGATGGATCGGTATGTGTATGGGATCTGCGAGAACCGTCAAGCATGCATCAGAAGTGCGAGTTTGGCTGGGGTCATATCATGGTCAGGGTACCTACCTACAGCACGGAGGCCGGTAGCCCGGATGAGAGCCACCACAGTCGAGTGGTTGCTATGCAACCCATCGTCAGCGCAGATGATGCGCAGAAGGCAACATCCAAGTCTAATGTTGGTGGTAAGTTTGAAATTAGAAGGAAGAGAAAGATTGCTGACCTCTCTTTTATGAGTAATTCCAGATTAACATTGTATGGATTATGTGTCTAAGGCTCCAGTCATGAGCAGCAGTCCCTTTATTGAATGGGACAAAAAAGGGATTGCTCGGATTAACATGGATTATCTGCCACAGTTTCATTGTTCTTTATTTTGTATATTGGTATGAGTAAACTACAAATGCACCTGTATCCTGTTGTACCCATTAAAAGAGCACAGACAGGTAATAAATCTGGTACATTGAAACCTGTCTATAAAAACCGCTCAAGGGAGACAAGAAGAGCAGTCTTTATGAGCAGGTTGTCTTTACGTACAGGTTCCTTTAATACATGTTTCAATGAGAAACAGTTTTAAAGAGAAACAGTTTTAAAGGGAAACAAAAATTGTGGTCTTTATAGACAGGTGGCATCTCTATACAAGTGGTCGCTAAAGCAGGTTGGACTGTACATGTACCTGGTACCTTTGATCAGTTTGTTGTATACAAGATAATGGGTTCAGCTGCATGAGCCCAGGTGCAATCCGCAAACCCATGGCATGTACATGTATACTATCTCATGGCATTTAATAAGTATTGAAATTTGATGTTTGACCCATCAGCCAAAGTAAAATATTTGCGATTGTATCATTGTTCGATTAGAAGTGAGTTGAAGATGAATTAGAAGTCATGATAGCCTAGAAAAATAATGGAGCTGACATGACTGAATGAAATTGAATAGCAGTTCGAACATGAATAGAAATTACATAAGACTGCATGTACATGTATTTTTGTTTTCTTTGATAGATGACTCAGTGGGATATTCCTTTCAACTTGCGACAGTTGATGAGAAAGGCACCATCAGTTTCTGGGTAGGTTTGAGTGCAGCAAATTATGGTTTATTTCTCTTTCTCTGTATGATTGTATAAAGATTGCATCACATCTTACATGTATATATACACACATATTTCCAATATCATGAGATATAATAAAGATCATACTTTTAAAATGAAGATATCCAGCTTTGGTTTTCTTCATTGCAACTATTTTGAAAGCAGTATGACTGTTTCTATGAAGGAGTACATGTACATCATATATTTCATGGATATGAACTTTTTTCCTCATATCTGAACATTTGTAGTTGCAGTCATTGCATTATACATTTCATAATTTATCTGATGTACATATTTCATGTTTACTTTCTGCACTCTCTCATTTGGATAGTTGCCTTAATTTACATATTTTTGATGTGATTAATTATAGGTTGTCATAGAGATTGATAAGCCTGATGATGCTGGTTCAGAATCTGATCTTGGTAAGTTCATTTCTCTAATATGATATTAAAACAAATGAATTGATATGAAATCTTTGACTATACTAGATGATGTTTCCTTATTACATACTTATTCCAGTATCATATGTATGCATGTCAAGTTACATGGAATAGGAATGCTGTGAAACCTGTTTTAAGCAGGGCATAGGGGTAACATACCGTAAAACCAGATACTTTCACAACATAAAACTTTCACGAATTGTTAATGACAGCCAATTTTGCTGCATGAAACTTTTGCGAATTGCAATTATTTTATGTTGTTTCAATTGTGATTTGACCATTTCGTATGAAACTTGACCACTCGCGAAATTCGTGGAAGTTTTACAGTATACTATTAACGTAAAAGGAAGAGTAGTTTTTATCCTTGATATTCTTGCTATCCTTACAGGTTTGGTACCTGGTGGGAAAATCAAACTCATCAAAAGTTCATCAATTCAGCTCCAGATCCCTCTCAGGTAAGCTATACATAATTTTAAAAATTTTGTTGGTAGATGAACTCTACATAGTACTAGACTATTAATAATGTGAATGTAGGATAATAATAATAATAATAATACATGTAACTTATATAGCGCCAAATCCACTCTGTGGAGTGCTCAAGGCACATGTAGAAATTAATTAGGAATTAAACAGAAATTAAACAGAAATGTTTTTACATGATTTTTAAAAGAATCAGAAGTTATACACTTTTTGATGTCTTCAGGAAGGCTATTCCATAATTTAGGACATGCGTGGGCAAATGATCTTTCCCCCCAAGATTTTGCGACTTTAGGAATCACAAGAGAACTGGATAGCAGAACTTGCCAATTAGGGATGCCTTTTGTTCAGATTTAAGTAGAAATAGATCACTACACAAAGGGAAAAGGAAATGAAATGTCAGGAATGGCTAGTACAAAATAGTTTGATTGCCCATTCAAAATCTCATGCTTTGTAAGGAGTAATGAATGAACCTGGACTCCTTGATAACATTGATTGTTCTGTCTCTTTAGTACGAGGTTTTAATGTCATATTCAATGATGATCTTTTAATACATTTTCTTTCACTGCCTAACACATTTTTAGGGAGCTTGGGCCCATCTATCAGCTGAAGGTGACTGACATGCAGCTCCTACCATCAAACCCCAATCACTTCTTTGTTGCTACGGATGCAGTAAGTACATTACTACCCAAATATACACATCATCATAACTTTTGATGTTGAAGTATATTTGAATAAGAGTGGCTGCTGTTGGTTTTCTTCAGTGTGTTAGAAATCCTGTATGAAACATGGAGTTTGAAAATTAATGTAATGTTTGAATACAAAATGGTTGAATTCAGTACACAGTATGGAAAGGTCCTAGATCATTCTCTGTTATGGAAACTGTAATGGCAGTCTGTAGTATTGAAAATGATGTTTGACTACATGGAGATCAGGTACACCCATCCCATCTTGTAGATCCTCATTCATGAATAGGGATTAACCAGATAATAGACATACTTGCGCTGTGAACAGATTGGTAAGAGATCATGTAAGGTGATCACTGACAGGAAGTGACATCTTTGTTCATACAAACAATTCACCCATGAATAGAGAAAGGGAGGATTGGGACAAGCAATCCCTTAACCATAAAAGGGCCGGGATATTTTGGCTATGCCACAGCCGGGGGGGAGGGGGGGGGGGGGGGGGCTGTCAACCGCGCGATCACGCCGAAAATCGGGACGCACTTCGTCGACAACGTAATCTACAAAACTGTATAGTTAAATGCTCCGAAATTATTTCACATTAATTAATTATGCTAATTTATTCAAGAAATCAAAATTTTGCTCTAAATATTAAATAAACTTCAAAAATTCTAATTTTTGGTCTAGACACTCTTTCCAGTATTCTTAGCAAATATACTTGAAAAAAATTTGGTATCAAATTTGATTTCTTATGTATTTTATTGTATTTTAAATTTCTTATGTATTTCTTTGTTTTTTTTTACCTTTTGTTTTTTATTGTTTTTTGGATGAAATTTGTCAGGGACACTTTTAAGATCATAAACAGCATAAAATATATTAATTTTAATCAGTAAATGTAAAGATATTCATAGATTTCTAAATTTTGGCTGAAAACACATTTTGTATTGAAATTATACATGAAATCACGTTTTTGAGCAATTTTTGGTCCGACGTGCAAGTACGAAATGTTGAGTAACTTCAGAACCGCATGCCCGGACATCGCGAACATGGTCTCAAAAGATGCGTGAGATTCGAAAGAAAAAAGTCATGAAACGCCGCGGCGACTGCTTTGCGCGTTGCGGAGATATCGCGAGAAATGTCTAGGGGGGTGGATTCCATCCCCCCCCCCCCGGCCCTTTTAGGGTTAAGGTAGCTTTAGGGAAATGTGATGGCGTGTAAGAACGCGGGAAAGACGCATATGACAAAATTATTTAAAATCTTAATTTCATTCTTTAGAGGTAGAACCAAAATAATAGAATCTAGAATTAGTATTTAACTCTAAGTGAACATTTTCAAGCAAAATAATATGAAGACTTTTATTCAGATAAGTCTGATTGTGATTTTGGATGCACAGACAAAACTAGCAAATGTCGCTCTTTGCGTCTTTACGCCCCACTGCCTTTCGCTATTTAAGCTACCTAAGGTCCCCCATCTTAAAATGGTAGCAAGGCATCTAAGCTTAATTGATCAATAACAAACTCTTAACAATCTGCCAATAATATAAATCCTATTTACTCTTATTTCCAAACTGTCAAATGAATAATTGACATCCATGTACAGGTTCATTAATTTGTTATCTCATGTCAATGTTGTCTTGTTATTTTTCATATGCAGGGTTTTATCTCGCATGGAGCACGAAACACAGAGAGGGTTTCTCCCAAGTACTTCTGGATCACTGACGGTAAAGGCAGAATCTTATTTTCATCACATTCCCACTAAAATAAGAAATTCTATAGTGTAATTGTTAGACTTAATTCTTAATGTGAGGATAAGTGAGACTGAGTGAAGGACATTTGTGTTTCCATTATAATATTGGGAGTTATCGGAAACTAGCAATTACAGATTTATGATTAAAAATAGGCGATTTTCTAAAACCATAATGTACATGTAACTGGATAACACCAGTCATTTGTGAATTATGATTCCTTTTTGGTGACATCTTACTTTTCTTATGATATGTTTTTGGTGTAATTTGATGTCTAAAGATAGTGTTATGACTTGATGCTTTTTCAGGTGTACCAGTTGGAGTCAAGTGCATAGACTTCTCACCATTCAATCTCCCATGCTTTCTGGTAAGATAAAACCAACATGTTCGTTTTTGGATTTGACCTTCTGTTGGCCAGATGTTTGTGATTTTTTGAACATTATGTGATTTTGTAAAAGTGTAAGGTATAATTCTGTCTGATACCAGATTTAAAGATATTGACCTGTATACTTTAGTTAAACCTGGCTTAACTTAGGCCACTGATTTATGGAAGGTCATTTATTAAACCAGAAGTTCCGTATAAATTACTAAATATGTGTAACAAAATGAAGAAACAAAACTATTTTGGGCATGAATTTGGCATAAGAAATCAATTCCATAGAGACAAGTTTTTGTGTCTTGTATTTAGTTACAAAACTATGATGAGTACAGGATTAAAAGAGGTCAACATTTGGCACTCCATAATTTGGTGACCGAAATGTGTGCATTGAGGTGGGGTTTAAGCCTGGCTTAAAGTTAGGCGGCTTTCGAGAATACAGGCCACTTTATCTATAAGAACATTGAAATTCAATATGGCCTTCCACGCCTGTGTATTATGATCTGAAATACGATATACAAGTCCTTTAATTGACATTTATGTATATACTGGTGTAAGGGTGGGTGACAAAATATTTTATATTTGAATGGCATTGATCTGCTGTGGATTTGATACAGTGGTATGAATGAGCAATTGTTAAAGTCTACTTTCCCATATATCCAATACAATGCAATCATAATGTATTGAAAGGAAAGAGAGGGAGATATTGTAAGGGCAAATTATTGTACAATTTGTAAGTAAACTACCATGTTTTCCTCCCTCTTGTATGTTATTTGCCTTCAAGAAGTTGTAACATAATCTCCCTGTATTTGTATTCATACATACATGTATACATTTCTTTCTCATTCATTCATTTCTCCAATCCTTTCATACTTTCACCCCAAGGCTGCCAGTGGAGATGGAAGTATACAACTCTTTAGTACTGAGAGAGGTAAGTTAACCTGAATTTTTAATGAAGGCAAATAAAAGATGTATAATTACATTAACCTTCACTCCTTGTCCATGAATATAAAACATTTGAAAAAGCAAAACATGACTTTAGTTAGTTGCGGTTATGGAGTCGGGTGGTCCTCCATCGCATTTTCGCGCCACGTGAACGGAATTCGCAAGCTTGTAGTTTACAATGACCTCTCTGTTCACAATAAATTTCCAGGTCATACCCTTCGCACGAATTATGAACATGGGAACTGTTTGTGTACTGTACACACAATCGGTATCTACTTCCGTTGTTAACGACGAGGATCGCTCGGCTTGTAGTTTCAGTTTGTTGTTTCGGGCTCGTGTGAACCCTCGTTGGAGTCGTGGTTTCGTTAACTTAAAGTTTCGCTAACTTAAAGTTTCGAAACCACAAGTCCCGTATGAATGTAGCTACTGAAAACACTGAGCTTGTCATTGTGAATGTTTATCAATAAAGTATGAAGAAAATGGGTAGAGTTGTCATTTTTTTAGATTTCCTTCAATACTAAAGTGTCATTATTCAAGGTATTGACAAGAGATAGAAACTTAATCTCAGTAATAAATGCACTTTTTTAGTTATATGCCAATGACTCATTGATAATTTACTGTGTTTTGTTTAATAATTTTTGCAAAGATTCACTCACAACATTAGGATTGCTAAGATTTCTGGAGCTATTCACATTTCACCTACTTTTCGATACGCTCACCAGGCACCCCTCTTGTGAGTTGGCACAACTCCACACAAGGAATGGACATTGTCGGCCTGGCTTGGTCCAGATCTAGACCGTCAGTCTTTTTTGTCATGGACATCACGTCCAAAGTGTATGTTTGGGAGCTATTGGAGAATGACGCTGGGCCTGTCAAGACGGAGCAGTTCACACGTGGCAGGTAAGAAGACACATGCTCTGATGACAGTTGCTCTGCAGTCCGACTTTCTACCACTAACCAAATTTGTATGTTACTTCAACCTTCCACCGAACACTACATCTAACGCTAACCCTACATGTACTTCTAACCTAAACCCAAGGCAACTCTTATCCTTACCCTACATCTTTGACAAAAATAAAGTCCATAAATCCATATACATGTATTGCTGGAGTAAATTTCAGGTTACCAATCACTTGATACAACTAAAATTTAGGCTTACACTACATGTATTTTTGTTGATTCTACTCACTATTCAATTTTCCATGTACTCAAAAACTCTATTGTTATATTAAAATAATGTTAAAGGATATTGATGATAGTGCTCCTGTATACGTGTGTTTGAAAACAATAAGATTGCAGCAGAAAACGGAAATTGTCTTGCACCGTGTTGAAAATATAAGAGAGGTAATAGAAAGAGACATTTAATTGATATAACATTAAAAAAGTACACCAACTACTCTGTTCTTACATTCATTCTTATGGTTCTGGAAGGATGTTGCATCTATCTTCACTTTTGAATTAAACTCTGTTACTTATGTTGTTGTTTCATCTTCTAACAGATACATGTACAAAAGAAGGAAATAAGCACTAAAGCATTTGCAGGGATTTTTATACCCCCGCCAAACGAAGTTTGAAGGGGGTATGTAGGAATTAGCGTGTGGTTGGGCGGGCGGTCGGTCGGATGGTCGGTCCGTTGCAAATCTTGGCGCATCGAACTACTTCCTCACTTTTCGAGCAATGCTCATGAAATTCGCCACACACATTGGTCTTGGGATGGAGATGTGCAAGACATATTTTTTAATGTGCCGGAAATCCATTGCCATGGTAACGGCATATTATGGCAATAAATCAGGTTGAAATCTTGCGCATTGAACTACTTCCTCATTTTTTGAGCAATGCTCAGGAAATTCGCCACACACATTGGTCTTGGGATGGAGATGTGCAAGACATATTTTTTTAATGTGTCGGAAACTCCTTTGCCATGATAACAGCATATTATGGCAGTAAATCAGGTTGAAATCTTGCGCATCAAACTACTTCCTCCTTTTTCGAGCAATGCTCAGGAAATTTGGCACACACATTGGGGCGGGGGTATTAATCACCTTCAGTGATATTCTAGTTTTCCTTGAAATATGACTTTGTTTATCCTTTGTACACTTGTATGCACATAAAATTTTGTATATCCTGGCCTGTAGATCATTTGCATCATGTCATTGTTATCAAGTAGATACATTGTTGATCAGTCTTGTTCCTGTTATGTTGTTTGAACATTGGCACATTTTTCAATATTAAGGAAGACAGTACTTGTACCTTTATATTTGCCTTTAATCGTTTCTACTTCAGATTGTCAGCACTTGCATTGGCTAATGACCATGCAGCTACAGGGTGGGGTGTAGCAGGCAGGAAACCAGAAATGGTAAGTAACCATTGTGTAAAATTTGATTTTTTGAAGTATACCTATCACGATATTTTCACCAATTATTTGTTGATACTCTACATGTAGTAGTAGTATTTTGAAGTGATCCAACTGTCTTATAATCGGGTGCTCATGCTCTCAGTACATTAAGAACGAAAATTATATGTGACCCGCCGCCTCAAAACCTACAGTAAGTCGCACGGACCACAACGTAGCAAACAGCCCAAAATAGTAAATTTGCTTGGATCAGTCGATTTTCTGTTTTTGATAGAAATGGGTAGTTTCATTATCATTCTATCATGTCTCAAGTTTGTGAGTCGTAATTCGACTTAGAAATATGTTTTTGGGGCATTTTAAAATGACTCCCTTTTTTCACCTGTCGAGCTAAAAAATCGAAATCGCCAAAATTTGGTTTTGCAATACTTTCATTCAATGCCAAATACTACTTAACCTCTAAAAGTATTAAATTGATTTTTGGAGTGAGTAATGAATAGGTCCTCCTCAAGCAGCATGCCAAAATTCAGCCTAATCTGATAATCCCTTCATACCGGTTGCTATGGCCATTTGAATACCCAGTTTTACTTGGTCGCACACAGAGAGCGAAGGTTTAGCACTCTTTTGTTCCGAACTTAAATGGCCATTTTCTCTGAATAGGAGTTATTGATTGCTGGTTACATACTGATTCTGAATGTGATATTTAAAGGTGTTATCATTGAGTAAACTAGGCAAGTGATATACCATTAGGAAGCTTAGAATCTCTACTTTCAGAAAATGTATAAAACAAAAAACAAAAATTTTGGTGATTTATTGTAGATTTTGAGGCGTCGGGTCACATATTCACAAAGTAAAGATAGGGTTCCTGATGCATATAGAGACAGTAACGTGTAAGACGTCCATAAGATTATTAGTGGTCTCTTAAGTAACTTATTAAATGAATTAGTTATGTTTATTGGCAAAGAAACAAAAAGGACAAGATAAGATATTTAAAAAAAGAGAATTTAGCTTTAGATCTCTGTGTTTGTGTTTGATTTCACAATTTGCAAATAAATGAAAAACAAGTAAAAAAAAATCTGCAAACCAGGAGGGATTTTAACTGTAAAACTGACTGCTTGTGGGCAGTGATTATACCATCAGGCTATTTCTAGTCAGTGGCATATCTTGTAAAATTCGTAAAATAAGAGAGAAGAACAATGAAAACTATAACAGAAACATATGTGAAGCCCAATTGCGAATATTGGTTGACACAGTTTCATTGGAAGTCTAGAATAGTGGAATATGAGATGAGCTTCATCCTTGTCTAAGGTTGATTAAGCAAGGCAATTGTTCTTTTCTTTCATTCCAGATTATTGCTGATGAGATGGGGTCTTTGGATGTGCACCTTCTCAACTCCCGATTCTCTACTGCCACTGCTAGTGAAATGGATTCATTCAGTGATCTCCTAGAGCAGCTCATATGAGGAGAGGAAAATGGTCGGTTGATCGGTTGGAGCAGTCTATGGACCTTCGTGATGCTCAAGTTTCTTGCTCTTTCTTAACATTCTCTTCTGAATTAGACCCATTTACTAATGCATTCAAATTGTAAGGATGTTTCTTCAAAGAAGCACCATGGTGACTGTATGGTTTTTCAGTTCATCTCTTATATAAGATGCGTTTGGTATGAATGGAAACGATGCCTACATAGGTATTGCTTTGTTGAGCAAGTCTCAATTCAGCTTTCTTGTCAGTAAGAGCAGCATGTTTTCCAGCAGTATGCATAGAATTTGAATGCATTAATAAACAGGAGAAAAATATATGATGAAAAATAT
The DNA here is from genome assembly GCA_025618425.1 of Heliocidaris tuberculata. NCBI lineage: Eukaryota > Metazoa > Echinodermata > Echinoidea > Camarodonta > Echinometridae > Heliocidaris > Heliocidaris tuberculata. The sequence goes on from CM046832.1 coordinate 36,363,937, forward strand.
GCAAAATGAGAGTACTTATCAAAACTAGCATTTGATATGTGCCAGAACTGACGTGTAATCGGATAACTTTGGATATTCATGCCAAAGGTTTATTATGAATTTACATTTACCGGTATTCATATTTGTATTCGTACAAATTTATTACAAGTGTCTTTTAGGGAGCTCAAGATGTCACTAAAAATAAACTCATATGGGTATCTCTATTTTGTATGGATACATACATTTTATTTACTTACAGGGGAACAATAACCTAGAAAAATGATTTGTGTGCAGCTGGTATGTATGTAATCAACCCCTAAAATTTGAAGAAAATAAAGAATAACATAAAAATCCCTTGCATGGAACCCTAGTTGGACTTGGGTTTTGTCACTTCCGTGTGCTCCCTTTTCTATACGAGTGAGTACGGATGTGCCACCTACTCATAAAGTTGCATTTAAGATCTTTGAAAGTGTCTTTAAACTTGCAATATCTCTATGTGTAAGTAGCATTTAAAGCATGTATATTGATTACAGTATAGCGGCATGGAACTCCTAACATTCAGAGAAAAATATTTTTGGTGATTTTTTTTTCCCAGAACGATATTTTGTCCCTTTTGCAAATCAAGCAAGAACATGTCAAGAATGATTCGTTGCAACTCTATCAAAGTTCGAATCACCAGTGACATTTTAATTCTACAACATTATTAGCTTTATGGCATCTTAAACTACTTTAACATGAAGTGTTTTCCAAGAAATAAAATTTGTGTGCAATTACATGTAAAGTGTTGGTACATGTACATGTATATAGATATAACTAATGCACCTTGATTTTCTGTTCATATAAATGTACATGTACTTATATTTAGAAAGAATTCTTTACTTTCAAATTTTACTTTTCACTACAGTATTCAAATATGTATTCTCTATTTTATCAAATATATAACTAAAAGAAAAGCTAAAGTGGAGTGCAGAACGATTTATGGCTGTGATCACTGATTACTGCTGTAAGAAAGAGAAGAAAAAAAGTTTTCAGGCTACATTACTAACGAAAAATGATATCCCAGAAGGGACAAAGAATTCCTCACTTGTCTACTTTTTTCTTACAATTCAGAGAAATTCAATATTGATATATTTTGTGTAAAATTTGTATATCTGTGTCAATAATGAAGAGAACTTTACAAATTATAAATATATCATCTTGTAAATAGTGTAAACATTTGTAAATGTGTGACTTTAATTTAGAAAGAGAAGTAGAGAAAAGGAAGAAATGGAGATCCTATTAGAGCAAAAACTGAATGGTTTTAATGTTGTATTTCATCTACATTTTGTCTGTTGAGAGGCAGAAGGACATTATCTCTACATGATACAAGTTAACACCCAAATGGCTCCCAGCAGTCTATTTGCATTCCACTAATGAAACCTCTTTCTTTCATCAAGAGCAGAGATTGAAGATGTTGTTTTAAAGTGGTATTTCAGTGTTAATATATCAGTGACGGTGATAATAGGCTTAATTTTGGACGAAACACCCTCATCATGCAATGGTGCCTGTAATAGGGAAGGAAGGTGGTGGTGGTGGGGGGGGGGGGTAGTAACAGGACCAGGCAGAGAGAGAGAGAGAGTTATAATGGGTACCAAGACATTTTCCTCATTCCTTGAAATTTTGGGAGCGAGTTTTACCATTCATAACTTTGATTCTTAAAGCTTTATGACGTACAAAAAGTTAAAAGTTAAGAAGTGATTTCACTCCCTAAATTACCAGAAATCTTCCTCTATTTTTCCCCTGTGTAGAGGCAGTGGCAATTTTGTTCAGGACCATCCAGGCTCCTTTACGCATTCAGTCACAGCTTCATTTTTCATTATTTCACCATCTAGGATATCTTCCTCCTCAGACACAATATCTATGTCATTGGCTCCATATCGTCGGCTGAGAGACAGAAGGGAGTTAACTCCTATTCTTCTACGTAGAGTTATAGCCCTTCTGGCTCTCAACATATAAGATATGATCAATTTGTGTATTTTGGGTCAAAATCTATTTTTGTGTGGCATCTTATTTTGCTGATTGAATAAAACTGTTTGTCTGATATGGTATCTCCTAATGACATTGTCTGTTTTGTGCATGATATTATTTACATGTATGTGTTTGCTGCTATGAAATATTCTATAATACAACTCAAATCATTTCCCTCTTTCAGATTAAAGCCCTACAGCAAACGTCTTTGCATAAAACAGAAACTTTTCAGCATTTTTTCAAGGCAATGTACTTGCAATCACAAGCTGAAGCAAGACAGTAGTCTGAGAAATCATTCTTTATTTCTAGCATAACATAATTTTTAGTACATTTTTGCAATTTACAGCATATACATTTATTTTTTTCATTAAAACAAAACAAAACTGGAAACTAATTTCATACATCAGGAAGTAAATGGCAGTATACATGTATGTATATGATTGTTAAAAAGAAAATATACTTTGCATGCAGACATGTAAATGATACAAGAAAATTCAGTAGAAAATTCGAAACTGTCAGTTTTTTTTTTTAATGATGACCAAACTTGTCATGCACAGCTACACGTAATCTGTTGGTCATGTCACTATACAGGGTGGCCCAGAAAGAATGTAACATCTGAGATCTGCAATTTCAACGACATCATTAGTTTTTGGTTTAACGGGTAGAAAATTATTTTTCGAGTAAAATGACATCAAGATCATCAATTTTGGGTAAGGCGTTTTGATTCTACAGCCATTTTCGTGAGGCAATGTTTTCAAAACTTGCTACTTTTGCAACCATAGTCATGCCTGAAGCAGCTTCCTATGCAATCTCCATTTCATTCACGTTGTCTTCATTTTCAAAGCGAGAGCAGCCTTGCGTTTGTCAATAAAGCTGACTCTATGGATATTTCTCACTGCTTTGAGCATGACTATGGTTGCAAATGTAGCAAATTTTGAAAATGACATTGACTCACAAAAATAGCCATAGAATCAAAACACCTTACCCCAAATTGATAATCTTGATGTCATTTTACTCGGAAAAAGCATTTTCTCCCTAATAAAACAAAAACTAAGGATATGATGTTGGTGAAATTGCAGACGTCAGGTGTTGCATTCTCTATGGGCCATCCTGTATAGCCATGTTGATCATGTTGACAAGTAAAATCATATCATCACCTACCCAAGTGCATGTAATAGGGGAAAAAAAATTAAATCTCTGAATTACCAAACACTTTACATAATAAGTACATGTACATGAAAAAGCATAGCATGTACATGTATATTCAACTTAACAACAGGTAGGTCACATTCATGCCTAGAAATAGATAAAATATAACTGTTAAGTCACAAAAAAAGAGTTTTTAAGATTATCTGGTTCAATAAAATAATGAAAGAAAACAGTCCATGTACTGTACATGTATGTTCAGCTATAACATATACCTATTTTTTTTCTTTCTACACTTCAGAAATCACAGGATCATATCCCTCTGCGTAAATACACGATAGTCATAAGACACAAGAAGATAAGTAGTTTCGGTAGTACTTGTGAAAAAAACGCAAAGAGAAAACTTACACATTTCAACTCAATGTACACGTCCAATCCTTTGGAATTAATATGGTACACACCATTTACATTGTGGATGTCCTAACTGATATTTGGAACTAATTTCAAGTAGATATTCAGGAAGAAGACAAGTACAAATGTAGACATAGTTTCCACTATTATATGATTGTGATTTTTTTTTTCAGTACGCAATATCTGTACACAAATGTATAATGTGAAATATAAAGATTCTAATCAGCTGAACAGATAGAGAAAAAAAAAGGCCGAACAAAACAATGATTTTCAAACACAAAACATGCAGGCTCTTAGAGCATGGAAATATTATATAGACATAATTACTAATGAATAATTATATCAATACCCAGGCAAGAAAACTTTGTATCTGCAACATGCCAGCTGCAGTCATAACTAATACAACTTTGTGAAGTGTCAATATTTGATTTCAAAAGTTATGGTAATTTCATGAAAAAAAATATGAAAAGGCTAGAGTTTGTATCATGACTGGAATGAACAAGACATTTTAAAAAAGAAATCAAGGGGCAAGAAATTCTTGTTTTCTTGGAAATTGGGAGTGTAAGATCAGGCAGCTTGAATAATTCATCTGCAACAGAAGTTACTAAAACAATAATTACATATTGACTATGGTACACATATGATATGGATGAATATTCATAAATTATAAGTACTGCAAAGCCCAACATATTAATTTGGATGAGAAAGGAAATATTCTTGAAAGGGGAAGATATCTATGAAAAAGGAATAATTAGATTAAATGAACAAAACAGTTGAGCGACAAACTTTTAACGCAGTCATTTTCATAACTTGAGAAATAATAAATTTTTTAAGGATTAACTCCTAGTATGTACATGGCCAGTAATAAACTTTAATGAAAGTATATTTTTTTAAAATCTTGATCCATTCCAGAGTGTTTAATCGAATCTATTCCTGATTTGAAACAAACAAAACAGAATTACCAGTAACTCCAGCAACACTGGAAATCTTTAAAATATAACTTAAACATACAACCAATCATTTGTAAAAGTAAAAACAAAAAGTAAAGTTTTAGTCTCTTATAAACAAACATTACAACAGACCAAAATATCTCATGAACTGAGAGTCATTGTGGCATGTCTTTAATTGCTTTCATATTGTAATCATCAGTAGCAGTCAACTCTGAATTTTCATTTTTTTTTTTTTTACAATATTGATATGAAAAGTTTTAGATGTACTTGTGGGCACTATTCCTCGAAATACCCAAATGCCTGGTACCATGACTAGAAAGATAGAAACCCTTTAGCTGATAGATACATGCATGACTTGATACTAGCTATGTTATCATAGAACAGTACGTAATTGATATTGATAAGTATACAATTGTTCAAGAGACTTACATATTAAGATAAAAAATAATATCTGTCTCTGTCTACTACAGTATTAATTTTATTTTTTCTCTTAAAGCACACCTTAAGTAATCTGATTCCTATATTTAGTATGAATAAATAAATCAACAAATTATCCTCTTCTCTGGAAAAACCACAAAATGCAAAAACAGAGGAGTAAAAAAACAAAATCACATTTTTTTCACTTTCATATTTAGAAGTGAGTCAAGTGATACACACAAATCAAAACAAACATATTTTCATCTTTGCATCAAACATTAGATGCATTTCTATTCTCTTCATTCCAACAAAAACTATTCACCATTGAAAGCTAAGTGGATTTATTTGGCAAGTGATCTCAAAAGAACAAATTTAAAAAAAACATCTGTATGCAAAATAAATTATACTCTGTCCAATTTTTTTTCCCTGCTGAAATCCTATCATGATGAAATTCAGTCAACGGAAGTGATAGGAAGAAAATCTAAGCTAGCTTGCCTCTGTATACTTGTACTTCTCTATATTACAGAGGAGCAGCTTGTGCTTCCTTTATAGATTCTAGATTCATTCTATACAGTGCCATTATACCTGTATGGCCTCGTTCACATATGATTTGATATACTGCTTTAAAAGAATTAAAGCGGCAAATTAAGATGACATGTAAGGGCTGGTCAGACTTAACCGATAGCGATAACGATGAGATTTTTCATTAACCCTTTCATGACTGGAATTATTTAAGGGTTAAATTGATCACATTTTGTTCTTCAAATTGGCAACAATAATATTTTTTTTTTTTAGTGATATATGGTTCTAATAAGGTGTAATGTCTTTGAAAACAAAATACATGGTTAGAAATTTTGTTGAAAGGTTGAAAAAATTGCCAATTTTGATAAAACTCAATGATTTTGAACCTCTCAATGTGTTGCCAATTTAAGGATTTTAAAGCTTGATCTCGTTTTTAAAATTGCTGGCACCAAACGCAATATGGTCATGCAACAAAAATGGACATAGTGCGTGCAGAATTTTAGAAATTAAGAGTAAAGTGCTTCACATTTCTCTATCTTATAGCATACAAATAAGTGAGTGCATGCGGAGGACTTTGTTGGGCACAGATACTTTTAATTAGTTTCACCCCAAATTGCCATTCATTTTGCCGCATTTTTTTTTTAAAGGCAATTTACCGCGTCACATGTGAACGTGGCTCAAGATTGGTACCTGTTGGCCAGATAGAAGCCTTCTCTTGGCCTTGTATCAACTGCTTGTATCAGGGCCGGACAGCTTGGTATCTAGGTCTGATCCTCCGCTGCTTTCTGAGTCTGAGGACACTTCCATCTGTGACTCTTCGTCCAGCTTAGCCTTGATCGCTCGCAGTCTCTGGAGGAGGGTGTGGTAGTCAAACTTTCCTCTCTTCTCACCGAAGGGATCCTGAAAGAAGAGATGCATTAAGCCACGGAAAATAATTGCATATTTGAATAAGCCTAATAGTAGCATGGAAATAGAGTGGTGTCATATTAATTATGAAAACTTGTATCTCCTAGCTCATACTTGCAATTATTCCATGACATAATTCATAACATTTGTGTTCTTTGGTAGCAAATAAAATAGTCCTTCATATGCATACATGTACATGTATAATTACTGCGCTGAAATATACATGTATATAGTTTTAAACCTAGAAATGTGTTTATTTCACTGATTATTTGGACAAGCTTTTATTTGATTTAGAGAAAAACCATTCATTGAGGCCCTGCCAAAATAATAAATCTTACCATAACCTGAAAGATGGGGGATTAAAAAATCATACAGTAATTGTATACATTGTAGATATTTTCCCTGAGTAAATAGTACTTCTCATTTTCTGTTCAAAGAAGACTTTGATATTTGCAATGTGCTACAATATGCTATATGTACCTGCATGTGCTGGCCTGTTAGATGCATCCTGTCTTGAACAGTGGTGATATAGTAATCATAGAAATCAGGGAATGATGTTTTGTTTACTTGCCTGGTGAGAGAGAAAGATCAAAAATCAGAAAAATAATTTTAACTACATGTATGATGTAACACATGTTGCACAAAAGGTGTCGTTTGCTGATGTAGAACAGCCCAGCAACGGCAATGGTCTTTGACATGCCATGCGGGTGTGATATTCTACACAAAGTAAATGGAAAATAAACAGCAAATATTGTGTTCAAATACTGGCACATGCACTTATTGTTTTAGTCTTCCTCAGCATAACACATCTAAAAATGATGCTTAGTGTGCAATGGTATGACATTGATAATGCTACTATATAATCAAAATGACATAAGTTCACAGTCTCCTAATTTGTGACAAGATACACTTGTAATTTATAAGTGCATATGTTTTAATCTTTGTGGAGCATTGCCAACAATTCATGGAAACTTGTCATTTTGTCTTATGTCAAATGGAGTACATAAAAGAGACTTATCATTGGGTAGATTATCATAAAACAGAAAATGTGAAGTATTGCAAATAATTTCAATTACTTTCATAAAAAGATATCAAGTTGCATTACAAAAGCATATATGTGTGTATAAAATATGTTATCAAACCACCAAAAAAAAAAAACCAACTTTATAAATAGCTCTCTGAATTTTGATATGACGTCTACCTCATATGAAAAGAAAACTCTAAAATTGAACAATACAATCAATGTCTTGGAAAATCATCTATAAAATTGCAAATACAAAGTAGGATTAAACAATAACACAAAAACAAAGCATAACAGAATTTCTATGACATATGAAAGTTCTTACTGTAGTTCTGCTGGTATGTGTTTACTGGGATGTTCAATCATATCACAAACAGCTACCCTGATGGTTTCATGACGGATGCAATCATTATACCTCTGACAATCACCAGGATGACGCTCCTAAAACAGCAACAAAACATATTGTTGCACGTCATTCTAAAACTTTGCAACGTTTAACAATTAAATAAACAAATATACAACGTACCTGAATATCATCTACTTGATAAATATAAAAATATGAATTTACAGAGCTCTGTAAAAGACCGTAAAAAACTGTAAAAGACCAAATAACAAAATTAATGCCTTGACAGTATCCTTTTCTCATTCTACCACTCTTCTGTTAAACCACAAAAGGACTCTCAAGAGGCCTGATGCATAAAAGTTGCAATTATGCACAGGATTGGCGGATTTAAATGTTGATTTAAATTGCGATTTAAATCATGATTTAAATCAATGCGATTTGTAATAAAAATCATGGATTTAAATCACTTCTTTTATAATATATACAAGTAATTGACAAAAGGTTTGCTGTTGGCAGCTTTATACCTTCACATCAACTACTTCCATCAGAATTAAAGATAAGTACGTGATCAGCAGTGACTCAATATTGGTTTAAGTATGTGCATGTATTTGTAAAGTTTTTCTTTTGAAATTTGAATTTCTAGTCGGCTATCAATGAAACATTTTTATTTCTTTCTTATTACATTTATCACACAATGTAAGATTTTTTTTAGAGAACATTTTGAAAAATCACAATAACATAATGTCGTATAGTCACACTTTGACTGTTGTAACGCTGTCTCTTATATTCCTCTCTAACACTGACAGTTCATTTTATCAGTGCTTTGAATAATAACAGAAGTTTTGCATCCCTAGCAATGGAAGAGCTTTAATAACAATTTGTAAAACTCAAAATAAACTAAACATTACCATTTAAATGTCACAAATAGGTACTATACTACAATATTACATTGCCCAAAAAGATGGCTTTTCCAGCCAAAAAGGACGCCTTCTCTGTCTTTTTCAATGTAACCAGGTGACAAAAAAAAGGTGTTCCATTTGCCATTCCAAAAATCAAATGGCAAATAGACCACCTTTTGAGGTGGTCCATTTTGAAAGAAGATGGCCCCAATGTTTTCAAAGCTAGTTTCTCAAAATGAATGGTTCCAAATGGGGTCACACTTTCTCCCCGACATGGCGTTTTCTCAGCAGCGTAGTCTCAAAGCTGTTGTGTAGATATTTGTCATTGACTTCATTTCCAGTGCTGACTGGGGATTTTCCTCTGTGAATTTTTGAATATTGAGTTGGAAATCCCCAGTAGGGGAATTTTCTCTACTTAATGGGAATCCCCAGTGGGGGCTTTTCTCTACTTAATAGGAATTCCCTAGTGAAGTTTCCTATGTATGTATGTCAGGGAAATTAATTCATTGAGATTAATGATTTCTCAAATGGATTTTGATTTGTTGGTTACTTAATATTTTCAATTGGGCTTAATTACAAAATATACTGTTAAGAACAATGTTAGGAGTAAAATTTATGATAAGATAAAGATTGATGTTATTATTAGGGTAAGATTTCTTTGTAATTGAACATTATTTCTGACGAAATTTTTTTTAAATCTGATTTAAATTTTAAAAATCTGATTTAAATTTTAAAAAATCGCCAACCCTTTTTAGGCATTAAACTAAAATAAATTGCAACTTGATTTTCAGTCAGTCACTTGTGATTCATGTTGGAGGTTTGTTTCCATGCAACTTTTTATAGAAGAGGCCAAAACAATACAGGGCAAATTAAGTCAGATTACCAACTTAGGCTTAAAGTGAAGCTTTCTCGTACACAATGCTATTTGTAGCACATTAGCATATTTTTAAAGGCTTACATGGTAAAAAAAAAACAACAACAAACAAATCTGGAACACTAACGTATTGCTTGGAAAGAGACATTGAACCTATCTATAATTATCCACAGTAAATGTGTTCTTGCATTTACAACAAATGAAATAAACACATATTGTGAACAGCAGGATCTGAACTACATGTACACAAATACAGTGTAAATAGGCAATATTTCTTACACTAATAACAAATATGACATACCCATGTCTGAGTCATCTGTACTACGAACATCACGTTTGTTCTTTGCAAATAGAAGTATTAAAAAAAGGTTAACACTAACTTGTTCAAATCCTGGTTCATTGTGATAGGGTTTCTCGTTCATCAGTGACTGTATGGACATGAGCACACTAGATAAGCTCTGAGCAGGACTCCAGGCTGGGCCTCGCCAAGTCCTGCAAACACAACATCAAAAGATATATGTGGGGACAAGGAAATGAGAATTATGAATAATATAATTCCAAAAGAAGGTTCATGAAAAGGAAATGAAGGTAACAGAGGACAAAAGGGCAAAGAAGAATGAGAACATGAAAATACACTATGTAACAGCAAAAATAAAAGGTTTTTTTTCTAATAAGCTTAGCAGTGGTACATTAACATCAAGTACTGTAAAATAGATTGAAGACTTCAGTCGATTTGACATTTCATGAACCTAGAAAGTTCTTTCTGTTGAAGTTTTTGTTGATTTGTAATCCCATGTGGTCTCTGAACAATTTCAGTTTTGTTGCTGTAAAAGCAACTTGGCAATTAGCATAATTTGCATAAATCTAAATAGCCCCTTTACATTACTAAAACACAAAAAATGACAAAATTTTCCATCGGGATGGGTCGTCAGACCGCCCCTAAAAATTGGGGAAAATTTTTCCCCTCAAGGCCCTTGGGCCAGATTTTGTCAGGAGGAAGAGTTATGGATGTACATTACAAAAAATATAAAAACTGACAAAAATTTTCATCGGGAAGGGGGTGTAACACATCCCTGAAAAAAACACCAAGGTGCCCCTAAACCAAGCTTTGCTAATGACAGCCAATTTTGCTGCAAGAAACTTTGGTGAATTGCAATAATTTGATGTTGTTTCAATTGTTATTTGATTATTACACGGAATGAAACTTTTGCGAATCTGGACCATTCGTGAAATTCGCGAAAGTTTCATGCACGCAAAAATTTCTAGTTTTACAGTAACTAGAACTGTCAAATGGACTACTTGAAGAGGGATAAAATTGGGTGCATGACATAACCCCCTCCCTCCCCTAAATGGAAAGAGTATGTAAGAATAATTTTCTCTTTGTTTCCCCCATTGTCTCTATTTTACAGTCCAAATGCAGGTCATGGAATTTTGTTCTTTGACCAAAAGAGATTTGATCACACAAGTTCACTTTGTGAAAACTCAAATGTCTCTACTAGTGAAAAAAAAAAAAGTTTATAAAGAACATGTTAGACCAAACCCTTGCAATTTCACAGTACACACAAATGTTGTCAACATACCTCACCAAAAATACCAACTTAATTATGCTCGAACTCCTGATGTAAAATAATGTAAATAAATAAAGTTTTGAGTGTTCATATATGACATTTAATTAACTCATAGCCCACTATTGTCGACCACTGTCACTTCCGGGTTCTCGCTTCTGTTGACGATCGCCGACAGAAATCACGTGCAAAAGATATAGCCTTTGAAATAATCCAGCAGCCATGGGTTTCATCATGTACAGGGCAAAGAGTTAAAGGGGAAATAACCCTTTCATGAAACAAGGGAAATGCCTAGGGCAGTCTTGCCTGCATCACCAAATTTTCACTTAATAAAAAAATCAAAGATTTTGGGGCACTTAAGGGGTGCTGCCCCTGAGCCCCCCCCCCCCCCCCATGATTCCTACCTAGTTTGGTTACAATCTACATGTGGCGATAAGTTTTACAGAAGAAGGAAAAATGTCAATTTGGTGTCACAGGCTTGGGGGTACCCTATTTGCATTAATTTAGATCCTCTTTGCCTAAGGATGATTCTTACCTAGTTTGGTTAGAACCCAGCCATACATGTACATTTTAAAAATTTCTCATTTTCACAATAAGGGTGCTGCCCCTGAGCCCCCTTGGAGGCAAGGTACCCTGTTTCATAAATTAAGGTCTCCTTCCTCTAAGGATGATACCTGCAAACTTTGCTAACAATCTTGCAACAGGGCTTAAAGAAGAAGAAGCAAATATGAATCTAATTACTGCCATTCTTGGTGTTCTCAGGGGTGGTGCCCCCAAGACCCCCCCCCCCTCTATATTGGTAGGCACCTCCATTTGTATTAATTTAGATCCTCCTTGCCTAAGGATGATCCCTGCCAATTTTGGTTGAAATCCACCACCAGCACAGTTTTGAGAAGAAGTCAAATGCATGTGTACAATACATGAAAGAGGGTGACATGAAGACAATCCCTACCAAGAATGATGCAAATTTTCAAAGAACTTTAACAAATACTTTTGAAATAAAGTAAAAATTCAAAAACTTAACCTCAGGTTACATTTTTGGAACACAATTTAACTCAACTGACCTTAATTGACCTTTGACCTTGACTTTTGACCTGAAATTTGTTCATTATTTCTGATACTCTACAACCCGTGTTCAAGTTTGATAGAAATCGAATATATACTTATGAAATGTGAGCATTTCCAAAATTGACGACGCCGTTGCTGCTACCGCCGCCACTGTCGGAAAAGCGGCGCCTATGTCTCGCTTTTTGTCTACGCAGGTGAAACAAAAATTGGCTCGAATTGCTTTATAATTATGGTTGAATGGTTGATTTGATGGTTAATTTATCCTGACTGCCAATAAGCTTGGATGAAAGCAAAAAAATCATAGAAACAAATTAGTGAAAGTTTCAGATAAAGCGATCTTTGCATTGCCAAAGTTGCTTTTTTGGCAAAAAAGCTGAAATTGTTCGGAGACAATAAGGGATCACAAATCTCAACAAAAAAAACAACAAAAAAAAAATCAACATTAAGAACTATTCTAGTTTTAATACAGACTACATAGAAGTTCTGTCAAATGGACTACTTGAAGAGGGATAAAATTGGGTGTATGACATAACCCCCTCCCTCCACTAGACATAATGCAGAGTTTGCAGACCTTTCTCCATTTCTCCTATTCATAATGTTTTTTAAAAAGAAAATTGTTTGCAACATTGATGGAAAGAGTACGTAAGAATAATTTTCTCTTTGTTTCCACCCATTGTCTCTATTTTATAGTATGAATGCAGGTCATGGAATTTTGTTCTTTGACCAAAAGAGATTTGTTCATATAGGTCACTTTGTGAAAGCTCAAATTTTTTCCACTATTTCAAAAAAATGCTTATAAAGAACTTGTTTGACCAAACCCTTGCAATTTCACAGTACACACAAATGCTGTCGACATGCCTCACCAAACCATAGCTTGGAAGGCACAGATGCAAGGCAGCGTCTCAGGAGACTCACATAAGTTGGCTGACATCCCACTGAAACGTGCGTTCTGTGTCTCAATCGGATGTTGGCGAACTTGTATTCATGACAACTTTGTGATACGCTGCCCAGATACCTTTGCACTGTAAATTAAGCCCAATGCTTACAGTAGCTTACCCTAGAATGCTGAGGCAGACTTTACCACTCCTGTAGAGGTTTGGATTAAATCTAACACTCCCATCTCCTGTGGTCATTAACTTGATCCGGGGTGGTCTGATAGGGTAGTCAGGGGGGAACTTGACAAAGAAATGAAAGAAACCTCCCTCATAAGGGGTGTCGAATGGGCCAGTAATCAAGGCATGTACCTGTAAGTCACAAAGGAAAGGAAAGAAAAACCTCAAAGTAGCATAAGTTGCAATCACAGACTCTCCCCTTCCTGCAAAGAAAAAGTTCAATTGAAAAACAGAACAAATGTTGATAATCACCACAAATTTTGATTAATAACATTTGTACATAAATTACATAACCTTAAAATTGGTGAATATGCAATTACACTCTTCACTTGATTGAAATGACTGCAGGTCAACTTGACCCTGTTCTATCCTTACTCAATCACTCACATTGTTCAGCTTTGAGGGAATCAACCAAGGTACTTGATTTCACTAGACTGATTTCTATTTTCTTAAAAAGAAGGTTAATGTAAATTTGGTCAAAAGTACATTTTCAAAAATAAGATTAAAATGATTGAAATGATTTTCATCAAAAACTAGTGCACTGTACATCTGACCTGCAACTTACAATGAAAGCTTCTGGATACCAATAGGTACTGCTCTAGAAAAAAGGAAATATGAGAAAAAGAAGCTCTCCTTTTCAAACAAGAAGTTTGAGACTATATGCCCCCCCCCCCCATTACTGATGAAGATTATAACTTTTCCACTGTAAAATACAAAACCATACAAAAAGGTCTTGTTACCCTGGTGATATCTTCCTCAGGTACAATGCACATTCCCAATGGTGGCTCTGTGTAGATATTCATGATGTCCCTGTAATCAGTAAAAGTTATAATCAATAATAATTAAATCAAGACACAAGATCAGAATAAAAGCAACAAAAAAAACAATAACAAAAAAAACACTTGTAAGCCAAGTTTATAGCACAGGCAAAAACAACACATTTTTATACATCAGACAAACAGGTAGTATTCTATGAACTCTGTCCAACCATGTCCCTACGTAATACTTCTTCTGGAATGTTTTTTTTTTTGTCTAAGCATCAAGTGCGGTAATTAAAAAGAAAGACACTATTCAGTACTCATTGGGCTATAAGGTCAAGGAAATGATTCAATCTAACAAACATTTCACTCAGAATCATAAAACCTATGAACATAGGATTGAATTCTTCAATGATAAAGAGAGAATCTATTAAAGAGTCCGAAGGAATGATAAGAAATACAACTTTTTAAAGAGATGCAAACATTTCTTGTGTCAGTATTAATAAAATCAAATGATTTATCATTTGACTCCATCATTAATTATTTCCAAAAAATAAATTTGCTATATTTGATTTACTGAACCATTATAAAGTATGAAGATAAATGTAAGCATACAAGTAAGACATAGAATTGGGTTACCAACAAATTTAGACATTTCAATTTTCAAGTAACTTGTCTACTGCTCTGTGATCAAAGTATTATTTTTTTTCATTCATTCACTTATTGATCCATTCACTCATTCATGCCACTCACACATATGTGAGGTTATTGTAGATAACCTCGCACTCCGTACCTTCGTACCGCAAAGAATTGCCTCCCATAACAAGTAGGCCTAATAGTAAGTGTGTGATCTCTAGCACATATGTGTGCTGGAACAGAGCAAGATTGCTGGCCAAAACAGTCTGAAAATTTCACTTCATCAAGATGATAAAGATCCTATTGAAGAATCTGGCATAAAATCAGATATTCTATCATCCCAAAATGTAGAAGTATTTTCTCAAAATTTTGCAGATTATATTTGTGTTGTTACCTCTTCAACTTAGAGGTCGTGATCCCCGCCGAAATTGACACAGTCCCACATAGTGATGGTTCTGTGAGTGCAATCATTCATGCATGCATCTATTCCTTCATTCAGTCATTCAATCATTCATTCATTCAATCATGCATGTGAGGAAGCATTTCAAATTCTGCATCTGTTAGCTATTTGCAATTTGCATCCAAATCAAAGCACCTGCACAGATTTATTCAATTTTTAGGTATTATTCATGTTGAGGAAACAATCATTCACTTTGCACAGTTAAGCGCTTCACTGTGTCACACGGATTGCCATTGGTGCCCGGGGAGGGGGGGGGGGCACTCAACATATTGGACAGACAGGGATGTGCCGCTTTGACGACCCCCTTTTTCAACGGCCGATCGCCGTTCTCAAGATACACGAATTTCCATAAACTGCCGTTTTCACCCTTCTCGCGCATTCTCAAGATACCCTGTCGGAACAATAAGCGCTCGTCTCCCCGGCGCTCCCCGTTCCCTAGCTCTCGTGTACATACTATTATTTTGTCTATGTACGTATGTCCATTCACTTGCGTGCGCAATTGCATGATGCAATATAGAATCCCCACACTAAGTGCAGTGCTGTAGTGTGTAGTTCCGTAGATCATGTTTTTTTGCTCAGCTGGGTAAAATCCACCGTTCCAAAGACCTTATGTTTTTCGCTTCTAAGTTCTAGTCCGTTCCTTAGACCCCCATTTCGAGGGGGCGGCGGCACATCCCCGTCTGAAAAAAAATTTGAGTCTGCATGCTAACAAGCAAGTGGTTTCCTCAACCACTATACATCCAACTTTTCACACCATCATACAAACCTTTTAATTCGAAGCAGACACAACTGACTTGGTTTCTGATTTTCCCAATCCTTGCATTTGATAGGGTCCCATGGGCTGAGCTGCGGTTGTAACTGAGAAGCTACCAGAGATGCAGTGGCTGCATAATGTTCTTCTACAGGCTCTTCCATTGGCATTGCCTCCATATTAATATTTCTGCAATCTGGTGATTTATCCCTGCTGAAGTACGCTTGACGTTTGTCACTTCTTACAAATTACAGTCTCACAAATTTTAACCTTGCTGAAGAGTGAAGTTGCTATTCACTGGAAATGCAATGCCTGGATAACTGTGAAAATCCCAAGTATTAGCAAAACAAATTGAAATTAAAAATGGAAAAGCAGAAAGACAACAGCTGGAAGTCTAATATGCAGCAGGAACTCTAAAAATAAAGATCCCTAAAGGACACTAGATTTCTCCTGAAAGCAGTTCCAAAGTACATATAAGATACCCTAATCACCGAACTTAACTAGATGCCCTCCCCCTCGCGCGCTTGCATACCAGACCTTGGCTTGAGAGCAAGAG
The DNA here is from genome assembly GCA_025618425.1 of Heliocidaris tuberculata. Taxonomy (NCBI): domain Eukaryota; kingdom Metazoa; phylum Echinodermata; class Echinoidea; order Camarodonta; family Echinometridae; genus Heliocidaris; species Heliocidaris tuberculata. The sequence goes on from CM046832.1 coordinate 36,380,318, forward strand.
GAGCGGAGAATTTGTGGAGGGATGCACAGAGATGCCGAACGGGGATCAGGAATGCACTGTTGTTGTGCGACACTGGCCCTGCACTAGACCCGAAATTCGGCAAAAAGATGAAGATTGGAACTTGGTAGGTCAATGTCTTGGAAAGTGATGGTCGGCAAAGAATGTCAAGATTCAATTAAACTGGAATGCGTTCGGAAATACTCTTTGAAATGCAAATCAATGATCTGGTTTTCCCCGTCTTTGATTTCAACACATCCTCCATTGCCGAATCGGTGCTGCAGCAATGTTTACTTTAGCCTTTTCATCAGTCGTTGTAATTATTGATTATCGGTTTTAAAAGGCTGGTATTCTAAAGAGGAAAATAAAAATTAATAAAATATGACAACAACAGTAAGTAAGATTCAGTGATTCAAACATACACTGTTACTGAAGCAATTTATTCATGAAATGTCGATGATTAATTACAGTGTATTAGAAGAGAATAACAATGCTGTAAGGGAGTGTATTATCTCAATGCCAAAGATGAGACACCATTATTTGGGGTTTTCCCCTTAACATTCTTTCTTCATTTTATTTTCCTTCACCATCCATGTTCTTTTTCATTACCAATTAATTTGTTATGTATATAAGAAAGGGGAAATTGAAATGTCATTTGATAATGTTCATTTACCAATAATAGCCTTTGTTCATTTTCTACTTCCTTGTAACATATCAAATATCCTTTATTATTTTCATTTCTTCTGTGCGATGTAATCAAAACTAAATATCCAATTTACATCCCTACCCTAAAAGATATAGTATTTGACAAGAGCATAGTTTATAATGGTCCCTGAATAGTCTCATGCTTCAGAGATTATTCTATTTTATGTACAGGATAGCATTCAATATCAAGGTAACTTATTATCTTCATAATGTGTTCATATTGACTAAAGTGTTGAAGGAAGAGTGAAAAATCAGTCACAGAATATGGAAGAATAAATTCCTATTAGGATTATCTTCAGCCAGCCCCCAAAACACTTTTTCCCCCGGATTTGTTTCATTTTGCATGTCCAGGTCCCAGTAGGGTACTAACATCTCCACAACACTCAGATCCATGGCAATTAGTTTCACCATCATTTCCCACTGTGTCTCATAGTATTCATGTTCAACCTTCCTCACATAACTTTCTCTCATAACTCTCTCACTACAACACTTTTATCCTTCTCGACCCTCTTTCATGTCTTTCTTTCTCCACACATGTATCTCTTACATTTCATTCTGCATCTCAACACACCTCAAATAATCAGGCAAGACACACTCTTCATCTCATAATACATGTTAATAACAATTTTCAAAATATTACAATGTCAGTGTTGTCCAGAGTACAATGCCTTTCTACAACACACGAAGCAAGCATATCAGGAACATAAGGTACCAAGGGATGGTTTTAGCATAGCAAGTAATACAAACTCTCTCACTCTCTTCACCTCTTCCTCTTTATAACAATTTCAATTCTGAGAGGTTATATCATATTCATCTGAAGTTAAATCATGTCCTTTGTGTCACAGAAATAACACAAAGTATATCATTAATAGAAAACTCTGATAGATATAATATATATATTTGGGAGAGGAGAGCGAGAGAGGAAATACCGGTAGTTGATATGGCAAAGCTTCATGCATCTGTGGAAACAAAATTGTGGCATTTCGAGACAACTGCACTTTCCTCAGCAACACTATATATCATAGTATCACTATAAATCATAAAATTATGAAATTAGAAGCATCATAATAGTTGTTCAAATGTCTATGAGATATCACTGACAGACAACTGGACTTAGCAAAATAGGATGCTTGAACATAACATAAGAGTTTGAAAATAAAAATAAATCTATATTGTCTAGGCACCACCATTTAATTAGTTTGTAGGGAAAAAAAAAAGCAAATTAATGTGTACTGGTTTCCACTTTGTTAAATTTGAGCAAAATGTGATTAATGTTGTACATGTATGCTTGCACAAAATGGACATTCAAAATGCCACTGTCAAATTACTGGTTAATTTCCATCTTTTAAAAAGGAAAGAAAAATAAATTAGCCATAAAAATTCATTCAATAAATACAACACAATTCATAGAAAATACGTTGTGCTCATGAAATAGTTTTCACTATCCCCAACAATGTTTTCTGTCAAGTAATCAAGTTTGACCTATAAGATAACTTTTTTTGTATAGAACAATTAATTTTTTTGTATACATTTTCTCTTCCTTTATATTCTCATTCATACAAAATGTCATTATCAGAGCTCCCATTCATCTAGAAACACACATCATTTCAGAAAATTGTTATGTCTGTACAGGTTCATTTCTGAAAAAGAATGTTCCATTTATAAATGTTCCTAATCACATGTATTCAATGCAAAATGATATACTTCTCAAACAAACAAAAGAAAATGTGCATATATTCCATCTTGTTCGCTGTACTAGTGTAACCGGTATATGAAAATTGAGTGATCTATAAATCCTGTGTTGCAGACTTGTATATATGTATTTCTGTATTCTGATTACACTAGTCTAAATAAGTATTTCTGCTCTTTAGTTTTCTTTCGTTGTGTGCTTAAGCGAATTGATCACATGAGGTCGATTAAAAGAAAGGTGAAACCACTTACAAGCTTGAGAGAGAGAGTAATCTGATATTAGTGTATTTTATCAAAATATATATTTGCACTTGTCTGTGGCTATCTTTTTCAAATCAGAATTTATGCCAGCAGAGGCACTGTCATAAATATCAGTCACAATTTTGCAATTATTTTGTATTTTGGGGAGAAAAATATGCTTTGTTCCTAGGAGCTCTTTTGGGACTTTCTACAATGAAGATAAGATTTCCTAGAGGAAATGTACACATTTTAAAAATTCTACCCGTGCTTTTTCTTTTTACTTTCTCAGAGATCCTTTTAAAGCTGTCCTTCTCTGCTATATGTAATTTTCTCACTTTGGTGTATGAAATAGGAAGCTGCTCCACTACACGACAAGTATACATCATGATAGCAATCTGATTTTATGGGGAGGAAAAAAGAGCAAGCTACAGCCCCGTGCTCTGTCCTAACTTGATAACTTTTGTCCCACGTAGCATCTCTAGGATACATTTATGATGAACTGACACATCTGAAAGGCTTCTTAGGAGAAAGTACTGCTTGGTAGGCAAAAGCTCTGATTTGCTTATACGCAATGCTAACCTAAGAAATATTGATTGAATGATTGTTTTCAAAACTGTCAAGTACTCATTTGGGTGTCTTAGTGCATCCTAAAAATAGACAGGTCATAATGCAACCATACAAGTAACTTCAACACTGGGGTATTGTAGATGTACATTTGAGAATCTTAAATCCAGCTAATATATTTTGTGTATTTTCAAAGGAACACAGAGAATCAAGTCTAATACAGTCAAACCTGCTTTATAGAAAGACCACCTGTCTAAAAAGACCATAATTTTTGTTTCCCTTGAAGTGTTTCCCACTGAATTGTGTATTAAAAGAACCTGTACATTAAGACTACCTGCTAATAAAGACAGCTTTTCTTGCCTCCCGTGAGCGGTCTTTATATACAGGTTTCACAGTATTACCTCTTACTGTAGATTAGTAGATATTGCAACCCATAGCAGGCAGTGGCATAAGCATGGATCCAGCCATTGATTTTAGTGACATGTTCCCTTTCCCCTTCTTTCTTTCTCTCTTTTTCCCCCTCCCCCTTTTTTTTTTTACTTTCTTTTTCACCATTTAATGGAGAAGGGGGCATACATGCTCCCATGCATTAACTATAAGCTTCAAATATGCTTGCAATTTTTAAAAAATCAATCATGTCATCATTGAGGATCAATTGCAATCATTGCATAAACTGAAATGACTGTCCTAAGAAGATCTCTTACTTCAGAATCTATATAAATAAATTGAAAAATTCGAAATCAGAATGGTTCTTTGATTTTCCTTCAAAATGCTTATCCGTACATGGATAAAATAAAAACAGAAATCAAATGACATTACTTGACGTCTGGACTACCAGTTACAAGTGTGCATGAATGTGTTCCAAGACCCATTGAGATCTGGGGATCCAGTGAACAAACACTATATAATAAAACACCACTAAGTAGAAGGTACTAAAACTGTGCATTATCAGTATATATCCCTGCCCTCTTGCCCATGTTCAGGCAGACTGGTCCAGATTGATGATTCCAATTAAAACATAACATAATGATGACATCTGTATTTAAATACATGTATGTATCTATACAGGGCAAAAATATTCATCAGAGGCAGTATTCTGAAAACTAATTTATCTTCAATGTTAAAGGAAAACAATGTTAATTGTCATATCAAACTGAAATTGCACAAAACAAACACTTCTTATGGGTGCTTGCGCAGATGTCTCTTTTAACTATACGCATATGCAGCCAGCTTTGCGCAGACATTAACCAAAAACTTGTCCTAATTTTGATTTGTTATGACAATTATCTTTATTTTACTAACATAAAAGATGACACAGTTTTCAGAATACCACACCAGTATGCTGGTCCAACTGGCTCAAATGAACCTTCTAAACAAACAGAGATGGGTGGACTTGTATTTCAAGATGTAGTTTGAGGAAAGCTTCTTGACAATTAGAAGACTTTGATATAAAAAGTCTTGCTAGTCAACAGAGGATTTCAACACGACCTTGATAAAAAAAGAGTCTTGCTAGTCAAGAGAAGATTTCGACATGACATATATATAAATACTCTCATAACCTCACAGTTTACATCCCAAAGTTCTTTGTTTCATCTTTTTTTTTTGTGTCTTCTTTTTTTTTTCCTGTTGAATGGTGATAGTCTTAATTCAAGGCTGAAGAAGCTTGGTCACAGTGATCTTGTTGAGAGGAACCTTATTTCTTGAAAGACTGGAATAAACCCAAATCTTGCAAATCAAAGTTCAACTTTAATCTCACACAGACGAGTATCCACACTGACTGATTAAAGTCCTGTAGAATTCGGCTTGGAGTCTTGAAAAATTCTGACCCTAAAGTTCATTCAGTGTGTAGACAGAGGTTGAATCTCACAGCCAGCATTGAGCTCTCTATGCTAGATAGCTGTACATATCCTTTTCACCATCTACACGCTCCAAGTACTCCTTCTCTATCAAGATGTCAATGCATTTCTACAGGAATGAGAAAAAGAGAGGAAAATAGTTGCATTTCTTGTAACAAACTGAGAAGAACATAATATCTAAGAAAGTCTTGTGGACTATCATTGTAGTACCAATCAGACTACTGCAAAACCAGAAACTTTTGCAGCAAGACTCTTTAGCAAATTGTAAAAAATTGGCTGTTTACATATCAAGGAAACTTCAAGAATTACTATTTAGTACTCAGCATGAGATTTCTGGAAATCTGGACCACATATTTCACGAAGGCTTTTAGTTTTGCAGTATCATATGGAGATACATAGTCATGCAACTGAATAATAAGTCAATTGTTCACTTAGCCTCTGACTACAGTGGGTGAATTAAAGTTCAGTGTTGAAAGCTGGTGTTGGTGTTGGGGCAAAATTAGCACCAGCCCCAACACCGAACGTGAAATGAAGCCGGTGCTGGGAGTGACTTCACTAGGTGTTGAGCTATCAATAATGTGATTGGTATTATTTTTATAAACCCAAATTCGGTGTTGGGACTAGAATCAGCAGCCCAATTCATGCTCTCAACACCAACACCAACACCGAACTTGAAATCACCAAGTGAGATGGATAAAGGTCTTGGTGTAGAGCTTGGTTCTGAAACTACTTTTGTTATACTTGTCTTTACAACATCAATTCCTAACAAAGATATAGTCTACCTTGATGACAGGCACCCTGGGTTTGAATCGGCCAGAGAGTTGGGTCAAGACTTCACTCAAGAGCTGTTGGTGCCTCAGAGCCTTCCTCATCTTCATAATACGAACTATTGCAGCCTGTGAAACAACAAGGACAAAAACCAATTTTATAAGCTGTTATGTCAGAATGATTATTGCGTATAGAGATATTATATCATAATGTGATATGAGCTACACAAGAATGAAATATTACTTTAATATTAAATTGCAAAGGCAATTTAGATTTTTGACAACATGAAAAGAAGATTATTCAAATGTGTGGCATCTGACTGAAATGCTATTGAAGAAAATTACTTGCCCTGAATTCAAAGTTTGGAAGATAATGATTTGATCATAAAGAGAAAGAAGAGAAAATTAGCTCCCCTTGAAGAGCGATGTAGGTACACAAATTGAACGTCTTTCTGATGCTGCAATTATGGATCACACTGACAAAAATGATTCAATGCCACTAAGCAATATTCTGACAAACAAGAATCGTTATATATTTGACTGGCATTTAGTGGCATGACATCAATTGTGCATATGCACTTGCTGAATCTTACTGAAGAATTGTTTTTATTCTGTTCCATTAAGTGCTATTATCTTGAGCCCCTCCAATTAATAAAGCCTAATGTACCTGTATGAGAAGCTTCCTGTCTTCTTCAATATGCTTGTGCGTTGTCTCCTGTTCCTGCTTCTGCTCTGTCTTCATTGGTACATTGATGTTCACACGCAGCTTTTTGCTTTTGATTAGAAACGGATTTAGGATTAACATTCACATCAATTTCAATGAATATAAAATGAGTGAAATAAAACATTGATAAAAAAATCTATCTTTAAAAAAAACCAAATCATGTGATTACTCACGGTGAGCGTGTAATTGCATATGACTAGACATTTTGTAGTAACAATAAACTGACTTTTAAGTTACAGGTTGATCAAGACATGTATGAGAAAGTTGCTTTAGTAATAGACACTACTACAGGGGGATGGGAAAATTCATATGTAATTCAACAATTACACATCAGAACATCTACATAGTATTTTGAACAATATCAACAAGATGCTACTTTGCCAGTACCACTACTGCTGAGAGTATTTGAAAGCATGGCCATATATTCATCCATATTTTTGTTATCCATATGTATTTCGTATTAGGTTTGAAATCAACTTTATAACCTGATATTACTGCACAGGATTCCACTAATTTCTGATTCATAAAGGAAACAGTTCTTTACCAAAAAATAAAAATAATAGAAAAAGAAGAAAACAAAAGGTAAATCAAGTATCAAATACGATGACTCACTTTTTGTAGCCCTGGAATAACTTGACTTCCGTTGTTGGCTTCAGTTCATCGTCACCATCATCTCCATCCTACAAAAAAATGTAGGCACAAGAACAAGATGATGATTTAATGTCATTTTGTCATTTTTTAATTTTTTTTTGTAGGGGTTGATAGAGGACCTTGAACTAAATTAGATCCACAGAAAGGAAATTCATTGTAAGGGTTAATTTATCATAAACATCATTTACACTAGAAGTTAGGTTAAACTTCACATCAATCACTATATTTCATATGCCTCTTATGAAGTTTGAATAGCAGGCCTCTTTTCATTGAGACACTGGTTACAACAACAACAACAAAACAACAAAAATGAGTGAGTGATCTGAGTTATTAACAACTTAAATTTCAGTGTTATCAGAAAAAAGCAATTCATGAGAGAATATATGGAATACATATACATGTACTTACCCCAACTAACAGTTTGCACTTGAGAAGAATTTGAATGACTTGAGTCAGTATGTCCTGTGAGGAGAAATACAAAACAATATGTGTATTACAAAATAAAATAAGAACAATAACATCATCAACAATAAAATAATAATAATAAATAACTAACACCCTGTCTTGAGCTCGTGCCATCTAAACAAGCCTTCAAATCAGTTACAAAAAGAATTACCAAATAATGTTCTATACCTTTTTAATGATTCTTTCCACAAAGGTAGAAATTTATGAATAGGAAAATACAAACAATTTGACATTTCTTTTTCTTTGCAAGAAAAGAAATGCATTGGACACAATTTTTTCACTGTCATCTTAACTTACTCAAATGTTCTTAATCTAATGAATTTTAGTCTGCATTTTGTTATAAAGCTGGATACCTTGATATCTTATCACTTACCATTTTGATCTGTGTGTTTTCATGGAGCTGTTGTATTGAGTATGAATCAGAGACATTGAACTGCAGTAGTACAGCCATCTGAAATGTTGAAGCCTGTATAGAAAGAAGTAACAGAAATAATAGTTGGATTTCTACAGCACTTTACCCCGAGGATAGAAAGCCGCTGAATACAATTAAAGTGGCAATAAGGCACATAAAACTGGACAAAGTGATTTTCCAAAACTTGTTGTCAATCAGAAAAATATTTTTCGGACACAAAATAACAGCTACGAAACTGTATTTAAATATGACAAAATTATCAGTGTTTTGATTTGGGGACAAAAGCATAGTAGCATCTATACTGATGTACTGCGTTTTGTGCCATGTATTACATGAAGAGGAGAAAAAGAATGAACCATTATATTATTCCTACAATATTCCGGCAAATGTTCTTCACCAGGGGCCCGTTGCACAAAACTTGCGTTTAATCGCAACTCCTAAAAATCAAACGCAAGTCCTAAATGCGCACTTCTGATTGGCTGAAAATAAAGTTGCGTTTGATTTTCCTGAGTTGCGTTCAAACGCAAGTTTTGTGCAACGGGCCCCAGAACAGATTAAAGTTTATATGTCGAATACAGGAGGAAGTCCTGTACCTGCAACGTGTATCTATTTTTGAAGCAACTGGTGACCAGCTCTCCTTTGGACATCTGAAAGATCCACATGAGTTTCCTCCCACTGTGCTGGCTGCCATAGAAGGTAGTGAACCGTTGAAAGCTCCGCTCCAACTGAAGATTGGTAGAAGTAAGAAGAGAAATTGAAAATGGCAATAAGGAAAAATATTTTTGACAATAACCATATATACACTGATATCACAGGGAGAGACAGTGGAATAATGATTCTTTTTGTAGAGGGCACTTCTCAGTGCTTTGTGGGTACTGTTTACCTAGACCATACTGGATGGATATGAAAGGATGATAGAAATATTTCATGGAATCTCTTCGAGGGAAATTCCTATTTATTTCATGAGGTACAGATAAACAAGGAAAGATAAAACAAGTGGATGACCACGTAGCCTGGATTCATCCCCACAAACCGCTGAGTATGCCTCCATTTTCACATTCCCATTTAATCCCTTTCCATGACATTACTTTCAACATAACAGTGTCCCTGATTTTTTACGACATAATTTTTTCACATTATTTATCTGGAACATATCTTTCCCGTTAATTTAAAGAACATTGAAAACCCGACCAGAAAGGCTGAATTTGATATATGGACCTCTGGAGCCTACCTCGCTGGGAAGGTTGAAGGTACAGCCTTGCTGGAAGGGCCAAGACCCTGAACACAGGACTTGAATGCTGAAGTCAATATCTAGAGATTCACTGCTAGCCAGATGGTTCTTGAACTGTTCATTGAGGTCCTTGCTCAGTCCAATGTCTTGGAACATCCTCTGCAGTTTGGAAGTGTACTCAAAGCCACAGGCTTGCTGTATATTTCGAAAGAAAATTCATTTTCACAATCTTCATGTATGGTATATCTTGTTTCGATTAACCAACACATTTTCCAGAAATGCATTACAACATTACAATACATAGTTAATAATCACTGTAGGAGAGCAATTCAATTACATTTTGTCTCCTGTTTTGGGTTTTAAAAAAAAAATTATATCTATATATAGTTTCTTTTACAGTATTCCTTGTCCAGCTGTACTGTAATCCCTGTTTTCTCTTGAAGAATGCATGCTGGAGCTATTTCACTGATATTTTCATCAAACATTGCCTCTTGCCGATCCACTATCAAAGATCACAGAGTATTCTAGTTAATTGTAAATTGGGGGAAAAAAGTCAGAATGAGTTTTTAGAGTAGAAGCACATTTCTAATTAAAGGGCAATTCAATCGTGGTAATAAAATGATTTGTGTTAAAGCAGAAAATAGCAAAAACAGGATGGCAAAAGTTCGAAAAAATCGGACAAGGAATAAGAAAGTTATGGATGTTTGGAAATTGAGATCACTAAATCTACGCTAATCTCAAATTGGAAATTTAGTGAGTCGATTGTGACATAGTGGCTGACAACTCTTCTGTTTGTTGTACACTTAAATATCAATAATTTGCATTTTTCTCCTCAGGGCAGTACTCAAAATATATTGTAGATAGCATATTGCTGTAGGTCCTCATAAAAGAAAAAGATCCTACTGAGTAAAATATTTTTACAAAAATTACATTTTAGTCATTTTGTGTGTTGGAGCAAATGGGGGAGTTGTCCACCACTACATCACAGTGACATTACAGATTCGGCCAATCTTAAACTCCCATATGTACAGTGATTACAACTTTTGAAAAATTCACAACTTTCTTATTGCTTGTCCAATTTTGTTCAAACTTTCACCAATCTGCTTTCTCTGATTTTCCTCTTTCTTTCAGAACAATTTGCCATTTAGGTGGGATTTCCCTTTAAACATAATTACTACAACAAAATATAATGCTATCATTCTAAAATCATTGACTTCCATAGAATGTATCCATTCATAACACAACTGGGTACTTTATAAGTATAAAGTTGATGATGAAGTGATTCAAATAGTCCTGCCTTAACACTAATAGGTACCTCAGACAAATGGTGCCTAAATACAAGTCTGGATCCCCAAAATTCATGCACACAGATCCTAAAATTCAGTCTGGACCCATTTGAAAAAAGCTAGTATGGGACCTTGAAATGGTGATCCAAGACGGGTTACCTTGAGTTTTGAGATCATACTGGCCTCTGCATCATCACTAGCTGAATTATGATGTACCAGTCTCTTAGCTAGCATCTTGGAGTAGAACTTCTGGAAAACATCTTTGTCATCTATGTACTTGAACACTACCATCTACAGAGAAAAAAAAATGTTCAATGTACAGTGAGATCACATACTATCAAGGTGTTCTCATGTGAGTATTTTTCTCAGAGAGACTATTGCTGAATTGTTGGAATGATAATGGACTATCATTTAACGTATAGATGAAATCATAACATACATAAAGCATCTTAAGTGATATTTAGTGAGACCCCATACCACCAAGGAGTTGTTATCTTAAGTGATATTTAATGAGACCCATACCACCAAGAAGTTGTTCTCATGTGAGCATTTTCCTGAAAGAGACAATTGCTAAATTATTGGAATGATAATACATTATCACTGAATTTATAAATGAAATCATAACATACATAAAATATCACTGAACATACTTTATGTAAATATTGCTAACAAAACCACAGAAATTTCTAGACAAAAAGTTTTGAAGCCCTCATAACTGCCATACTATAGTCTAAAAAGAAAGCATGCTATTAAGGATTTAGTGAGACTTTACATATATCTATATGTACAAGATCTGTACTGAAGAAATCAATAAACAAGACTGAAACTGGTGAAATCAATACATAGTATTTGCAATTCAAGACAAGTGCAATAGTTTTGGGGTATATGTGTTACACTTCTTCACTTCATGTATAACCTAATAATTTCACATCAAGCATAGTGTGTCTAACAATTTTTCTTGATGGCTCAAAAAACTTTATCATAAATAACATGAAAATGTAATTAAGAGAAGCAGTATAAGACCAAATATTCTGATATCTTTATCATGCCTTCTTAATGCAAACTTTTCCGTCAACCGGAAAACCTTCTGAACTATTCTAAAGTATTTCCAAATATCTATTCAATGTGTATAACCATACCACTTGATTCAGTGTGTCCTCTAATTCTGCCTCCTCTGGATTCTTGGAGCTTTTCTTGAGCAGTGAATCACAGTACTTGGCCAGAAGCTCTGGAGATTTACTGGATGAATTGGCCATCTTGGTAACGGCATTGCTGTTGATGAATCTCCCGCATGCCTGCAGGTTGACAATAATAAGAAAGTCAATTTATGTTAATAAGAAAGTCATATCACAATAACATTGTCCATATGGTTGAAAAAATGTAACTGGATAGAACTATAGAACAGCAATTGACAGATTCCTTTCTTAAAAGAACAACAAAACATGTAAGGTGTGCAGGGATTCAAGAATGGGAGGATAGGGCAATCTACTCCTCGACCCACTTCGAAATGGACATTTTCTGACAAACTGTAGATGATTTCTCTGTACACTTGCAAATTATGACAATTTGAAAATTAACATTCTAATGTACACTCTATACAAGGTGCTAACTATGAAATTACCACTGTGTTGGAAGCATGAATCCTTTTTTTTTCTTCAGATACTTATTGTAAATGAGCCACAAAAGTGACTAAGACTAAATAATATGAGTAACAAAAGTGCAGAATAAACAAATTTTAGAAACACCTCATGTTTAAGAAACATGAAAATATCTGATTATTGCTGACTAGAATGGCATGATATAGACTTTACTTCCCTAAAGTTTGTTTCCCTACAGGTTGTTTTCACTTTGAAAAACAAAGAAACTTACCTTGTCTAATGATGCAACAAAGCCTGAGTCATTGTTAAAAGCAGTGAGAACCAAGGCATTATACTTCTTGTGAACATCTAAGATGGTTTGTACATACAGCTTAGGATCCTAGAAAAAAGTAATCAGAAATAAAGTAGAAATCTCATTATATATGCAGTAAAAAAAAAAAAAATCATCTTACATGGCTTAAAAATGTTCTCCATTTCTCTTCGAAAGAAATAAAACACTTTTGTACATAAATAGCACAAGTCAGCATTTGTACATATACAATAAAGTCCCTATAGAAATGCTTTTGTAACTGTTAACCTAGTTTAAGCTGGGCAGGCAAATATGTAGATTCAAGGCATTTTAGGATTTATTTTTATTCTTATCTTTATTTTTATCTAATCTCTTTGTTATTTCATCTATAAAGATAATCTATTTTAGCGTGAAGCACAAAGTTCCATGCAGCCGGGGTCCAGGGCCCAACTCAAGAGCCCTGGAAGCTCTGGGGTTCTAGATGCTCCCTGATGCAATCTCAGCCTTATTTTGCACTATTTACAATGTTTTTTTGAAACCTCATTTTTTACATCATTACAGCATTATTTTATACAAATGATCTCACTTATACCCAATAAGTGACTTGCCAAGATTGGAGTTCAGGCTAATCCAAATAATTTCAAAGTGTCAAAAAAGTCCTGTTAGCGGTGATAAACGTACTGCATAGAATTCACTTGGCTAGCGCTAGCTCACACAGTAGCTATGTAAGTACGTATCGTACCTGTGTGCATGGTGCATGCATGCATGCGTGCCCTTGAGCTAGCTAGCTACAGCTACCTGCAAGCACATGGATCGCAAATCGCAGCGTGTGTGTTATCTCGCTAGTTTCCGATCCAGTTGTTTTGCGATATTCGCACATCCAAATACACGCAGAACATACTTCAAAATTTATGAAAGTGCCTGTCTGCAAAGTTTAGATATACACTCTTACACCGGCAGTTTTAACAAACAATTTGTATCTTCCATACACTACAATATATACCAGGTAATATACTGAAAATCACATATCGAAGTCTATTCGTGTTTTTTTATCGATCTTGATGGTTTTTTTTGTTCTGGCGCTCTTCCAAGTTGAAGAGAAGGGCAGAAAGAAATATACAAGGTCGGAAATTTGACACCCAAAATATAAAAAAGCCAGAATTCCGGCAATTACCAGAAATTTTTTGAAGATTTAACTAAAATCTTCCAGTCAGCCCTTGACAGGATTTGCTGGCACCTGCACTCTAATTTAATTCTTTTTTCACTTTATATTTTTATTACATTTATCTGTATATGTTTTGTAGTTGTAGTTGTTATTCTTATGAGTGGAATAAACTTGAACTTGAACAAAAAAATATACATTCCATTAGAATAAAGACCATAAATGATGCTCACATTGACAGCTGTTTCTCCACACTTTTCGATGGCGGCTGATCCTTGATTACAGATGTGTGTCTCCAGTAGTGTCATGAGCTGACCAAGACCATCAGGTATACGTGATACCAGGCTGTACATTCTTGCAAGGTCTGTTCAAGTAATGAATGACAAACAAGCATGCAATAATCAGGGCTCCACAAGAACAGTTAATGGAAGGGGTAAGGATTGAAATTTTCAGGGTCTGCACGCATGACCCCCTTGTTAAAATGTTGACATTTTAGAGGTCAGAACATTTTTTTTTTTACCCATCAATCCCAAGAGTACTGTGATCAGTTTATGCTGAAATCACTACACAGAACTAAAATCAAAATCATGCACAGCTATCCATAAGCCAACAGGCAAAAAGCAATCTTAATCCTACACAGCCAAGAATACAGACAAGGGAAATGCCCAGGGCAGTCTCGCCTGCATCACGCAATTTTCGGGGCAAAATTTTTGCTTGGTGAAAAATCAAAGGTTGGGGCACTTAAGGGGTGCTGCCCCTGAGCCCTCCCCCCCCCCCCCTTGTGGGCCAGTACCCCATCTGTATAACTTTAATCCCTTCAAGTAAGATTTATTGGATGGTGAAGTTCATTTGAAATCAAGCTGTGCATTTTAAAGAAGCAAAATATGTGTACATGAAATAATTGCCATTGGGACAATTTTGGGGTGGTGCCCCTCCATCAGACTCTTGAAGATAATGATCTACAATACTTGAACAACTTGAAGTCTCCTTCCCCTAAGAATGATTCCTACCTAGTTTGGTTACAATCTACATGTGGCAATACCTTTTACAGAAGAAAGAAAAATGTCAATTTGGTGTCACAGGCTCTTGGGGGGGGGGGGGGGGGGGTTGCCCCCCCCCCCTGCCACTCCACTCTCTCCTTAAAGGATAGGTACCCTATTTGCATTCATTTAGATCCTCTTTGCCTAAGGATGATTCTTACCTAGTTTGGTTAGAAACAGGTAATGCATTTAACAAATATCTCATTTTCACAATAGGGGCACTTAAGGGGTGCTGCCCCTGAGCCCCTTGGAGGCAAGGTACCCTGTTTCAGAAATTGAGGTCTTCTTCCTTTAAAGATGATACCTACCAACTTTGCTAACAATCTTGCAACAAGAAGCAAATATGAATCTAATTATTGCCATTATTGGTGCTCTTGGGGGTGGTGCCCCCAAGACTCCCCCCCCCCCCCCCATATTGATAGGTACCCCCATCTTTAGTAATTTAGATCCTCCTTGCCTAAGGATGATCCCTGCCAGTTTTGGTTGAAGTCCACTACCAGCAGAGTTTTGAGAAGTCAAATGCATGTGTACAATACATGTACATACTACAGGTACATACATGTACTGTATGTAGAGACAAAACTGAAATTTACCCAAAACTTAACTAAGTTAAACTGTCAGTAGGTGACCTTTAATGTGATGAAAATGTAAGATTTGGGTATTCATTTGAAAGAGGATGACATGAAGACAATCCCTACCAAGAATGATGCCAAGTTTCAAAGAATTTGAACAAATACTTTTGAAATAAAGTAAACTTTCAAAAACTTAACCTCAGGTTAAGTTTTTGGAACACAATTTAACTCAACTGACCTTAATTGACCTTTGACCTTGACTTTTGACCTGAAATTTGTTCCACATTATTTATGATACTCTACGACACTTGTGTTCAAGTTTCATGGAAATCGGACATATACTTTTGAAATGAGAGCATTTCCAAAATTGTTGACGCCATCGCCGCCGCCGTCGGAAAAGCGGCGCCTATGTCTCGCTTTTTGCTTACGCAGGCGAGACAAAAACGGTACCACTGGAAAATAGTACACCATTTAGTTGTGTGCATGGCAAAAGGGGGAACATAAATTTCTATCAACTTTGTCACTTCTGTAAATGTGTAATGAAATAATCAAGAAACATTATACAGAAGTAAAAACCTGTCATTGTTGCTAATTTAGACGATGTACAGACTGAAAAGTCTTGGGTAGATGAGGACAACTAAAGGTCAAACTCTAAAATGTGTTTTTCTTGAAATGTACATCAGCTGTCCATGCATCTGTTCACACCCTCCTGTAATGACATGTGACAATTTCTACATTTGAAAGAAATGTTCCGTTCTGTCAATAGCTTTATCATTAAAAAAAAAACAGGTTTTTACCATCATTTTTATCCGCATCAAGAAGATTCTGGAATTCTGAGTAGAAGATATCGAGATGTTTCTTGATGAGTACCCTCTCACATCTCTTGGCCAGATCATCATGAGTGCTTTCATGTAGATACACTTGGACACGCCTTCTCTCTTCAAGCAATCTTGTCTCAGCCTAGGAACATTCAATAAATGAAAATGTTGAAAATTGTCTATTCTGTAAGTGAATATTGCCCAAATCTAAGCTTTAACAAAAAAGGAAAATAGAAACTATGGTATAGAGCTTAGAGAGGAATTAAGGAAAAAAGTTATATTTCATTTGTGACAAATGCTTCCAAACTAAGCAGTTAGTTTGATACCGAAGTAGAAATTAAGATTGAAAGTACTGAACACACAACATTAGTAACATATTATTTCTATAAATGAAATGGTTGTTGACGTTTCATTCCACACTGATTATTTCAAACCATACATTGCACAAAATATTGAAACGATTTACTTGCATTGCTTCTGCATTAATCTTATCATAAACTTTATTACATTCATAAAATAAAATAAATACATATTGTAAAAAATACTGAAATACATGTCTTGCATGGCTTCTACATTCATCTTATCATATATATATATATATATATATATTTACTCTGATAAAATAAGGAAGAAATACAAACAAGAGTAACTGAAAACAACATTTAGATCTGTGGATATGATAAATTCATGGCGCTATCACAGCTTTAGGTCTACAACATTACTACGTAACATCTATGACAAGATTCAAATTAAATCCATACTCGTTGCATTGCAGTTAAACAACAAATCCCTCTTCTAGACAAATGGGAAATTTATGGCACTATCACAGCTTTTAGTTCTACAAGCTTTAACTAAGTAACATCTTTGACAAGATTCTAAATACATGCAAATATTTTACTGTGAATAAAAACAATCTTTATCCAGTCAAATCTAATCAATACTGCCATTGCAAAATAACCTGACATGTCACCATCTGTTGAAGCTTTAAAAATACATAATGTAATACATTACAGAATCTGTTTTTTTTTTTTTTCTGATGTGACCAACCAATCAAAACCACAAATAGGATGCAAAACCGACAATGGAGAAAACGGGAGGGAATAACATTTATTCTCTGTATAAATGTTAGTGGTCGCTCTTAGTATCCTTGCAAGTGGGTTGTACTGTAGTAATATACAAGTGTTATATAATGTATCTCTAGAAAGCCTGGTATCGCTAGTTTCAGAAAATATAAAACACACATGCACGGAAATGAATTCTGGCAACAAAATGATTGTTTGAGTCAAAACGTCATTTAAATGCTAAATCTGCACTTAATCAATGTAAAAAAAAAATGATATTCATTAGAAATTTTGTTGTAGATGTAATCATCCTGCCGCAATAGCTGAAAATTAAATTTGACCTTAAATCAACGAACAATCTTTAGGAATTGAAATATGCTATTAGGGACACATTTCACACAATCACCCTTTTTTTCTTTACCTTCTTCATATACTCTGTAACAGGATTTTGTTGGAGAAACTCTGTGCTCTCTGAAGTGTAGAAGCGTTCTGTCTCTGATAGGAACTGACTCTCAAATGAGTCCTTGTACACACTCAACGTTGGACCTTTAGCAGTTGGCTCATCCTCATTCAGACCAAGTTCAACTGTGAAGCAAGGAGAAGGGAGGGTAAAGCATGTTACCACATTGCTACAGAAAGGAGGACATCTTCACAATAACATGGTAAAAATACACATGCAAGAAAAACATTAGGAAATGGATGGTTCATTATTCACAAAAATTTTTTTACTTTAGCCTCGTTACACACATGGCACAGTTAACGGCCTCAAAAAACTGCTGTGCACAGCAAAACTGAAACACAAAGTGAGAATGACACATGCATACAACAAAGGCCCCTATGTGTACTTACAATCTGTGTGTTATAATACAAAAATGTTTAATTTTGCCAAAGTGGCTTTTTTGAGGAAGATCACCACATCCAGAGTAAACAAGGATTTGTTGTGATTCCTGAAATTACTCAGCAAATAAAGGTAAACCGTTAGATACAGTCTTGCAGTGATGGCATCTTAGTAGTGTCAATGATATTTCACAAATCAAAGTCATCATAGAAAGACCTATCTGAATATAAATGAAGATGTCAAAGAGTTCTTACCATAACACTGAATCACACCACTGACCAGACGTGTGTTGATAGGCTCTCCATGTCTTTCCCTTTCAATTAATTTCAGTACAGCATTGGTGACCTGTCAATATTAAAGAACAATAAATATATTTAAAATCCATTCACATGACAACAGTTCTACAAAAAGTCAATTTACAGTGAAAACTAAAAATTATTGCAATGTATCTTTTGCCTACAAAAACCACTATGTCAACTCCATCAGCGAAAACTGAAAAGTAGCGTCCAAAGATATCTATCCTTAATACACATTTAGATAATTATCCAAACTCTATAGTATCATATTGTAGGCTATTCATCACAACATCAATTGTTTTTCTCCCCCAAAAAAGAAAATGTATTTGGTTTGTGCATGCAACTAGAATAAAAGATTTTAAAATGACCACAAAAAAACAGGATTCTAGACTGTGCGATGCTGTCTTTCAAATCTATTAAAACTATTACATGTACATAAATCATTTTGAAAATGTACCTGTTTGTTGAGTGGCTTGAACAAGTGTTCTCTCCATGTGACTAGGGCAAGCTGTAAGTGAAAAGATATTCAGTCAGTTATGGTCTGTAGATAATTTAATATACCTTTGTTTTCTACACAAGACAATAAATGGATAAATTCATGTGATTCTATGAACAACTATTTCAAAAATTGTCTAAAACAACATACATGTACATGTAAATGCTTTCTCTGAGAAATCACACAATTTTTTTTTTTTTTTTTTGGGGTATACCGGTACATATAAATGAAATACCAGTAATCATTTGATAGAGTAAAAAAAATCCATGTAGTGCATCTAATATCATAAATTTGTGAATATTTGTTGAATGTGATCTGAAAGGGATATTTCTTCACACTTCATTAAAGGAGAATGAAACCTAGGGGGGAAAATTGCCATTCTCTCTCAAGATGCAGCTTGTCTCCTTCTTAGCTCAAGATATATCATGGGAAAATGTATTTGACACAACATATGTTGAGTTCACAAAAAGACAAGCAGCATCTTTAAAGATAATGGAGAAAATATGAAATTTTGTCTACAAAACGTATTGAGAGTTGTACTACTAAACCTGCCATTTTGAAGCAACAATGCCAATTAGAGGATCCCCATAGAAAGTAAACTGAGACTTTTCAAACTTTCATAACTTTTTCATTTTGTAACCGATTTTGATGGAACTTTTTAAAAATTGCTTCTCTCTATCCTCTCTTTTCATTGAAATAGATATTTCCCCAGGGTTTCATTCTCCTTTAATATGTTTTTACATGTACAAAATTATGAGCGAATAACAGAACAGAAAAGGTTAAGACTATTATGCCCTAAGAGTTAAAATGAAAAGTTGTAGAGGAAAATTTTTGTGAACCTTACATTAACTAGAATTAAATAAGAAAATATTAATGATATTAGTATTTTTTTAATCTAGAGCTCCTATTTCAAAATATACAATAAAATGAAATCATGATCATTATCAGGTTAAGGTTATGATGCATGTCACATTTGTGTACCCTTTGTTGTGGATATGCCTTCTTAGATAGCTGAATACACATAACACCTCATCAAAATATAGAATCCGCTATATACAGTATGTTCATGTGTCATAGAGCGAATCATCCAGTGTCAAGGGTACTGCTTAATTATCTTGTAAAAGCTAATTATAGATTTGACGACCCTGGGGATACTGTTCGTAAATGTGCAGGCTTGGGAGACAACACAGAAAAGAAAAGCTACATGTACCTTGATTTACACATATATATTCATAATAAAAGACAATTAATCAATGTTATTTAGTCAGTACATTAGACTCATGATTGCATATCTTTTCTCATATTTTTGTTGTTGAATACTTCATTTTATATTATAAACGATGAATGCGACTGTGTCTCCTATACGAGGCTGTGTTTGTGATTCTGAATGACAAATTTATGAATGAAAATAATTCAATACTTAAAAGATAATTACATCGATAGAGAGAGAGAGAGAGAGAGCACAGGCTAACTGTAGTCCTGTCCATTCCAATATGTGTGGTTTAGACCAGGGTTTTGGAGGCGGTTCAGTTTCGTCTGCTGTTGCAGATAGGCCCCACCCAGACTTTTCAATCATATCTTGGGTGAAAATACTGCGGCCGGAAAATACGGTATGTTATCGCAAAAACAACAACTTGCTTAAATGTCTGAGTTCCTGTCCTGTGTGAAACTATCTGTATGCAAAGATAAAAGCTTATACAGCAGTTTCTTAAACATGGCATGACTTACCGAGTAGATTTCATAGATGCCTTTGCGCCCCTCATCACACTCTCTCCTAACCCAGTGTCTGTTGAGGTAGGAACACATGCCATCCAATACCTTGCTGGAGAACTGGTAGTCTTCCCATTGTTTTGTGTAGTATGTCAACACGCTCTCATCCATTAAGTCAGAGCCATCCTAAAGTATCAAAAAATCATGTGAAATGAACTCTTTTAAACTTGTAACATCATAATGACCTACATACATGTACAGTGTAAAAACTAACATAATCAGCCACTGTAAAGTGGTTTTTAACATGCATGCTGGAATGATAATAACAACTACAGTCAAACCTGCTTTTAATAGCAACCACCTGTACAGAAAGACCACCTGTCTATAAAGACCACAATTTTCGTTTCCCTTGAACAACGTTTCTCATTGAAATGTGTATTAAAGGAACCTGTCCGTAAAGACCACCTACTCATAAAGACTGCTTTTCTTGTCTCCCTTGTGTGGTCTTTATAGACAGGTTTCGCTGTATTATTTTTTTTATTTTTATTTTATTTATTTATTTTTTTTGGGGGGGGTGTATAGCTTTTAACAAGCAGTATGTAATTCAATCTATGAATACATTTCCAGTGCTTATAGGCAGTCATAAACTTCTGTGCATCACTCCTAATATGGATCAGTGAAAGGTTCTATTAAGAGAGAAACATACATCATTACATAAAAATGTTGAGAGCACAGCTTCATTTCCGTATACCCACTGAATTATTAAAAAATTAGCTGCAAATCTATTTTTGTGGATATAGTTTGGAAGCAGACAGCAGTAAAGATGATGCTGTACATGTACTACAGGTATTGTATGACTGTTCAGTGCTAAATAAGCTTAAGCCTTAAAGACTGGATATTCAGAGGTGTGAGAACTATTAGGAACATGTCACACTACTAAGATAACCACGAAACCGAGAGAAAGAGAAAGAGAAAAAGAAAGAAAGAGAGAGGGGGAGAAGAGGGGATGCAAAGAAAGAGATTGTAACACATTAGAAAATGTGAGAATATGAGCCACAAGAGAAGCATGAGAGAGAATGTGAAATCAGATTAGTAGTACTGACCGACTTATGTATGTACATGTAACAGCAAAGAGAAATGAAGGCAAATCAAGGAATAACATACTGTATAAGCTGTTTTTTTCGCGTACAGATATTTTCGCGATTTTGGACTAGGTAGGGAAATTCGCGAGGGTTTAATTTCGCGATTTTTGTGATGTTTTTGTTACTATAAACAGCCATATATTGAAGTGGAAATTTTCGCGAGGACCGACTCGCGAAAATCGCGAAAATAAAACCACCGCGAAAATAACCACTTATACAGTACATGAGACTGGAAAGGGCTTTCTCGGCCGCAACACCCTTGCTCTGAAATAAACTACCAGTAGAGTTGAGAAGTACAACAACCCTAGAGAGTTTTAAATCTATAAGTTGAAAATGTACCTCTTCTAGCAATAAAAGAACTTGACACACATCTGGACTCTTACTTCTTATCTATTTTTTCTGTGCGCCTCAGAATAGAATTTTCTAGATAGACAGTGCCATGCAAATGCCTATAAATTATTATTAAAGGGCAATCCAACTTTGATAACAAGATGATTTGTGTGAAAGCAGAAAATTAAGAAAAACATGATGGTGAAAGTTTGAAAGAAATTGGACAAGGACTAAGAAAGTTAGGGATGTTTGAAAAATGAGACCACTACATCTATGCGAATCTCAAATTGGCAATTTGGTGAGTCAATCGTGACATTTTTGTGGACAACTCTCCCATTTGTTGTACACAAAAATATCATTAATTTGCGGTTTTCTTCGAGGCACTTTTACCCTCGGGGCAGTACTCAAAATATATTGGAGATAGCACATTGTTATAGGTCCTCATGAACGAAAAGATCCCATTGAGTTATGCATTTTGAAAAAAATTGACATTTTAGTCATTTTGTGTGTTAGAGCGAATGGGGGAGTTGTCCACAGCTACATCACAGTGACATTATCTATTTTGCCAATTTGAAATTCCCATATGCATAGTAATTACAACTTTCAAAAATTCATAACTTTCTTATTGCTTGTCCGATTTCGTTCAAACTTTCACCAATCTGCTTCTCTGATTTTTCCTCTTTCTTTCAAAGTAACTTGCTATAAAGGTTGGATTTCCCTTTAAAAGGAAAAGAGTAATTATATCCTTACTCAACATTCCTGCATAACACTGCAAACACTTACTTGTCTGAGGTTAACAAGATAATCCCTTAGAAAATCTCGTAGTCTTTTGTAGAGCTCTAGGCCCACGAACTGTGCGCCACCTTGCACTGTGCCCTTTTTGCTCTTGGCTGATGTCGTCCGAGCCTGCTGCAGCTGATTGACATTTGTACAGTAGTTATATACATAGCTGTCCAAGTGGAGACAATTAAGGAAAGTAGATTTGTATAATAGAGACCTGACATGTGCATTTGCAGTGTTTGTAACTGAGTTCCATCATATTTTAACCTTTCTTGAGCGGCACAGTTACGAACAGGCATGAAGAATTTAGATTTACATGTATCTGATATACATGTACATGTACACTCCAACAAACATAAAAAACACAATTTGCTAGAATGGTTTTCTGACTTTAAAAATAATTTTTAAAATGTCTTCCATGTAACTGACCATCACTGTTGTGCTCATGCATCATTCAAATACATGTATACAAGGAAGTAAAAGTAACCCTTTAGTAATGTGTATCATAAACCTTTTTATTTTGATTTCATGTTTTTCTTCTCTCTCTCTCTCTCTTTTTTTTTTGGGGGGGGGGGCACTCTCCTCCTTAAAGCATTCAAAGTTCTGAGTTATGCTGACCACACCTTAACAATGTGCAAAATTCATATACACTGTAAACAAAGAAATCACCCTGTCATCTTTCTTCCACCTTTTCCTGCTATGTCTATTTACAAATACAGGTGTGTTTCATCATTTCAATTTCATGTATTTTTTTGTACATTTACAGAGTGATACATGCTTGTCAGAGAAATGCTAATAAGCCAGTTCATAATTAGTACATGGTACAAATGACCCTGAAATGACACCATTTTGTGTCGCATGTGTCTCGGTGGACATGCGACTTGTTTCTCACGTAAAATCATGCTAGTGCGTGCATCACGGAGCACACACTATCAAAGAATATAAAGGTCAACTGTACTGGGTACAAACGACCTCTATCTGCACATGCGCAAATTGTAATTACGAACTGGCTTATTGGGAAGTTAGTCAAAACAATCCCATCAGTGATCGTGTGGGCGCCAATGTTCTTACATGTACATGTACACATGTATGCATTACAAATACATGTCTGTACATGCAGTGCATCTTGCTTTGCATTCACAATTACCAGCAGTGTCATAAACTGCAATTTCTGTACATCGCATATTCTACATGTACATGTAGTAGTCTGCAAAACATGAAAGAGAGTACAAGTACATGAACATGTAATCCGTCATGCAGGGCAGCTTGGAATATAGTTGAAATGCAAAGGTTACATGCAGTGGTGTAGCCAGGATTTTGTAGAAGGGGGGCACACAAACGCAGGGCTGCCAACTTTGGGGAACTGCTTGGAGGGAGATTCATATTTTTTTCTTCTCGCCAGCCCTCCAAAAGTCGCTCATTGGGGGGGGGGGGGGGGGGGGGGGTTTAGCGGTTTTTATGGGGTCCAGTTTTCCTCCATAATTCTCTGAAAAGCAACAACAACAACAACAAAACAAAAAACAAACACACACACAAAAAAGGCTATCAGCTCTAAAAGGGAGATCCATATTTTTGGAGGGAGATTCTTTTTCTCTTTCGGGGGGGGGGGGGGGGGGAGCTGCTCAGATTTTAAGGAGTTCAGTTTTCCTCCATAATTCTCTGACAAGCAAAAAAAAAGCTGTCAGCGGGGGCAGTCTGCCCCCTGCCCCCCCCCCCCCCCCCCCCTACACTAGTGGTTACATGTGCAGTAGGAACATTGTCAATTTCTTTAACATCTACATATACAATTAATCTTTTGAAACACAGCACTTCATTCAGGAGTTGTATAGAGTGAAAAGGATACGAGTAAAGCTCCATATAGCGTTTCTTGGGCATTGCTTGGCTGGAGTAGACCTGCTGAATCCCTGCTCTCAAGTCGTCCCATATTTGATCTAAGCTGGTCAGTTTCAACCCATGAGGGTTCTGACCCCTGTTTGGTCGATTGGACATGTCTGTGGATACTGGATAGTTAGGTTTCTTGGTGTTAGAGTTGCTTTCAGTGGAGCAGTTGTTCAAACCTCACTATCTACTATCACACTAAAATTGAGATGGCTTCAAGTGCACACGTTGCTTAGTTGTCAAGTAGCATTTTCCCAGGTGAGAATAAGACCGGTGAGCAGATGTAACACTATTGCACAAGAAAGCACACGATGGATAATCTTTCACAAGAAGACTATTCGGAAGCAGTCTGGTCTGCTGATTGAAGCCTCAGAGCCAGAAGTATTGTCTCATAAGCTGATGACATCATTCTAAATTGAGATAAAAATGATTGTAAATTAGAGCAAACATAATGGAGAAAAAAAACATGTATTTCCTTAGTTGTTGATTCAGAACCCATTGGGCCCTGTTTCCTAAAAACTTACCAATAACAAGTTACAATAACAGTTATAAGCTACTGAAATAATTGCATTTAATTGGCTGAGAGGTTATGAGAGCAAATTTGTAATTGAATTTTGGCACTCGATATTTTTTTATGAAACAGGGCTCAGAATCCCTTTCTAATATTAATAATGAAAAACCAGGATAATAAGTAGGAGGGTACATGCGTCCATCACTCCATGTACCCACTGAAATATGTGATAAGAAAGGAAAATAATCAAATGTATCTGTTTTAAAAAAAACTACAGAAATTAATTTTATGAAATTTGTAATAATTATTTATGGATGATCTTACATTGCAAAAGAAAAACATGAATATTCAACATTCATGAATACAGAAACTTATCTAAATTATAAATATTGTTTCAAAGAAAATATATCATAAGTAGGTGCATACCCTCAAGCATTATATATATTAATCAAAAGTTAATCTTCAGATTTACATACTTGTTTGCCATAGAGTCTATTCAGTGCTATTTTTCCACCCTGGAAAAAAATACAGGATAACCCATGAAAGAGGGAGGAGCATTTGAAATAAGTACTTTGTTTTCATCTTGGAAACCCCCGATTTAAATTGCAGCAGATTATTTTTAGAAGCCCCTGAATCAAATCATCCACCAATGTACATGTAAGTAAATTCAATCCTACTTACACCAATTTTGGTGTTTTGGGGTTGGTTTTTTTTTTTTTTACTAACTCATTTTGAGCCAAATCTCATAGCCCAACAAAGGTACTGACCTATTAGCATGAGTGGTTATAGTAATAAAAAATATGGATGGTTACAGGAGTGTTGCTTGCAGAAGCATCAATATGTGGGGCAGTGTTAATTTCAGATACAGGTGATCTCTCAGTAGCAGAGGTATACATGTACATGTATGTATGCCACAATAATTGACAAAATTCAGTGAATAAAAATTGACTTTTCAATGTAGGATTAGGGAAGTATACATGTAACATTTCCCTTGTTGGATGATCCTATATCTTACAGGCATGAAAAGTGCTGTTCATGAAAAACACTGAAAACTTTCGCAAACCAAAGCGAGGGAGCAGAGCGACCAAGCGGGGAGAGGGTGTGGGAGGGGGGTGTCCCCCCTCCCACTGTAGGGAGATTTTTCAAATTTGGGGTTCAGAATTGTGCAATCTAGTGCATTCTGTGGTGAGATATTTAACTTCATATTCAATGAGAATCTGTATCAAGATGATTCTATATATAGCATAAGTCATACCAAAACAGGCTCTGAATACACATTTTTATCAATACCACCAAATGTGATTTAATGTGTATTATGTGTAGAGCACTTTCATGAATAAAACTGAGCTGAATAGGCAACAAATAATCGACTTGTCAGTTCAGAATGAAGAATTTCTTTCCACAATGGGCAAGGTCCATAATTCATCCTCCTTCGTTTTTTATCTACATGCGACTCTGAATAGTTTTAATAGCTCTTTCAAACTCAGCAATGCTGATGATGTGAAGTTTTTTTGACTTCCTGCGTTCCCATCGTCAATGATCACATACCTTGCAAAATGCATGCCGTTTACTTTTTCCAGATGCCGGGATAAAGTCAAACTCTAGTCTTATCCACACAATCTTGCTGTAAAATTGGAACTTTCCAAGGCTTATCCTTTTAAAATTACAATCCAACTTGGCAAAAGACAGATCATTCGCTTGCTTGAGACATCGCAAAATCTGCACTGGCAAACATATGGTGTGCACTGCACATGGGTTGTGTGACGGTATACATGTAATAACATGCATGTGCTTGTAGTATGAATAGCCTTCTGCCTTCATGTGAGTGCACGATAACGGGAGGTATTTTGTGTATACACCAGGGTTTTCCACAATTGAAAATTTAAACATGTAAACATGTGTGCGAAGCGCACAACACGAGCGCGAAGCGCAAACAATGCTCATTTATCTTTTTTATTTATTCATTCATATTATCATTGATAATAATTTTGCCGTTTATTCAAATATTGCACCTTTTCCAGTATCTCCTTCTACTTCCATTTCTTCATCTTTTTCTCATTCTATTTCTTCATCTTGGCATCCCTCTTATTTTTGCTATTTTTCTTTGTCTCATCCAAGGCTTCCCTGGATGCGCATATTTTTTCTGCCTTCTTCCTGTGCGCTTTGGGGGGACCTGAATAGAAATTAAAAAAAACAAAAACTTTCACTGGGCCGGCTGTATGAATGAGCAGGTCTAATGCACACATTAACATTTTGTGGGATCAGCGAAACGATGGAGAGCATACATATATACACGAGCTCCGTATGTGCATATGGGCCATTATGTTCTCCCGGCCAGCACCGGGCTGGATCGGGGTAGCAAGCCAGTAGCATTCCGCTGTGCATTTAGCAAACGTATTTTGAATCAAGATGATCGTGGAGCAAATAAAACTTGTGTTTCATCAGTTCTACCTTTCATAAAATGACTGAAACCTCATTGTATGTATTACTGTATGTTCAAAAGGTTTTAATAGTTTTTGATTGTGGGGATTTCTGTGTGAGTCTTTGTTAAGGATCTGTTTCAATGTCTTAAATTTGTAACCTGTCGCTCATGATTTTAAACATGTCGGGCCGAACGCGAAACCTGTCGGCGTTACATGTTAAAAGCCGTCGTGGAAAACCCTGGTATACACACAAATCCTCGGCAGTTATTATGTGATCCCTTCATGTTTGATCTTAATTCAACAAAAAGAAATTGAATGGATCTCCATGAACTTGATGAAATTAAATTGTCAAGCCTTTATATACCTTGGTAGCTGGCGATCTTGCTCGTTTGACACTCTAACAAAAGTTTTCAGCGTTTGCTCCACTATAAATACATGCATATGTTGGAAGTCTTCCTGTACAAATTTATCCCATTCCTATGAAACGTTGCATACTCTACATGAGTGTATGAGTATATGCATGCTCATGGTTAGTGACCATACTTAAAGTTACTACAACAGTACTAAATCTCCTATAACAACATTAGCAGTCTCACTCAAGACTACGTCCACTCAAGGAATCATCCGTTTGTAGGGCTATGTCAATTTCGACTTTTAAGTTGCTCAGATAATCAGCAAAATTCAGGAAAAAGGTTTTCCTATTGCAATGTAGGATGAAGTTGTTTTTGGCTAACAGAAGGTGAATACGCATGGGGCACCAAAGTTTAGCAAAGTAACTGCTGCGGTTCTGAGATCACTTTGCAAAGGCCATTTCCTGGCAGAAAAAAAAAAATCTGTACAAATTTAGTCCTTTTTTACTTAATTCATTTTTAGTAAAACTTTGGGGCGAGGTCTACCTCACCTTATTTACCCATAAGCCTAGTGCTTAAAGCAGGCAGAGAGGTACTTGAGTACGGTGACAAGTCTACATGTATGGGAGGTTTCCATCTGTCTTGGACAATGTTGGAGGAGAGCCTCAACATCAACATGTTCAACTTCAAGTGACAAAAGTAAAAAAATGTTATAAACTCCTCCAATCATGCCAATTCCTAGCCACGCGGGCTTGATGTTATTAAGAAATATGACTTCGAACATCAAGCCATACACGGGAGGCAATATCCCCTACGGAGGGAGAGACAAGTTGGCAAGATTTATCCATTTCCACGTACGGTGAACCTTGCAAACCACCTTCGGAGTTTGCTAAAATCTTCCTCTTTCAGCTCATCCAACCACTTCCAACGATCAGACCATGAGAAATGTGAAGAAAATACAATCTATGCGTGTGACGGTGCGAGATATTAGCACAATTAAATTTAGCATGCCGCGTCGGAACCGCTCAGCATTGCACTGCCTTGACCTCCATTCATCTACAGTGAACATTCTGTGCCGATCTCACCGTCCTTGTAACACTAATCGCACAGCGAAAGCTACACACGCCATACGTGAATGGTAAGTAAATCCACATCGATGTTGCAAAAAATTGTATTTTCTTCACATTTCTCATGATCTGATGGTTAAAGTGGTCGGAAGTGGAAATGGATGAATCTTGCCCACTGATTTTTTTTTTGTTTACTTGTCTCTCCATAGGGGAGATTGCCTCCCATGTATCGCTTGATGTTCGAAGTTGTATTTCATAAAACATCAAGCCCGTATGGCTAGCCAATTCCAAAAACAGATTTTTCTGTCTCAGCCAAAACCACACTAGACACTTAACATTAAATTCAAAAGCTCATTCATCTAGAGTAGATGCTCTGGTGTGCAGCCACATAAGACAAAATCCAATTTTAGAACTCTTTATTCTAGAATTATTTTCACCTTTTACCCAAACACTATGGAAGTTCTTATTGTTACTGTTTGAGCAAAAATATAACCCCCCCCCCCAATAAAGTTGCCATGGTAATATTAATTTTTCATTTTCCCCGTTTTGGAGCCAGCGTGCGGCATACCTGCACCGGCGTGCGGCATACCTGCACCGGTGTGCGGCCCCATGTACAAACTCAATGGAGAGTTCGTGCGCGCATCATGTGTGCACGAGCTTAGCAAAGTCCCATCGGCCCGAGCCAGAGTCCCACGCAAGAGCTCCCCACGTGCGATTCGACAGCAAACCGGTACAGCGATATCTGACACTGACATTGCCATTTGCTTGGAGCTTTCGCCGGTGTGTCACACATATAGTCACACACACTGAATATCAACGATTGCAACTAGCAATCGGACATTTTTGAGCTTGCGACACATGAAAAATCCCGATCTAAAATTGAAAATTTCTTGAATTTCAGCTAATTTTCAAAACCCTATTTCCTTAACAACACGCTTAAGAAAGGCATATTTTCAAAATTTTCAATATTTTGTAGTGGGAATGCTAAGTGTATCGCTAAAAATGTGATATTTTTGGATACTTTTTTCATGGCCACTGCTGTTTTTCTTTGAGTTTGGTAATGTACCCTGTGTGTGTGATATGTGATATATTATGATTTTATGTATATTATGTATTTTAAAGTTATTTTGCAATGCAAACAATGGACCGGCCACACACCGCAGCTCAGCATCTACTCTATTTAGATCTAGCCCTTACTAGTGGCGCACGGCCGACATCGGAGACTCTCTCCCTTTTGGGAGACTGTCTCTCAATATTGGAGACTTAGATTACAAAAGGATAAAAGAAACAACACCAACAACAAGGCAGTTTATCCGAGACAAATTTTTGCCCGACTGAGGTCAGAAACCCATTTGTTTTGTGTGTGGGTCATAACAAAAATTGTTATGAAAACAAAAGTAGACAGTGAATCTTTAAAGTAGGCCTAGAGTCTAGATGGTCAAAAGGGATAATTTTTGATGAGGAATCTGCTTATCATATGAATGAATGAATGAATGAATGAATTTATTTCCAATTTTCATTTTGCGCCGAGGTAATCCCTTTGCCATGTTTGCCGCAAATGTAAACAAAGAAAATAGATCTTCCGATTGGTACTGGTAGATCTAGACTGTCTCCCACATCGGCTACCAAAAATATTTGCAAAAGTCTCTGAGTCTGATAATATTGATAACATAGAGTGATAGATCTAGACAAACTCCCAACATGCCCAAATGGGAGAGAGTCTCCAATACTGCCTAACGTTACATCATTGTCATTGCACCATCTGCATTCATACTACCCTTCACACATTTCAGAAGACAGTACTCCACACCAAAAGATATTGAATACCATATAGCACAGAAAGTCTACGTTCATTGTCATTGATTGAATTGAACATGTCGAATTGACTGTGCAGTAGGCCCTACTACTACAGTCCGTACCGTATACATGGATATGGTCTGGCGCTGTTGTTGTGAATGTGACGCGCTCGTAGCAATAACAAATTCCTTTTAAAAATCCAAATCTAGAATTTTAGCTTCACTACAATCTTTATCAAACATTTCAAAGGAGGTCTATATTATCTTACCTTCATTTTCTGTTTATCTGATTCTGCACCATTGTACCCAAGGTCGATTTTAGATGATATCAATGTCGGGAGACGCCGGTATTTTCACGAAGATTTTTCCAGCAATTACGTGCGCGATGGTACGAGTCGAGTGCGGTAAATTAAGATATGCGCTATGTTATGAGAGATCGAAAAAAAAGGATACACAAGAGCATATTCTA
This sequence comes from Heliocidaris tuberculata, assembly GCA_025618425.1. NCBI lineage: Eukaryota > Metazoa > Echinodermata > Echinoidea > Camarodonta > Echinometridae > Heliocidaris > Heliocidaris tuberculata. The sequence goes on from CM046832.1 coordinate 36,411,531, forward strand.
TGCGCGAGACATGGCAGGCTTACAGCTCACTTTAAACAAGCGATGTGAGAAGCTGCGCATGTATATCTTTGAGCCTAAAAAGGATTTTGTATAATTTACTTCCTGAATTCTCATAGAATTTTAACAAAATTCATCATTTATTGCTAAAAAATAGGAAAAAATTAATAACAACCTAACTAATATCAATATTACAACTTGTTGACAAGAGTTTTGTAGTTCTTTGTTACTTATAATTTATTATCACCTCTGCAGACATCTAAGGTCCCATGGTGTAATGGTTAGCACTCTGGACTTTGAATCCAGCGATCCGAGTTCAAGTCTCGGTGGGACCTCTTTGTTTTGTAACGGGGTGTCATTATTTTTTGTTTACCTTTATATCTTTTTCAGAAACAGAGATATAGCACATACTGCATTTAATACAAATAAACAACGTAAAAACACTGAAAATTAATGTAAAATTACCATAATTTGGGGCAGGTTCAGGAGCCCCCTTACTTTAGGCCGCAGGGTTCTAGGACAATTACCTCCCTTGGCAATCACCCCCCTGGAAAATTACCCCCTGGACAATTACTCCCCCCGAAAATAACCCCCAGGGACAACTACCCCCCCCCCCCCCCCCCAAGCACAACCGCCCCAGGAAAATTACCCCCAGAAAATAACCTCCCAAGCATGGACAATTATACCCTCTGGAAAATTACCTCCTGAAAATATCCCCCATGCAGAAACAACTGTGCCTCTCCGATCCTTTCTCACATTCCATTCCACCTTTTCTTTTTAAATTTGAATGTGAGTGTGAATCAGGGGCGGATCCAGGATTTTGTATAAGGGGGGGGGGCACACAAATGCAGGATTGTCAACTTTGGGAAACTGCTTGGAGGGAGAGCCATATTTTTTTGGTCTCGCCAGCCCTCCAAAAGTCGCTAAGTGGGGGGGGGGGGGGCGGGGGGACCACAAAAAAAAAAATTTCGCCAGCCCTCCAAAAGTCGCTCAGTGGGGGGGGGGGGGGGGGGGGGGTTATTGGGTCCAGTTCCCCTCCATAATTCTCTGACAAGCAAGCAAGCAAAACAAAACAAAAAAAAAAGTTTACTGGTCGAAAAGGGGGGGGGGGCACAATGCATTGTTTTCCCTCAAAAGGGGGGGGGGGCACGGGCCGGGATTGCCCCCCCCCCCTAAATCCGCCACTGGTGTGAATAAAGTATTTGTTTTGTTGAAGGGCTTGATGTGTCTTGATCTTGCATGTATGGAATGGATTGTGGGTGGGGTCGGAGAGGCACGTCCAGGGTCTCCGTTCCTTCTTTACAAGTAATTTCAGTGATTTTTTAAAAAGGTAATCTCAGCGAGGATGCAGGGGGTGGGGTGATTATTATCCCTTCGCGATTGGATTCGGAATAGGAAGGGGGAGGGGGTGGAGAGGCAAATGTTTTGTAATCTTGTATTGTGCCGCATTTTATTTTAGCTTGTGCGGTCTCAAGTCTCCGGAGTGTGATTCAACACCTGTGGAATTCTTTTGGTCTAGTGTAATGTAATTTGCGTTTTTATACATGTATAATTTTTTGTGTTTGTGTTTTTTAATTATGAATGAGATTTTTCTTGTCTTAGTCACACAAACCTATGGCACTGAATGCACCTGGTTGGGATACAGGTAAGGGCGGTCTGCGGACTACAGTTATTTGGTTAACTTTGCCCAAGTCTTGGCAGCTCAGCCAGGTGCATCCAGTGTTCATGTGCTTTTGTGTGATCTGCAATTATTGTCATTTCTGTGTTGTTATTTTTATATTATGTGACTTCTGCCAAATAAAATAATAATAATAACTACCCCACGAGGACAATTACCCCTGGGAAAAAGAAAAATTACCCTCCATGGACAACTACCCCACCCCTCCCCCCGGCAAATACCCCCAGGAAGAAAAATTAATTGTCTTTCACAAAATCAACGTTTTTCAAAAATAATGTTTCATGTAGGCTTAACTAAAATCATCTTCCTGCACGCCGGTTGAAAATCCTGCTCTAGAGTTGGAAAATCAAATGAGATTAATCTACCAGAAAGCAGATTATTTACTTTATTTTTAAGCACCGTACTTACTAATAAGTCTGGAAGGCAAATTTCATTGCGAAATAATTACTGAACCAGAAAACATATCTTAATTCAACATAAAATGGATTATAAGGTAGATCTTAACACAGGCGTAGCCATGCAGGATTTTTCAATAAGGGGCCGGGTGCTAGACGTGAAGGAAACCGCGTATATACGTAACCAGGATTTCATTTTAGGGGTGGCGGTTGTGAGCACGCGAAGCGTGCGAAATTGGTGATGAGCATGCGAAGAGTGCTCCCCTGCAGGGGGTGGGTGTAGGGAGGGGGGAAGTTTTCCCCCTCCCGCGCGAAGCGCGAAAGCTCTGACGTGCGCGAAAGCTCTGACGTTTTATAGCAAATTTGAGAGAAAGATAACGGCTCGTAGCACTTTTTTAAAGGCGGAAAAATATTAGTTCGATGTCCGGACTGCTTTTCAGTTATTTGGACGCAATACCGCACTGTATGTAACAGGGGTGGGTGAAGGGAGGGGGGAGCTTCCCCCTTCATGCGCGAACGCGAAAGCTCTGACGTTTTAGCAAATTTGAGAGAATGATAACGGCTCGTAGCAAACAATATTTTTAGGCGGAAAGTTATAGTTCGACGCCCTGACTGCTTTTCAATTATTTGGACACAATACTGCACTGTATACAGGGAGGGGGGAGTTTCCCCCCTTCCGTCGCGAAGCGCGAAAGCTCTTACGTTTTATTTCAAATTTGAGAGAAACGGCTCGTCGCACCTTTTTTTAGGCGGAAAGTTAGTTTGACGCCCGGACTGCTATTCAATTATTTGGAAGCAATACTGCACTGTATCCAGGGTGGGTGCAGTTAGGGTGGGGTTCCCCCTTCCCGCCCCTAGCGCGAAAGCTCTGACTTTTTAGCAAATTTAAGAGAATGATAACGGCTCGTAGCAAACAATTTTTTTAGGCGGAAAGTTTTGGTTCGACGCCCTGACTGCTTTTCAATTATTAGGACGCAATACTGCACTGTATACGAAGCGCGAAAGCTCTGACGTTTTATAGCAAATTTGAGAGAAAGGTAACGACTCGTAGCACCTTCTTTTAAGCGGAAAGTTAGTTCGACGCCCAGGCTGCTTTTCAATTATTTGGACGCAATACTGCATTGTATACAGGGGAGGGTGCAGGGAGGAGTTTCCCCCTTCCCGCGCGAAGCGCGAAAGCTCTTACGTTTTATAGCAAATTTGAGAGAAACGGCTCGTAGAACCTTTTTTCAGGCGGAAAGTTAGTTCGACGCCCAGGCTGCTTTTCAATTATTTGGACGCAATACTGCATTTGCAGGGGCGGCGCTACAGGGGGGGGGGGGGCAGAGGGGGCGACCGCCCCCCCCCTATGATTTTTCAAGTAGTGACAACAAGAAAAAAAAAAGAAGAAAAAAGAAGAAAAGGAGGAAGAAAAAGGAAGAAAAGGGAAGAAAGAAGAAAGAGGAGTATTAAAAAGAGAGGTCTTAAACATATAACCCTATATTACCCCTGTTATTTAATGGAGAAAAAATATGACGTCGTCTTTAGGTCGTCTTGCCCCTCCTATCAAAATACCCTGGCGCCGCCCCTGCTGCATTGTATACAGGGGTGGGTGCAGGGAGGAGTTTCCCCCTTCCCGCGCGAAGCGCGAAAGCTCTTATACGTTTTATAGCAAATTTGAGAGAAACAGCTCGTAGAACCTTTTTTCAGGCGGAAAGTTAGTTCGACGCCCAGGCTGCTTTTCAATTATTTGGACGCAATACTGCACTGTATCCAGGGGCCGGTGGGTGCAGGGAGGGGGGGGGGGGGCGGGAGTTTCCCTCTTTCCGCCCGAAATCTTTTGGCCCGTATTCTCGAAAGTGGCCTAAGTTAAGCCTGGCTTAACTTAGGCCTCAGATTTATGGAAGACCATTTGTCAATCCGTAATTCCTGTATAAATTACTATATTCATGTAACAAAATAAAGAAACAAAATTATTTTCTGGCATGAAATGAGCATTAGAAATCAATTCTATTGTGACGGTTTTTGTATTTGCATTTAGTTCCAGAACTAGAGGGAGTCTTTGGTGACTTTGTAGGATTAAAAGAGGGTGACATTTGGCTCTCCATAATTCAGTGGCCTAAATCTACCCACTTAGGCAGGTTAGGCACCTTTGGCGAGAATACGGGACAAATGTTTTATAGCAAATTTGAGAGAAAGTTAACGGTTCGTAGCACCCTTTTTAAGCAAAAGTTAGTTTGAAGCTCTGTTTTTCAATTATTTGGACGCAATACTGCACTGTATGTAACAGGTGAGTGCAGTGAGGGGGGAGTTTCTCCATTCCCGCGCGAAGCGCGAAAATTTTGACGTTTTAGCAAATTCTGAGAGAAAGATAACGGCTTGTAACGCCTTTTAGCCTTTTCTCTCTTACTTCCCCCGCTATTTCGCTCTCGCTTTTTTTTTTTTTTTTTTTTTTTAGGGGCTGAATAGAGGGGCCATGGGGTCCCTGCCCCCCTGGCTACGCCTATGATCATGAAATAGATCATATAAAGGCAAATACACACTCAGTTGATTAGCAAAGTTACGGAGGATGCATAAAATTAATGATGAAAACTTACAACCAATTTTCTTTGTTGGGGCCCCGTTTTCTTTTGGAGACAGACTATAAGATACTCACTCATATCTAGGGAATTTAATCCGTAGTTTACGCGGTTGCAAAACTACAGGGGAATGGGGAAACTTTCAGATGTTGTTATTAAAAATCTCCTCACATACATCCTAAAAATGCCCCAAATGTCCGATTCGATCAACGGTACGCCATCGTTTTGAAACATTAGTCTTCTCGCATATGTCTTGCAATGAAGATGGAGTGGGTACGGAGCACTGAACTCTACACTGTAGAGTTCAGTGGTACGGAGCGAGAGGGGTGTGCGAAAGCTTCTCCTATAGACATGATAGGATACCTGTACGTCAAACAAAAAGACTTGGCAGATGGCTACGAGAGCTTTGAGTGTGAATTAAGGTTGGGGGTTACTTGTCCTTGGGGAGTAATTTTTCGGGGGTAGCTGTAGGGGGGGGGGGGTAGATTTTCCTAAGGGGATGATTTTCCCAGAGGGTAATCGGGGGGAGGGGGGTAATTTTCCGGGGGGTAATTACCCGGGGTATTGTCCGGGGGGGGGGGGAGGTGGTGGTTGTCCTTGGGGGTAATATTCCGGGGGTAATTGTCCTTGGCGGGTAATTTTCCGGGGGTGATTGCCCAGGGGGTAATTGTCCGGACACGAGGCCGCTGTATAAATGGGGCAATAGCCATTTATAGGGAATTATTATTTGTATGAAGGGTTTTCAGGCGACCAGAAAAATTGGCGTATCTCATGGTTTGCGCAAGAGTACCCGGATGACCGTGCAATTTTAAAACAATATCTCATGGTTTGTGTAAAAGTACCCGGATGACCGTGCAATATATCCTTGTATCCCACTCAAGGCCATTCAATATTATATAAATATCCACATCATAGGATCATTGTTTTTGCTTTATTGAATGAAGGAGGCACGCTTGGACTGCAAATGTTGGAGGAGTTAATGAAGTTGATCATGATTGTGGATTCACCTCATCGGTGGTTTTATTTCTCTTTATAAACATAAAAATAGATGGAGTTCTTATGTGCCACAGACACACTCACTTTCCTCCTTCCTCAGTCCACTTCCCTGAACATTCTCTTTTGTTTCCACACCTTCTCCTTCTTCTTATATTGATTTCCTCCGCTTGGCGAAGAACTGTTCTGGCATGAGCACAGGGCCCTCTTGCGTAGTAAAAAGTTGCGATTAAACGCAACTCGATTTTCAACCTATCAGGATCGCGTATATTTGGTTTAATTTTTTGAGTTGCGTTAAATCGCAACTTTTTATGCAAGAGGGCCCAGGTGATCACAAATCCATAGCACTGTCAGAGTTGGTCATTAGATGAGAGACACGAGAAGAATGAAAGACAGAGATGAAGTGTAAAGAGAACTTGTGATATAAGTGCAGATTGTCTCTGCAAAGGTCAAAATCAGGGATAATATTCTTAATCACCATCTTGCACTTTCACTTTACTTTCACACTTTAGTTTTTCTTGTTGGATGAGGCAATTGTCCTTCTACTTCAACTCACCATCTCTTATCAATATTTCGCTTCTCGTAATGATGCTTTATGAAATTAATATTACTGAACGACCCAATCGTGATTAAGTTATATAAGTTTATGGACATGTATATACTCATATTTGCAATAAACAGCAAAATATTTCAGAGGAAATATCATGCCTACAATAGTTTGGTTCATGTTGTCGTTTCAAAATGATTACCATGAAAAAAAATAATACATTTGCCCTTTTTAGGTCATACCCTTTCTTGACAATTATTAATATTTCATCTGCCCATTCAAGTTATATTTTATGACAAATGTATTTCTTTGGAAAAACCTGCATAATTCATAATTTCACATAAATATAAATGTTTTTTCATTACTTCCTTTCCTAGAATTGATACATTTAATGTTTCACACTTCATATGACATAATTTGTCGCCTACGTAGTTTCCATTCATTTCAATGATGAGTTTTAGAAAAATTTTGCCATAATGTAAGTATTTACTGATTTCCAATGATTATCATCTCTAATCACATTGAAAATCGGAACATAAGGCAATATTATTCTTCGTTTTATAACTTAAAAAATTTTTTCATAATAAATATTGCAACTTGAGGGCATGTACTTAGAAGGTGATCATAAATACGAATGTAATAAATACAATGTAATAGCTGTATGGACAAAGCTGCGTAATTGCATTCTTATATAAATATATATCTTGGGGACTTTCTATCCAAAAATATATTATATTTTCATGATTACGGTTGTCATGGTTGTATTATAATGTAGTTCAGTGTCAGAGGAAGCAGCATTTTGTTTATTTGGGCATCAGATGTTCGATGGATCGGTTTTTCTCCAAGTGTTTTTCCATCTTGATGAGAAGATCTACACCGTCGATGACACGCTGGACAAGTTGGACCTGTAGAGAAATATAGAAAAGAATATTAGTTGTCCTTTTATTTCTTCATATAAGAATTACAAAATGATCATTTAAAAAGATAAAACAAAATGAAATTAAACTAGTCTATTCACTATACACCATTACGTCTCCGGAAAAAATAATTGATGGGAAAGATGATTGAAATTAAATTGTTCTATTAATAAAAGAGCAGCATTATTCATTATTAAAGGCCTACCTCTGATTGTCCAAGCCGGTCATTATTTGAGATGTCAAAGGTATCACCGACTGTTGCTGTGTCAACACCTCCAGTACCGCGCTTCTGAAGACGGAGCTTATCTAGGATTTCATCCAGTCGTTTATCCTAAATTGTTTTAGGGTGAGTGAAATTGAAGTGGGTAGGTTTTGAGCAACATGGTGTATTCAAATAATAACACATAGAATTCATTTTGCACTGTATTATTACCACCTGAATCACAGTTATTGTCAACGGCAGATAATGCCCCATTTCGTAACAAATCAAATAAGATTTTTTATATTGCCCGATTATCAAGTTGAAGCTATAAACTAAAGCGTGGACATGCCAAAACTCGATACAATTGTAATTCCGCTTTATATTTCTTTTTGTTCAGTGTTCCCTATACGCCGTCAACACAAAATATTAAGAAAATTGGAGTCTTGCCCCGAACGGTAGCTGATCTCTCAAAGTCATAATTATGAGGTACTTGAAGGCGTTGATTATTTCACATTTCCTTTAGTTTTGCTCTCACTGAGACTACACCACGGGACACCATGACCAAGAATAATGGACAACCTTAACATGAATCTTTTGTTTAAACGAAAACAGTCAGAATTGTGGGTGGATGTGTGTGTGTGTGTGTGTGGGGGGGGGGGTATAAAATTAAAAGTAGGCGAGTGCATCAGAAGCCTTTTTGGCAAGGATCTATAACAGGGTATCGTACCTTTGAAAGATTAGGGATCTTAAGATGCACTCCAGCTCGCAGTCCTGTGCCAAGGTTGGACGGGCAGGTCAGGATGTAACCGAGATGCTCATTCCACATGAACTCCCATCCCTTAGCTTTGATCAACTCCTCAACCTGTTACGGGATAATAAGAATGATTATGGAAAAAATTGTACACATCTTGTGACGTCTTTTAAGATTATCAAAATTATCCGTCGTATTATAAAAATTCGTTCTCAGAATGAATTTAATAAAAATTAGAGGTTCATTTTCTGATACCGTATACTGATAAAATTTGCAAAATAGAGGGGCTATCACTTAATAGAACAGTGTGATGAAGACTTGTAATGAATTCAAGGTGAAAGACGAACATGAAATTATTACGTATAATAAACGTCATTAGGTGAAAAAATGAACTATTATCGGAATAGTCGTGAGGTGGGGCTGGGGTGATTCATCGGAAACATACTCAGCATATTTCACAACATACACATGAAAACAAATCTTCAGCATCTTTGACAGTAATTTGCAGTCTTCAACTATTACATGAAACCTCTTTATCAAAATTTTTCAATCTTAAAACTCATGCAATCACACTGACCAGCGACGACAATTTGGTCTTCAGTGGTCGTAGAAAGGTTTTTGGCTTCTTCTCTAAAGTTTGTCGTTGGTCGGCGACTGGTTGCCTGAGATTTTTGGTCGGGTGAAGGTTTTCGATGTTCCATCGAAAACATTTCGCCGACCAAACTGATCGGGTTCTGAACTTGACTCGGTCTTTTAAAGGTAGGCGATCGGTCGGGGGCTTGCCTCCGGTGGTTGCCAGTTGTAGCCGGGCATTTCTTTTGGTCAGTGACATGCAGCCTGTCGGCAACCAGTTGGCAATCAGTTGGCGACCAGTGACTGCCGACGAATTGCCAACCGATCGCCGACCGTCGCGATGTCTATTGATTAACGATGTGTTTTGCCAATAAAATTCCAAGTTCACCATACTGGACCATGTGCAGAAACATTAACCATGCATCATCGATGATAGAATGCATGGGCGGCAATCTCGGGGGACGGGGTTTATAAATTTTGTACAGAAACTAATGTTAAAGGCTAGTCGCCCCCCCCCCCCCCGGCCTTGACAACTAATAATAGGATGCATATAATTAGGAAAAACATAGGCCAATAATCCGTTTGCCAACTTTCCCACGAGTGGTTGCCAACCAGTCTTCCATTTGTGGGATAAAATGAAAACCGGTCTGCAACCGATTGGTGTCCTTTCCACAACCGATCGGCGCCCAGTCGCCGAGTATTTCAATTATTATTTTTTTTCTCTCTCTCTCTCAAATTTCGGGGTTTTGGTCTGCAGTGGTTTGTCATTGGTTGCTGTTTTTTCTGTTGTCGCTGGTCGGCGACCTATTGCTACAGTATTTGTGACTTAAGCCTTATGGGGAAATTTTCGTTTACTGGAATATGAATTGCAGTCTAAATGGCAGACAGTGAGAATATCATTCATTACCTGGTTGAGACCAGAGCAGAATCTGTCAAAGACTCGTTTCATGTTCCCGCCCTTTTCCATGGAGATAACTCTCGTGTGGTCTTCCTCGTTGATCCATACCAGGAAGTTCTTGTCGTTATTGTGCCTATCAAGAAACGTTCAATGTTATTTTATTGATAATAATCATTATCTGTATATTTACAATATAAACTTTAGACGTAATGAACATATCCAAGATAAAGAAGGGCACAGGTTCGAAAATATCTGATATACTTTAATAAATGGTTATCATATTTTCAGGTGCCTTAAAATAATTATCAGTAACAATGGCAACACTGCATGTTCAGGGTTAAATTTGAACTCTACTAAGTATACATGAACTTCAGATTTCTGGAAAATGTCTTCGTTGTTTTAAGGTTTTATTGGGGAACACATGCTTCCAAAGACAAAACTGCCAAACCCCTGCTGATTTTCATAATAATCCTACCATAGTTTACCGGACCGGCCCATTTTATTCTAGGAAAAAGGGGGAAGCAAAAGCGTTATTCCGCAGACAATCACAAAATAAAAGAAGAAAAGAAGAAAATCGTCAACTAACCAGATTCCACGGGCATCGGGCCAATCTCTGGCCATGCCTGCACAGGTAAGAAGTGGAGAGACAGGTTTGTCGAAGAGGAAATGGTCATCGATCAGCTTCTGTTGATCCTCCTCCGACATGGTAACCAAGGAGTAGTACTTCCCAGACAACTCCCCTTTGAGACCAGCAAGAGCGTCGGTCACGACCTGATGGAGATTACAAAGTTGCAGAAGTTTGGATAACATAAGTTGATGTGAATCATGAGCTTAGTTTGGATGATGTTTAATGTAGTCTAATATGCAGTGATAATGTCTTCTCTATTATTTTTCTACCTATGAAGTCAGTCCTATCCGCGGGTCTCTGTAACTGACCTGAAGCCTAGTCAATGAACATGAGAACATTGGATGGTCTCAAACACGGGATCTATGTATATTTCTACAGCAATATTACTCTATAAGCTGTCATGAATCTCAAAACCTTGATATTGATTCTTGCTTCCCAAGTTTTCTTGGGGATGTTCTCATGTTACAGTACCTCAAGTTCCCACCTCCCACCTCTGATGTCAGAAATGGCTATGGCACCCCAGCATGATCGTGCTGCTTTATAGAGAGGGAAAATCTATAAACGAACCTGTTCAACCATACGTCTCTCGGCCCTGTTGCAGGCTGGTGGAAGGCTGAGTCCTCGGATGCTTCGACCTGTCCTCACTCGTGAAGAAAGGACATACTTGGAGTCCAGCACCCCGCCACGAACCTTGGAGGAATCCAGATCAGTGGGATGCATATCATCCTGACCGTAGCCGTTGTGTCGTTCGTCAATGACGGGGTCCATCAGTTCTTTGAAGACCTTTAAAAATGATAATAAATATATGGATAAAGTCACGGTGTGAAATTGAAATCAGGGTCCCGGCGATTTGGCATTCATGAATCGCACAGTTCGCCTGTTTATGTATATCTTATGTGACGAGTTGCCACTGATATCTAACCCAAAGTTGAGTTGCGTCTGATTATAATCTAAAGAATGCAATTTTACGTCCATAATATTAGATAAGTAATTACGATTGGGCATAGGCTTTGGAGGAAATTTGTTACGAGAAATAAAGGAGCAGAACAAAGGAGTATAGAAGAAGATGCAGAAAGAGTAGAAGGGGAGAGAAGAAGGAGAAGAAGACGACGACGAAGGAAAAGATGGCTAAGAGATTGTCAAGCATATACCTCATATGACTCCTCATCCCCGGCCACCATACCGACTGTCTTGATGAAAGGATGTCCAGGGTTATCCACACCTGTTTGGATGCATTCATCCAAAGTGTAGCCGTTGGGTGTGGACAGATTGCTAAGACGGCTGTAGATGCCTGGAGTCAAGTGGGAAGCCATCACGTTATTGTGCTTCGAGAGGTCTGGGAAGTTAGCCGAGGGTGGGAAGTTGGATTTCTGGCCAAAGACTGGGGTGTAGGTGCCATCTTCGCACAGAGTGCAGTTGGCAGCCGCTTGGGTCTCCCGTTGGGGTGACGAGAAGTAGGTCATCCCGATTCCTACTCCTGTAGCCGCTGTCGCCATGACAGCCAGGCCACGGGGTCCAAGTTTCTGCCACACCGCGGATGCCATATCTGATATCGAATCCACGACTAATGCTCTACAATTTTAAGAAATCATAGAACAATCCTGTCAGCAATTATTCTGCTTAATTCTTGTTAATATAAAAGATCAATCGTCCCCCTCCCCACTTTTGAGAGAGGCGAGATGGCCTACAGGTACAAAATACCCCTCCCCACTTTTCAAGGATAAAATAATTTTGAAATGAATTTTGAAAAGTTGCTGAAAATTTATCGGAATCTGAACAACTCAAATAATCGATTACATTCTTCGTTTTATTACCAAGTGGATAACAATTAATTTATATTATTATACAAAAATATATTAAATTCATAATAATTTTGTCTTTTCGTAAAACGAAAAATCTGCGATTCGGCTCACAGGCCACGAAAGACTTAATAAATAAAAAGAATAAATCATTGTAGCAGGGGCGGCGGAGCGCCTTTCAAAGTGGGGGGGGGGGGGCACCAACAAAAAGGGGCACTTTTGGGGGGGAAAGGGTACCTATACAAAGGGTGAAAACAAGGCGGGAAATGCCACTTTGAGACATTAGTAATATATACCGCTACATTCTGATTAATACACTATCGAGGATCATTTTCGACACATTATTGTTTATGTCTTAACATGGTTCTAGATAAAAACTACTTTGCATGCAGTTGAGTGCAATAGTCTGATTATTCAGTTGCGAGCGAGCGAAGCGAGCGAGCAAAATATTTAAGATATTTTGAATAGCAGCGATTTTCCTAATATGATAAGAAGACAATGGTAAATGCGTGCGAGCGTAGCGAGCGAGCTTTGGGAAAATTTTAGAAAAAAAATTGTCCTACTTCCTTTTATGATTTAGGGGCGCTGCTCATTCTTGTATAATTTAGGGAATTGTGCCCCTCCTGCCCCCTGCTCCACTGCCTCACATTGTGCTGATATCAGTAGGGGAATCTATTATTATGAAGTCTCTCTGATTATTTGGAGCTATACGGCTCTTTTGTGGAATTTAGGGCACAGTTTGTAAGCGACATCGGGGTATATAGGTAAAATATATTAAATATATAGGTATAAAGCTTGGCACTTATCAGAAGACAAACGGGAAAATAATACTATTAGAAAGAAAAAGGGGTACTGATCAGAAGTAAAAGGGGCACTTAAAAAGAGGGATTTATCAGAGGTGAAAAGGGCACCTTTCATGAGGAAAAATTGCACCATTAGAACGGAAAAGTGGCACTATCAGACGAAAACAGGGATACTTGTCGGATTTCAAAGGGGCACTTATCAGAAGGTGAAAAGGGCACTTATTGGAAAGAGGAAGGGTCAGTCATACGAAGAAAAAGGGTCACTTATCAGAGGTGAAAAAGGGCACTTATAAGAAGGGAAAATTGCACTATTAGAACGGAAAATGGGCACCAATCAGACGAAAAGGGGGCACTTATTAGATTTCAAAAGGGGCAGTAATGTCTGAAGTTAAAGGGGGCACTTATCAGAAGGTAAAAAGAGCACTTATTAGAAAGAAAAGGGGGCACTATACGAAGCAAAGGGGGCACTTATCAGCTATGAAAAGGGGCACTTTTCATAGATAAAAAGGGGCACTTTTGGGGCACTTGAAAAAGTGGGGGGCACTGTGCCCCCCCCCCCCCCCCCCGGGAGCGCCGCCTCTGCATTCTGGGACGTTTAAGTAGACCGACTGCCCACAAGAGTAACAGCTGAGTAGACCACGAGACGTTGTGGACCGTCGGTCTCGTGATCAAAAGGGTATTTTAGGAGTATCGACTGTGCCTTGCATATATAGATACACGAAGTTGCGGTAAGTCGAGGGAACCCTATGAAATAGTAAATTCAATCTGTAAATAATTATGAATGCATAATGTCATTTGCAAGAAAATCAATAAACCATTGTCTTATCCTATCTGTATAGGCCTGTGGTCTTAATATTATTATTAGGCCTACTGTCCGTCAATATTTTAGTCAATAAAAAAAAAAGGGTTGCGACAAGGATCTGGATGCCCTATAGTAAAATGTCGACAGAGGTTATGTTGTCAGTGGCGTATCGTGCATGGATCCACATATTGGGTAGGCCGGGACCGGTATCATGGGGGGGGGGGGGGGGGAGGGGGCATGTATCTGACTTAAATGAAAATAACGCGAATTAACAAGGCTATTAGGTGAGGGCGGAGACACTAGCTAGGCTACAGTGGTGTGGAGTGTATTGGAAGGGCAGGGATATGATCGGGGAAAGCGATATTCGAGGAAGCGTAGGAAGCCGAGCGGGGAAAAATGATGAAGACACCCCCCCCCCCCCCCCAATTATATATGAATACCTTTTTCGCAGGCTAAAAACAATGGCAATGCATTCTGGAGGCAAGATGTCAAAAATTTGGCACATCAATGGAAAGAGAAATTTAAAGTTATTAAAGCGCTGGCCGTATCTATAGATCTATAGATCTTCTACAGATAGATCTAAAAATTGAGATCACATTCGACCTTATTTCACAAAATTTTCTTGGGAATCGGGTGACAAATTAAAAAGCAAAATAGGTCTATTTCAAAAAGGTTTTGCCATTTTGACAGTTTCAAACTTTTAGCGTTCGTCATTAAAAAACTCTAAATAAATAATTTACCAACAAGGGTTTCTAAGGTCTAGGGCCTATATGTCCGGACAGATAATTTTAAACAGTAACAAAGTTAGAACTCTGCATGCAATATTTCAGGAATTTATTTAAAACTTATGCTGGACAATGTCATAGATGATGGTGTTTATTTTCTAGACCTATTTGATGCATATTTTTCGTGAAATCCAAACGTGACGGCTTTATTTTTGTTAAGACAAGGTCCGACACCCCCCCCCCCCCCTCCCCACGTCCTAAAGAAAGAGGGCTCGATCTAGATTATGTTCAAAGTGCAATGTAAAACTAATAATGACACTTACCACACTGAAGCGACTTGCCCGCTTTTTATTTTGTCAGTCTTGTGTAAGCTTCCCCCCTCATACAGCCAGTTGGTTCGAACGGTTTCAAACGAAATGTGACAATGGTTTTGAAAACTGTGGCATTGTATGTTAGCTTAGCGCTGTAGCGGCTTAGCGCAAGCATTTTCATTTTGCGCGCTTGACTTATTTTGTTACTAAGGGTATCTAGGTCTGTGCGCACCTCATCATTTAATTATTAATGGAAATGAAATTTACGCACTTAATTTCGTCACAATGTTTTCCTTAGATGAACCATTATCATTTGTTTTATTTGGAACGTGATCATAATCATCATCGCTTACATAATAGCAGAAAATCAGCGGTAACTTATTATTTCCAAAAAATATTTAGAAATTAAATTTGATGTTCCAAATTTTCGGAACATCCTTCCTTAAAATATAATTTAGAATTCAAAATAATTATATGCTTATATCAGCCTAAATAAGGATAACTTGAAACAACCACTTTCTCATCAATGTTAGTGCATGGGTATAAGGACATAATATCTAGCCTTAAATTTTTGTAATAAACTACTTCACGGTAATTTGGCAATGCCAAAATGTTGAGCGGCGGCCCTACTGGATTTGAATTATTGCATGGCAGAATACGAACGTTTTCAGGTGCCTTTTGGGTCGAAAATATGAACGCCACTTGAGTTTCAAAGGAGGAAGGGGACACGGGCCAGTTTGTTTGCCCGACCCCCCCCCCCCCTCCTCCACCAGTGGCATTTCTTGAGTCCAGTGGGTTGAGCACTCATTTCTTTGCCCTTTTCTAACGTATATTATTTTTTTATTATGTACCTTTCTAGTATGGCTCTGATAATGATACCGTTGTTGTTGTTGTTAATGGTGGCGGTTGGTTGGTTTTAGTGACAACCCGTCAAATTCTTACTATTATTGCCAATTACTGTTAGAATTTATATATTTTAAACCTCATATCATACGATCTTATTAGAGGATCTGTATGTATACTTGCATAGCGCCATCTCTTTTCAATCATTTTGTGGTAACTTGGCATCATTATAGTGTTTCGTTTTTTGTTTTTGTTTTTGTTTTTTTAATGTTGAAAATGTGATTCTTTCCGATCCGATTTTATTCAGTTTCTTTACTTCTTCTCTTTTTAAGACTTCATGATTTGTATTGTGTCTGCAAAAGAAGAGAGAATGAGACAAAGTGACGCAACGAAACAGGCTGAGACCCTATCGAGTGAATGTAATACTGTAATTGTGCCTTTGTGGCACTTTTTGTCTATCTTCTTTTGGAGACAATATATACGCAAACATAATGGTGCATGTCGGTTCATTTATTATTCATACGCTTTAGAATACAATGTATATACCAGCATAATGAGACCTTCATTTAAAAACAACAAAACAAACCAGTAAACATACTAACAAACAAACAAACAATGCATAACTCAGTATGAACTGAGTAAAATGGAGCAAACACAAATTAACTATACGGTACTCCATCAATAAATGAACCAGTCAGGCATTGTAAAAGTAGCATATTTCAGACTTTTGATTTTGGCATTTCCTTTTCTTAGTCTATACTGAATAAGAAGTAAATAAGAAATATGTTAGATTTAAAGTCAAGGCATAAGTCAGCTTAATTCTTCGAATTTAGAACTCGGCATCGCAAGGAGAGGTTCTGATTTAGTATTGGCCTACTACTATATAGGGACAAGGTTGAAAGATGGCGTACAAGGGGGAGGGGGGGGGACCTATGGGGGGGACCCTACGTCTATGGGGGAGGGGGTCACAGGGTGTACGCACCGTATGATGGATGTATGCTGATGTACTCTTCCACCTCCCTGGTACATAAGGCCTATGAAAGATACATGTTTGGGACGTAAACTTTTTAGGTATGGTGATACAATTGCTCTTTTTTTCCAGGCTGATATAAAATCATATAATTCCCCCATATTCCGAAATCCTTCAACTGTGGACTCTGTTGTGTTTTAAATCACATATTGCAGGCTCATGGGGCCTTTACTGGTCACATGCTTTTCTGTACTTGGTATATATTCAATTCATTATTGAGAGGAGCAAATATATCAGCTCCCGGATGCCTCCGCTGGCGGCAGGGCTCCCTTGCCTCTATATAGGATCCGGGGGAAGAGGATTGCATCCATGCCTCCAAGGCGCCCACCTCCCCCCCCCCCCCCCCCCCCCCCCCCCCCCCCCCGCTGGCCCCTCCCCTCCCTCTCGCCCTGCACTCAACTTCACGATAGCAAATCAAAATTTTGGATTTTCAAAACTTAAAAATTTATAATAATTCACATTTTCTCCCTTTTTCAATTCTTTCCCCTTTACCTTGGCCTTTTCACCCGGTACCCCCAAAATAGGCAAATAAACCGCCACCACGCGCGCACATTGAATGCATGCGCATTGCAGTCTTGCAGGCCGGCTATGCGCTAGCTGCAGCTTTGTGTACATGGTACACAAAATTTGGTCAGTTACTTCCGGGATTTGGATATGCAGCGCTATAGCTGGCGGTAAAGACCCAATCGACAGATACTGAGATCACTTTGGACCTTTAAAACTTACTTTTGTTGGTGTTCTGTATAAGGAAATATCCAGGTAGCAGGAGGTAATGTTTCGAAAGCATTATATGCATGTCATACTGAAGAATATTATGATAAGATCTGTCGGCAAACATGCCATGGTAAATAATTGCAGCATGCATGTGAGAGTTATTTGAGAATTAAGATGTCGTGAGTGAGAGAATACAAAATTACATTGCCATGGCACTAGTGTACAAATTAGTATGATGGATTGGGGGCACTCACACTTCCATGTATGCGAGGTTATTGGGGGTTGTGTCCGGACACTTAACAAATATAATGTCAAATTTGCCGCTGGATTTCATGAAAAATGTGCATCAAATGGAATTAACCATCACAGAATTTTCCATTTATTAATATTTCCGGCCTTATCGTGGAATAAGTCCCCTCTCATTCAGTTTGTATGCACACACATTTGCATGTTTTGTCTGTCATGAAGTTGAGGGTAGCCTGGAAGGCTCTTTGAAGAGTAAAAAAAAAAAGAAGCAATTTTCAGATCCACCATACGTTAGACAAGACCGCTACTGCGTGCATGCAGAAGACGCGCAATCAAAATGCATGCGAGGCCCGCGCTTGTAGCGGTACGTCTTGTCTAACGTATGGTGGATCTGAAAATTGCGTGATTGACTGTAGGTTGATGATATTACGGGACACTTCCGGGTCTACGAGCGCAGCAAAGACTTTTTCGGGGTGTCGTTTGGACAACATTCAACCTACCGGTAACCATTAAAATTAATATTTCACATTTTTTTCCCCGATATTTTTTAATTCTAGGGTAAAAAATGGGTTTTAATATTCTAAAGCTATGGTGAAGAGGAGATGAGAGAATGTTTTTGGGCTTGATAATGATATGGAAATTACAAAAATATTCATATTATAAGTTTAAACACGTATATTTCAAAGTATTCATTTTAAAAATCGTTGATATAATCAATGTTTACACTGATATGGGTCTAAAAATCAGAGAATATGCCGTTGACTGTGGCTGGCCTACGGTGTCATATTACAGTTCCCTCATCGGATTTTAGTTCACCAAAGAAATCTTTATAGAAATCATTTACGTAGATCGCCCAATTGTTTGTTTTCACACAAAAAGCACTCTTGTAATTATTATATAAGAAGTAACATGTGATTTTCAAGTTTATTATGGTAGCACGTCATTTTTCATGATAATTGATCAGATATGAAGGACCCATATATCTAAAAATGCGGCTTTGCAATCAGAAGTTAAGAAACTTACTAAATTCATTTTGACAGTAAACATACCCAGCAACAGTTATGAATTTATATTTTTTCTGGATTATAATTAGTACTTCCCATCTCTTATCGGTAAGGCTTGTATATTTTTTCTTGCCCAATGTTTATTTGTCAATAGTTTATTTTTTCCCCCCAGTTTCCAATCATGGGATTAATTTGATAAGTTTTGGTTTAACGTTTTAAATCCCACCGCATTTTGATACATGCCTATCTCCTGTCAGTCTATTATTGTTATCGTTTTTATTATGGTTTTCTCTTTCATTTGAAAAAAAAAAGTTCCTTTATATTGAAATGACCTCAATTAGACTGTTGTTTTTTGTATTTTTACCCATTAGAATGTGAAAAGAGTGTTGATTCACTAGAGTTAAGTGGAGACAAGCCTTGAACAGAAACACTATTATCTTCATATAATTTTCATAATATAAACATGGATAAACTCCAGATAAAGTGAATACGTAGAAAGAGTTGCATAGAAGTATGTAGTGTCCCTTTTTGCCGACCATAATCTACCCAATAAATAACATGTGATGGCGCTGTACGTCGACTAAAAAAGATATGACAGGGTTGGAGGCGTCATACATTGTAAGTCCTTAGGAAGGAAGTTGGCATGCATCTTGGTAAAGACGGCTTCGTGAAACACGTAGCGGACAACTAGAGAACTAGCGCTGACTTAGTCAAGAACTTAGACATATGACGGTTTCGAGAAACAGGCCCCAGGGGCCTGTTTTTCTTGAAACCAACGACAAGACAGCCATAACTTTGTCTGCCAACTACGGAGATGTCTATGATCTTCCTAAACTGTTTCATGAAGAGCTTACTACATGTACATGTATCTAGACATCCTGTGTTAACGATACTATCGGCGAGAATAGTTGACACGTAGCCTTGGTTGCAATCACACTTTATTTTTAACAGCTAGATTTAACTCAACTACAAATATTTGAATGAATAAGGAAATACAGTGTAAAAGAAAAACGAAAGGTACAGTATAATAGATGACAAACACTTTTTGAATGATGTAAATTATACAGTAGATTCGCTTGTAAAATGAAAAATATGAGTTATTGATTTCATGATTGGTGAGCGGTGAGCCAGTTTTTACGTTGTACCCCCTGGATATCTTCATTTGATAGTTAAACAAAATACACCCATATATATTCATAGTAACAAAAACTTGCTATGAACATTTTTAGGCTTGATTATGATATTGAAATTACAAAAATAATCATACATACTGTATTTTAAGTTTAAACACAAATATTTCAAAGTATTCATTGACATTTAAAAAAATTGTTGATACATGTACACCTGTATGTACATGTACATGTAAACACTGATCTGAAAACTATAGAATATGCCTTTGACTATCACTATGGCTGGCCTATGGTGTCAGATTATGGTTCTGTCGTCGGATTTTAGTTCACCAAAGAAATCTTTATAGAAACCATTTACGAAGATCTTTTAATTATTTGTTTTCACATAACCTGCACGCTTGTCATTATGATACAAGAAATAAAATGTGATTTATAGGTTCATTATGGTAGTATGTAATTTTCGTGCTAAGCGATCAGATATGAAAGACCCATTTCGTAAAACAACTTTGCCATCAGAAGTTAAGAGACTATTTTTTTACTAGACATTGTAATATAAAAGATAGCTAGCAACAGTGTTTAATTTATAATTTGTCTAGATTATTATACTTTGCAATTACTTATCAGTAGGCTTGTATTTTTTCTTGCCCCCGGGGGGGAAGAAAAAATTCAGGAAATAGTGTTTGGTGATGATGTATTCCTCAAATAGGATGTAAAATACCACGCAAGATATAAAATCGCTGTAAAGGGTATAAAAATTAGAGATGTCAGATGGGTTTCCGTGTTTAGGGTATCAAAAACTACTGCAATCCCCGTTTATGATGCTTTTCAGAAAGTGATTAATGCGGATAATGTACAGGTTTCAATGTGGCGACCCCCCGGGTTTCTTGCCCATTGTTTATTCGTCAAGGGTTTTTTTACAAGTTTTGGTTTAACTTTTTTTTATCCCACCACATTGTACATGTAGGCCTATCAGCCTAATAATATTGTTTTGATTTATTTTGATTTTCTTTATTTTCATGATTCTGAGAAAAGTTCCTTTCATATTGAAATGATCTCAATCAAAGACCTCAATCAAACTTTTGTTTTTTGTATTTTTTTCCATTAGAATGTGGAAAGAGTGTTGATTCACTGTACATGTAGTTCAGTGAAGACAAGCCTTGAATAGAAACACTGCATATTTTAATATAATTTGCATAATATAAACATGGATAAATTCCAGATTAAGTGAATGCGTAGAAAGATAATTTTTAAGCTGTTTGTAAAGTATGTAGCGTCTCTTTTTGCCAACCACAATCTACCCAATAAATGACATGTGATTGTGCTGCACGTTGACTAAAAAAGATATGATGTGTTTGGAGGCATCATAAGTCCTTGTCTGGCTATAGTTGTTGTTGATGTTAGCTAAGATGGTTTCGTGAAACACTTAGTGGACAACTAGCGAACTAGCGCTGATTTAGTCAAGAACTTAGACATACATCATACATGTATGACAGTTTCAAGAAACAGGCCCAAGGCATCAATTAACTTTGGTCATAAATGTAGTGTAAAACTTAAAATTTTACTTCGTTCACACTTGTACAAGCACCTATGACTATGTCTAGACCTAGTCCTAGATCTGGAATTAACTATCAGTTCTAACATGTTAACTTTTGTAAATCTAATGTTAGATCTAAGAGTTAGATATGGACTAAGATTTACAAAAGTTGGACTAGACTTTAACTTCTTTTTGAATTAATCTCTCTTTATAAGAGAGAGCCTTGATCATGTAGACTTAAGATTTTATTGATAGAAACTGAATGAATAGAGCAGTTTGTAATTACAATTTGCTCATGTGCAGATAAAGGTCATTTGTACCGAGTACTATTGACCTTCATACGCTTTCATAGCGTGCGCACCATGATGCATGCTCTAGTATGATTTCACATGTTAAACAAGTTGCTCGTGCCTGTACAAATTTACTAATAATAACATGATAAAAACTACTTTTGGAAAAATAAACTCAAGGGCAATTTCAAAGGCCTATTGTACTGTCCATAGAAATCAGATTCGCATTACGTAATCCGCCTTTGTAATGTTCGCACATTTCTAAAGGTGATATACAGGGCTATTGAAATTGCCTTCGGTTGATTTTTCGAAAATAGTTTTTATCGTGTTTAATTATGAACTGGCTTAAATTGCAACTCACATACATGTACAATGTACATGTACATGTATGTGAGGTTTATGTATAGATAACCTTGCATTCTGTACCTCTGTACCGCCGGGATTGCCTCCAGTAGGTGAGTGTGTTTTCGATCATTTGTGAGAGCAAGAAGCAAGATCACCAGCCCAAAACAGCTTGAAAATTTCACTTGATCTGGGTGATAGAGATCCAGCGGATGGAATTGTCTAGAAATAAGAATATTTTATCGTTGTAAAATGTGAAAATTGAAAAGGAAGTATTTTCCCGGAATTTTGCTGATTATTCTCTTCAACTTAGAGGTAGACTGAGCACTGCCGAAATTGACACAGCCCCTCATACAGATTGTTCCGTGAATGGGTTTAACATACATGTAGATCTACACTGAAATATCTACCCACCATTTATTCTGTGTGCACAGTGCAAGAGCTATACGGTGTCAACGCCCTGAGTAGCTGTCAACGCCCTGAGTAGCTGACGTCCAGGTTAATCGTATATTTTGTTCCTGGAACATCAAGGACATCATATCCCTTGCAAGGCCTGCATCTCTTTGTTTGGGTACATGTACCTGTAGTCTGCAACTCTGCATACATATTTTACTTTACCAATTTTCAATATAATCTCTGATGTCACTCATGAGACCAAACATATATGTATGTATGTGGGACTGTGTCACGAATTCCCTGCTGCACTAGTGTAAAACAGACACCAAAATCGCACTACATGTACATGTACATGTATGTAAGCAAGACGTACATGTAGTTCACTTAAATTTGCTCTAGATTCGTGTACATGTACATGTACATGTACCTGATTCAGGGACTCTTCAACGCTTACTCTGCTACAAATTTGGGGTTTAAAGTTGAAAGTGAAATTTTGAATAATTGTTTTCCTCTCCTCATGTATGACCTACCCTGGACCAATCCGCGCTAATGCACACAAAACCTATTGAAGTCTATTCTACAAGGAAAAGCAACATGTATGTAGGAGTACAAGCTTATATCAGATGAGCTTACTACATGTACATGTGTACATGTAATGCCAACTAGGATCTGTGAATTCTGTACTTTTATCTTGAATTTATTAAAGTACTTATTAAAGAGCAGATGGAAGGCAAACTTAATGACCAGTAAATCATGCCCCTCTCTGTGTAGCTGTCATAGCGATCGTATTGAAATGGATTAAGCCGGAAGTACATGTAGGCAAGTGGCTTGAAATATGGAGAGTGTCTTCACCAACATTTATGTGAAAATGAAAAAATAATATATTGCATTAAAGTGTATCTTTAATTTGTTATTGCTGAACATACAGGATTGTATGTGGCAATTCTCCGTATCGCATATAGCTCTCCGAATCCGAACGCATGCGGCGCTCTAATTTTTGGGCATGTGATTGCTGGCAACTGAGCTTCCTGGTCCCGCCGGAGCGTCATTGACAATGTGTTAGAAGACGTGGTCAGCCTAGCAAAAACTCCCTTTTGTTCCTAATCTAGCAAATAATCGTGTTTTTATACAGTTGATATTTAAATGGGATTCTTCGGTGAAGCCACCCAATGTGGGATGTTGAGCCGAAGATGCAAAACGTGTTTTCAGCAGAACAATCACGCACGAAAAAAGCAAGGAAATATCAGTGTATGCTCACTATAGCCATAGACTGGAACCGGAAATATATGTGCCAACATCGTTGTCCCCGATATCGGCATCGGGAGCTGATATCGGCTATATGCGATAGGGAGAATTGAGGATTTGAAAAAAAATGCTGAACATCAGATTTTTGCTCATTTATTCTAGAATATGATGGAATCATGTTAGGAAACTGGGATAATTGTGACTTGGGGTGATTTGGGCCAATCTGTCTTTGAGATCTTAGAATATTTTGGTGCCTGTACATTTACTTCACTTGTAGTGTATACAATTTTAACCATTTTAGCCTCATCTACAATGTAAACATGTTTTTTACACTTATAATTTTTCAATGCAATCCTTACTCTGAGCCTACAATAACATTAAAAGAAAATTTTAAAAACTGAAAGAGTATGATCCCTTTACAATGCTTAAAGGTTCCCTTTTATGGAATTACAAAGGAACTTCAATTAGTAGACTTTTCTACTGTGAATCCAGATCTGTCAACCATTTTACCTGAATTCCATTCATTAATCTGTAAACTTGAAAATAAAAAATTAATTGGGAACGCCCCTAAAAATTTTGGAAAATCGGTCCAGCGATCGATGACGTCATGTGACGTCACACTCAGAATGCTTGACTCCACGCAAGCTGAAAGTGTGTGTGTAGGCTATTGAACTTCGTGTAGATCCTAGCTTCGACTTCGTGTAGATCCTAGCTTCGACTTCGTGCCATTACAGCCCTTCATTTTAGTTTTTTTTAAATCCTATATCAACGAACGATAACATCTTCTTCAGACAGAAGAAATAAAAGAGGAATTAGGGGCACGGCCGTATTTGTTTGAACCAGACATGTCGGATTCTGATTATATGACAGAGACGTCCCTGATTTCAATAACGGAGAAGATATCGACGGGAGACTTGGGAATTATAACTAGTAATTCCTTTTGATAATTAGATTGCCGATTAAATTTTAATTTACGCATATCCACCAATTATGAATCTTGTTTGCGCTTGCAAAATGCCCCAGTCCTGATGAGGCTGAGCTGATAGCTGATCGAGGCAGTGAGCTCGACGTGCGCAGGTGTACACGCCGTGCCGTTCGGTCGTTCGCCTGCTGACCCTGCCTGGCCTGGGCTTGGGTAGGGTTTTACTGGTGCATGGGGTGGTAGCGTTTTGTTTCTAGTAAATTCTAACATTGATATCCAGAAAACCCTTAGCTCTCCTGTTACCTTGCATGTTTTCATTGTGCTGCTATGAATAATAAGTACCGGTAGACTAAGTTAGTGTAGGTACAGTGATAGTTGATCAATAGATATATGATCAATAGATACCGTAGATCAAGTTTGATTTTGGGGATGGCATCTTGCTTCAGAGACGGCCTCTTCTTGATGCCAAACGCCGCATGCAGCCCCGTACTATCGAGGAAGTCCTTCGCACAAATGTGCTCGGAACACACGGACACTGCGGTCACTCGGCCCCTTCCAATTGACGCGAGTTAGTTTCACTTTTGAGGTCCATTTTCTTCTAATATTTGGGTCTTTGAGGAATAAATGTAGACTTACACCCTCCTTTGTGATGTTGCTGCAACCTGCAAAGACACAGCGTTGCGGCATACTTCGATTTAGAGGTGGTTTTCGAGGTGGTATATAACTGCAAGTTAGTTTGCACGCGTGATATATGCAAGATATTGTAAACAAGCACCGGCGATGTCGGTTTGTGACGTCACACGTCAATCATGCTCGAAGAACGAGAATTTGGGGTTTAAAAGGGGGCGGAGCTTAGCAGACTCGTTTAGGCCTGAATACGTGGGGAAAATATTATTTTAAAAATATTCAGATACGTATTCATTGCAAACGGATGTCATTTTTCAATTTAGATGAGTATCATGTACAAAATAACAAGAATTAGAATTTCATAGAAGGGAACCTTTAAGTATAAAATGGCTGTTGTGTATCCACGAGGTTAAAAGTCTGCTGGAACCTTAAGATGTTTTCAATAATTTTTTAAAGCAGAATTATCTGTATTCTGCTGCGAATACCTGCGATAGGACAATAATTGTAGTATGATTATCAGTAATTGCAAATTCATTCATTTCCACTTTTGTTATTGGCATATTTTTGTTTATTTTTTTTCCTCTTTCATATACACTGTAATTATGATGGTAAATAGAATGATTTATCCAGGTGTATTAGTAAGTTTTTATTTCAAAATTGATCAGTGACATTATTTTAAGATTATTCCTCAAAGCTTAACCAGAAGCTGCCATGTTTTTTTTTTAAATGGAAGATTGATTGAATAGGGAAATACCCAGAATGATACAGCAAGTTTTATTTTGGTACATGACAA
Source organism: Heliocidaris tuberculata (assembly GCA_025618425.1). Lineage (NCBI taxonomy): Eukaryota > Metazoa > Echinodermata > Echinoidea > Camarodonta > Echinometridae > Heliocidaris > Heliocidaris tuberculata. The sequence goes on from CM046832.1 coordinate 36,437,224, forward strand.
CTTTCAGAAAGACAGTCACATGATTGAAAAGGTTTTAAAGCTGAAGGTGCTGGACTGTTCTGCTGGGTGACATGGTGAGAATGTCACATGCACATCAAGCATCATTTTGAAGAACAGTAAGATTTTGATAATAGGTATGTGTGATTCCCCCTGGGAAGCCTCTATCTTAAGAAAGTGTCTGGTCTTGTATGTTTAATCAAGCTTGTTAGGTACAGCAGGGAAGTCATATTTCCCTGGTGGGCTGTTTAAATGCTTGGAAAGGTGAATAATGGCTTTTATTAGGACGTGGTATCCAGTGGTTTAGCCAGCCGGGCGTCTGGGCATCTTTTGGACGCCCATTTCTTCTGGAAGACGCCCAGCAAAATTTGCAAGACGCCTTGATCAAAATCATTTGATGGACGCCCTTTTAATAGTTAAAGATCAATTTGCAAGACGCCTTTTAAAAATCATTTGATGGACGCCCTTTCAGTTTTCGTAAAGATGTTTTGTATTCACGATAATTTATATCCTCGGCTTCTCAGCAGAAGTCGAAGTCGTAAACGCTCCCGCAAACAAGTACCGTAGGTGCGTACGGGTCTAGGCTGTAGCTACTTAGTCTTTGCGCGACACCTTTTGTGAAAATTTTCTTTCCGAAACGCATTATCACTGTTACAATGAGAGGTCTAAAAATTATCATCATCAGTGTAATGAGACTATCGCTAGATCTACGACCGGATACACCACACAGAGAAATTGTTCCTTACCACATTAAGTCCATAGTCACCTCAAAAAATCAATCTGTAAAGCCAAAGCCTGCCTCAAAAATACGGAATTAGTGCCATTTTTTAAAGTCACGCGGCGCTTAAGTCGGGTTGTGAGGAACAGAGTCACCGAAAACGCGCAAAAACTCAAGAAATCGGTGGATTTATGACGGGGTTTTGTACTTATCGCGCGCGAGAGCGATGTTCATCAAGTGAAATGGTCTCCGCGAAAAACAAATTGGAAAAGAAAAATCGCCCGGAACTGTGCGCATTCAGTGTATTTATGTACCTACGTACATATACGCAGTGGCGGATTTAGGGGGGGGCAATCCCGGCCCGTGCCCCCCCCCTTTTGAGGGAAAACAATGCATTGTCCCCCCCCCCTATTTGCGATTGTGCCCCCCCCCCCCTTTTTCGACCAGGCAACTTTTTTTTTTTTTTTTTTTGCTTGTCAGAGAATTATGGAGGGGAACTGGACCCCATAACACCCCCCTCCCCCCACTGAGCAACTTTTGGAGGGCTGGCGAAAAAAAATTTTTTGGTCGACATTGGTACAGTGTTAACTTGGTGGTAAAGTAATACTTACATTAATACATGTATAATGAAAACTTACATTCATGTAGGGAAAACAAATCATCAGAATGTGTAACTTCAACATGTTTTTACCTTAAACACTGAGGGGATAATTCCAGCAAGCTAGGAGTAAACAAGCAAGGAAACAGTGTCTTTTTAGATAGAAATAATGAAAAATTTCCAGCGGAAAGGGGGCGCTGCCCCCTGGACCCCCTGAACGGCTCGCTGCGCTCGCCCAATTTTTTGGACACCCTGCTTTTTAATTTGGACACCCAATTTTAAATCCTGGCTAAAGCCCTGGTGGTATCTGTACATGTGCTGTACAAAATAATTGATTCAATGTAAGAATTGTTACTATATGTATTTCATCTTTATAAAATAGTAAAAATTCTTTCATTTAATCAACTGATTGGTTACATATAAAGAATAAGTGAGAATATGTTGAAAATCCCCATATGTATTAATAATTCATACAACATTTATTTGTGCATAACTGCTTCATTCTTTTAAGCTATTCTTGACTTGTGGCAATTTCTATCAAAAAAAGAAAAAAGAAACGGACAAAAATTTATTCTGACTGGTTGATCAAGTAGTGCATGAGTTGTTTGGACTAACAAAATATAAACAAGCTTAAAAAAAATGAAATTTCAATTACTGATAAGTATAGTTTACGCAGGAGACTATGTCTAACATGTATGTGGGTCTGGATTATTACATGTAGCTGGATCTTTTTCTTTGCTCCATTACTCAGCTATTATGCAGTTTTTACCATATTTCCATTGGTATACAGTTGTACATGTATATCATTTGTATATTTACTATCCAGTGTAAATTTCTTGTGATTCTGTGAAAATCAACTGAAATTTTCCTGTCATTATCAGACATCAAGTTTACCTTTAACTCATCATCAGTAATTCACTTATGCAATGAATTTGAAATGACTAGCTTAATAGCGCTTTCACCATGTGGAAGTGTTCATCTGATTGACCCCTGTAACAGTAATTTGAAAACAGGCTGATGAGTAATTGGCACAGATACACATGCAGTCTCGTCTCTTCCGCTCAACATACCAATGGAGAATTTCTCTGGACAATGCCCTACTTATTGTTTAACTTGCTTGTGGATGAATCCCAAACTTTTGCTGTTAGATTTAGATATCCATGTGCATTGGGCCTTCATGCCTGGCGAATAACCCTGAAACTCTTTTTATTTTCCATGAGGGCTCTCTTCAAATTTTCATTTGCACAGAATTTTGCTTTCAAGAAGGGCAATACTATTTACAGTCTGATGCACATGTAAAAAACCTAAGTATGAACTGGGATTAGTTAATAACCCGTAATATGTTCTTTTTCTCTTTGGCTGTATGGATTGGAGGCGACAGGGGGGGGGGGGGGATCTGTATATATGTAGCCTACAATTTGAGCACTGATTTGAAACTGAAAGGAACCATTCTGTCATCCACTCAACTAGCTCTAATAGCTCTTTGTGGAAGTGTACATTACATGTATGTCAGGCGTGTATGACTGTTGAACCAAACTGCATGCATGTACATGTACATGTATATCCTGCAAACATAACTCTCTTGTAATTGTATGCATGTACATGTATGGAGTGCTAAATACATACATGTCCATTTGTAGACCATTAGAGCTTTCTTTGATATTTCAAAATTTCCGCTTTCAATCTATGATAGGGGTTTTTACTACACCTTGTCAGTTTAAAAGTATTTAAACCTGGCATGCAAGAAGGGGCTTTCAAAATGCATGCGCTGGTAGACAGTGCAAGTTGCCCAATTGACACCAACATTATTCGACGCTTACGCAGATGCCATGTCCCGAATGCCCGAAGAATGCCGATTCTCATTCTCTCAATATATCGATAAGCTGTAATACGGTACCGGTACGGTACATATATATATACACAGCAAGCGCACACACTGTACTGCACCGTGGATGGAGCTACCACTTTCATTAACAGAGCTGCATGCGACTTATGTCGTCAACCTTCGTAATGAAGATGGCGGCGAGTATCACACCATCCAACAGTGCCTTCTTTAGTGCCAGGTCTAAATCCCTTTAAAATATACTATAAACTGTACATGTATGTATTTTCAAATACTTGAGCTGTGATTGTGAGAACAATTGTTTCAAATTGCATGACAGTCTCTCCTGTAGAAGTGAACACATTGCAGTTGTACTCGATTTCATACATGTACATGTATGGTGTAGATATCACTTTTTCTCCTTTGTTGTCGAAATGTCCACTTGTAGGCCTTTTCTTGAAATTTAGCCTTTAGCCATTTCAAATGGCGATATGGCCTACTGGAATGAAAGCAGTAAACAAGGAAATGACGACTGAGGTATTTGCAGTGAAGCGGGAAACTGTACTGCCTGTAGTCATGTGATGAGTCAGATGGAGACATGCTACACATGTTGAGATAAAGAGAGAGCAATAACAGGACACAGTCATTACCAACCCCAGGAGCTGACTGGCTAACTGGCTGACTGACTGGCTGGGTGGCTCGGCGCTATTTGCAGACAATTACAAAATCATTGATTCTGGCTACAAGAAGCGGAGTTTTCCCGCAGCGAGACAGGCTCACCCAATCGACGCAAAGTCGCCAGGACTAGAAGCGATGTATACTATATCTATCTTGTCATTTGGAGTGAAACTATTTTGAAGGAAAGAGGGAAGACTGATAATTACAAGCTAACTTTGTGAATGCTTTGTAAACTGAAAAGGACAGTTTGTGCCACATAACAACCTACATGTATGTTGGTCTCTCTTTCACTTGCTTACTTCCTGAGTAAGGAGTGACTGTTTTACAGCGGACATTAGTGAAAATTGGTGTACATACATGTACTTCACAGAGACTGGATAGATAGAGTCATGGTGTAGACTGGCTTGCAGCAAGAGTGACTCGTTTTTTTTATCTTGTGGATCCACTAGTGAACATGAAGAGTTCACTGGACTAGAACTTCAAGGATTAAATTGGAATTATTGCACAAGTTAGAACCGATTTGTAGAGGTAAAAGGCAATAAATCAATCTATTCATTCGTTAATTGATTTAGAATTATTGCACAAGTTAGGATCACTTTGGAACTCAAGGTAAAAGTTAATTGATTAATGATTTTTTAAATTTTCAGTTATTGCACAAGTAATGATCTATTTGTAGAGGTAAAAGTTGATTCATTTACTAATTCATAAAATTATTTGGAGTCATTGCACAAGTTGGGATCAATTTGTAGAGGTAAAAAAAAAATTAAATTAATGAATTTATTTATTTAGAATTATTGCACAAGGTAGGATCAAATTTGAAGAGTTAAAATTGTCAAACTCTGAGGTATACATGTATGTTACTATCACTATGCTGAAATGAATTACATGTACATAAATTGATCCAAATGTAAAAAAAACAATACAGTGATGGTAGTAGTAGTAGTAGTAGTGGTGGTGGTGATGGTGGTGGTGGTGGTGGTGGTGGTGGTGGTGGTGGTGGTGGTAGTGGTAGTGGTAGTGGTAGTGGTAGTGGTGGTAGTAGTAGTAGTAGTAGTAGTGGTAGTGGTGTACATACATTTAAATCCAGTTGACAAAGCATATATTCAACCAAGTATAAGTTAACTTGTGTAAGGGACAGTAATGGCTTTGACCAAGATGCCATCATTTGTGTTATTAAATTTTCATCTCTGTCCCCTGTGGCATTTCTTCTCAGTAAGGCGCAAAATTTAATATCTTACTTGAGAAGTGCATTCACACTGGAGCATTAATGCAGCCAACAAGCTGAATACTCATTCAGAGTTTCAGACATATTTTTATACTTGCAAATGCATGTTAAAATAATGATCATGGGCATGAAAAACATTGATTTAAGTGATAAATATAGATTTACCTGAATATCATTCTTATGATTGTGTGTACATCTGTACAAACATGTACATGTACAAATGTAAGTGTTTGGCTACACATTGTACTGTTGGACCTTTTTCAGACTGGATATGACCCAATGGTCTTTATCGTATATACATGCATTGTAAGTACATGTACATGTACTTTGAGCTAGTGTCTGGACATCCATAGTACATGTATGTACAGTTGTATGACAGTAACTTGAGTACTCCAGATCCATCAGAGGCCTATTTTGAGTACATGTATGTCAGCCTGTAAAATATTTCAATGCTTCCATAATCTTTATCGTAGATAATCCCAAATTCCCATTCATACATTACATAGTACATGTGAATGCTTCCTGATAGGGTCCAAAAGTCCATGATTAAAAGTGTAAACAGTACTCTCTTTTTTTTTGTTGTTGTTGTTTTAGGAGAGCTCTTATGGAATTCTTTATAAAAATGAAGAATTAGACAAGATATCTCTTGTTTCTCTCATGAGTTTGTGAAGTGTGAATGCTCCCACTTGGTGGAGACATCTCATGTGTTTCTTATGAATGTGTTATTGCTCTGTCAAACAGAAATATTTCATTTATTTGAACACTCCCACTCAGTGGAGACATCTCACATGTTTCTGATGAGTGTGTAAACACTCTCATTCAGTGAAGACATCTTTATTTTTTTACTATAAGTGTGTGAATGCTCCCTTCCAGTTTAGACATACCATGTTTTAATTATAATGCTTCAGTCAAGTGAAGATATCTGGGCTCTCTTGCATAAAAGTTACCGTTAATGGTAAGTTTTATGCAACGGGGCCCTGGTGTGTTTCTCAAGAGGATGTGAACACTCCCATCCAGTGGAGACATCCCATGGTGATTAGTGATAGACACTGGGCACGGATGAGCGACCAAGGGTGTTATCTGTTGACTGAAGCCTTAGATGTGGGATCATTGTAATCTCATTAGAGAGTTCATATCAACAAGGGAGTCTGCTGGTTCAACATATGCCTGATTTAGTCATCATAATTAGTGATTTTTATCAGATAATGAGAGGTATTTGAATGGAGTCAAGACTGCTCATCTACATGGAAAGGAGTTCTTCATGATTTTTAATATGATTTTTGATCTAAATATTCAGCAAGTACTAAAAGTAAGCTGCATGTGCAAAAATTTGTTCTCGTGTAAATTTCCTCTTCAGTAGTTATGTTTTTATGTTTAATTACAGTCGAACCTTGTTATAAATAAAACGGTTATAACAAACTCTCATAATAACAAGGTAATTTTGCGGGTCCTGCTTCTTTATTGTTTTCTAGACCTGATGTAATAATAATAATAATAAACTGTATTTTTATAGCGCATATCACTATAGTGCAGTCCCTGTGCGCATTTAAGAAAAAGGAAAGAGAAAGGAATAATAGAAGGATCAAAGGAGAATAGCATGCTTGTAAATTCAGTTTTGAAATATCTAGTAAGACATATCAACTAACAAGGTTTCTATATAAAGAGGTAATTTCAATGGTCCCGAGGAGTTTGTTATAACAAGGTTCCACTTTATTATCAGCGAATCACATATTATACATGTATTGTAAATATTCATTAAGATTTATACTTTGCAGAGAATTACATCAAAGAGCAGGATGATTTTTTTTTCTTATAAGGGAAAGAATTTTTATGAGGGAAAGATTTTTATGATAAGCTTTCCTGTTAAGTTCGTTTGACTTCCCATTTAAATCATTTGTTTTGTTTGGTTGATCTCAAAATAGTCTTGATTTTGCGTACCAGTAATGTACATGTATACGTAGTAAATGAATTCTGTGATGTAACTTAGCTTGTTCAATTAATTTGATTGCAGCAGTTGAGAGTGAAATTTGTATACATTGTATACATGTGTGCTAGTAGATGTACATGTAAGAGATTGTTCTCAGTGCTACGTTTGTTTCCTCACATTTTGTGGTAATATTACTGAGTGACAATAACTAATTTATGAACATGCAATTGTAGTTTAAGCTTCTACCAACCTTAAATTTTGTTAGCTTAAACTACAATTGTATGATTACCCCCAACCGATGAAAGTTTTCTCTAATTTATGAACAATTTAGAAAAAGTACCCATGCTTGGCATTTGCAACATTACAAAAAAATTTGCATTTTTGGAGAGAGAATATTCAAGTGCTCAAATTCTGCAGAAAAACTTTTATAAGTCTATGTAAAAAATTGTTTGCACATCGCTGTTTTTGTTCTGAAACAAAATATGAACACCAAGTTTCATTCCAATGTAATTTCATTTCCAGAACTCCCTGTCATCTTTGACTTTACATCTTATTTATATTCAGTAATTATTTAATCCTCAAAAAAGGCAAATGATAAAAACACTTGTCCAGCATGTCTAACAAAGATATATACATTTATCATGCTGAAGATCAGATTTTGCTTTTCGCCCTTCCCATTCCATTAGTGTTTGAAGTCATCGGTCACTGACCAGACGTAGGGTGACTAGGATCGTCTTCAGTAGACATACAGTTGTTTTAGCAATAGTCTAGTATTGATTTGTTTATGACAAGTTTGTCAAGAGTAGAGCATCCGTATTGATCGAAGTAGATGTAGATCAATACAAACTAGCTTTAAATTGAGGTACACGTGTGGGTTTAAAGTTCACTGCAAAGAAGAACATGTACATGCATATTTACCGCAACGGCTAGAACTTTTAAAGGGGAAGTGGATGTGTGCCATGTCTGCTCAATTTGTGCTTTTAATACTAAAAGGACATTCTATATACATGTAATCAAGCACCTGATATCAGGGTTCTTGCCAGTTCATATCACCTTTGATGCTAACTAATACCAAAGGGGGGGGGGGGGGATTTCAGAAACAAACCAACCTTGTAATATTCCTGACAAGATTACCTACAAGGGTAATAAATCTGTCAGCACCTACTTTCAACCTGCAAAATTATTTTGACCCTCCCAAAATCACCCCTTGGATGCTGCAAGACCATATTTTACTCAATGTGGACCAAGCATAAACACTTTTCTTCTCAAGAAGCCTGCCCGATAGTACATGTATTATTATGATGTGATGAATTTGATGATCCGATTTTGTAATTACATGTACATGTAGATTCCATCTTTATCATGTGTTCTACAGGCCTTCTTGGCTTCTGCCTTGGCAATGCTGGGTTGTAGCACCAGGGTGTGACCCTATGGGGCACAGGACTTCTTGGCTTCTGCCTTGGCCTTGCTGGGTTATAGCCCCAGGGTGCGACCCTTGGGGCTCCCTTTTCTAGGCATTCCAAGAAGAGTCGTAGAGTTCTCTTCTAATAAGATTCCATTTGCATTTACATTGTACTAGGAGATTTCTTCAGGCTTTCAGCCAAAAAGCTTGCACTTTCATCTTACAAACCTTGTGAAGATGAGTCATGTTCTTATACCTGTTCAATTTATGATGTTCAAGGAATAGTGATGCCAAAGACAAAACTGAAAGAATGCCTAAGAGCACTTAACATGATATGCACGCTCATTCAAAAGCATTACTGCAACCTATTTATCAGGATTGTATCAGGATTGTGTCAGGCTGATGCTGCTGTAAATATTTAGCAAAGCTTTAGGATTTCAGCGATCTAGGGTCATACTTAAACTGATTGATGACCCTATTTTCTCGCAAGCTTTGTTTTACTATGTCATGGGACAATGTGATCCGGATAATGTACATGAAAGGGTAAAGGAAATCCTTTTGATCCTACTTTTGATTGAATCTGCTCTTACTTCATAGTAATGCCTTCATGTCGGTGATACCAAGAAGAGTAATCACTAGCTTACCTATGTCTACTCATCTTTGAGAGTCTGCTATTTAGAGAGATTTTTCAAGGCCACAGTGTTATATAAAGTTCTGTGATTATAGCATCTAGGAAAAGAATGACACTATTTTATGGGCAGCAAGATAATAACAAAAAAATACAAAAAATACATAGACCAGTTCAGAAAAAATATGTAAGAAATATTTTGGGTCTACGTGTATTAATGAGGAGTTGTTGACCCAAACAATTGTTTTACTTTTGATTTTATGAGATTGAACAACTTAACATCCTCTTTTATTTCTCTATTTATATAGTATAGTGTATTGTATAATACTAACCGGTTTTTAAAATGTTTAAGTATTCTAAGCTGGAGAAAGCGTGTTTCAGCTTATTGAGCTGAGGAGAGGTATTGAAAGAAAAGAGGACTCCTGAAAGTAGAGTAAACAGAATTTGAAAGCTAAAAACAAACATGACAAATTTTTTAAATACACCTTTCCTAGCATTGATTTGTAGTGTCTACATATATACATGCATGTCTGTCAAATAGCATGAAACCCAAAGTGTTCAGTGCAAGATAGATTTCAAGGTCCTATAATAGATCTTTTATTGAATATTGTCATTGAAATGTAATTATGCATGCATGGATAGCGAGTGGGAGCTTTTCTTTTTCTGGGTCGTACTAAAGCCTGTTCGTAAACAACTTTAACCCTGCCTGACAATACCTCAACAGGTACAGTTAAATAGATAATGTTGTTATTGCAGAGTGCAGATAAAAACAACTTTTAACTTGACTGGAAACATGCTATACAATGTAGGTGGAGGCTAAATAGGCCATCCATATACCAGTGGATAAAGCAACGCCCTTTATGTTAGATGCGACCAGTCACCATAATTGGGCTATATACCGCTGCTGTACTGTTTCGATACAATTTTAAAATGCATTTTTAGAATCAAATAATTCAGCACTGTGAAGTCTTTTCCACAAATTAACTTCAAAATCAGGCAAAAAAAGTGTACCCTTACAAATTCTAAAGGCAATGTAACCTGTAATGTGACAATCAGTATAATGTCTTTTTTATTAAAAAAATCAAATCATGTATCTTTTCGCATAGGAGTACACTGGAATCGTACACAGCAGACGATGTCCCACGCGGTCCCACGTACTGTGTTGGAGTCTAGGCTCCTATTTTGTGCGGCCACATCAGCTGCTCGCATAGAGCCATGCGTACGATGCAATATCCACGTGAGGTAGAGATCGATGACATAGGCCTACATGTTTGGTTCTTTATTTGAATCAGAGTGTTGTATATCATTTCCTGTTTATGGAGCCCATTTCTGCTGTGGTATCGAGTTCAAATTGATAAGAAGATGAGGAACCAGTGTTTCTTGTGTTTGCATTATAAAAATACATTACACATACACAAGTACCTGTAGACCCACAAATATGTACAATGTATCCCTACATGTGTATTCACTATCAAACATGCATTTTAAAAACTGTCATCAAAGCAAAAGTTTTGATTGAGCATATTTTTATGTACATTTGATTAAGAATATTTATTTATTTATTTTTTTTGTTGTGTTGTAAGTGCTATACATGTAGCTGTTATGTTTTAGGTATTTTGTATGCGGCCACGAAACACGGAAAGTGTATCGGTATATGCGCAGTATCTGTAGGCATGTAGATTGTAGATATAAGAACTTTAAAATTTTCAAGCAGTTGAACCAAATGTACGGTAAATATTTACATTGAGTAGGAGTGCAAGGAATATATATGTACAATTTTGGACAATGCCTGTAATCAGTGGTGTAGACACTGTTTCTATTCATACAAGGGATGATTAATAGATCATTTGCAACAGACAATTCTGCATTTGTATACCACTGTTGTGAATTCCTGTGCTCTTGTCAAGTGTAGGCCTAAACTTTTTTTCTTCCTTTTTTCAACGCATTATGTTTTTTCCTGTTTGGAAGCAAAAGCTGAAATCACATTCATATCAATTTGTACATGTACCTTAACAGACTAAACAAACTTCATACTAGTCTGTCAGTTATATTTGAATAAGCTTAGAATTAAACTTGCATTCAATAAATGGCAATTAAAGAAGGGAAAAATAAGAAAGAAGCGTAGTATTTGTATAATTAAAGGCTAGCCTTTGTTGGTGATAACAATTCAAATGTTCTTTCTTTCATGGTACTCTTCTGTTCACCAGTTCCACACAAGGAAATAAGATATATTTTTACGTGTTACAGGAATATGTACAATGTACTGATGTCACTTATACAGTGGAAGGTATTATTCAAATGTCAGACAATAGAATTAGTCATGCGTTTTAGAGTAAACATGGGTTCCTTGCAGAGTCCACCCAAGCAGGGTATGTTTGTTCATTGATTAGCAGGTAAGCAAGGAGTCACTGTCACAAGTGAGTGGTTTCATGATGAAGTGAACAACACGTTGAAATGAGTAGGTGGGTTTATGTATGTGGAACTCTTTAGTCTTGCCCTGCGTGTGATCGTCTAGTGCTGTGTAGTCTGAAGTGGCTGGATTGGTAGAATGGATGTTTATCTTTACACCGTTGGAGTAATAGAACACTGCATTTGATTAATTTTAACATCAAAACTTACTTGTAGCTTGGTATGTTGGTAAATGTGAAATATAAATAATCATGAATTGTAGGTTTAGTTTTCAGGGTTACACCGTGTAACCCTGAAAACTAAACCTACAATTCAGTTTCTCCACCATGAAAGTGTCGCTGATACTTCACTAAATAAATAATCATGTTGTGCTTTTTTCATGTTAATGCTTAAACTGCTACAATGTATGTTCTGGTAATGAATTTCATACTGGTACTGGTTTTTGTTTCTGGACATGAATGTTCAGTTTGGTATATTAAAATGGACGTCCACCCTGGTATGAAGTTGATTTGAACAGGGAAATTTCCCAGATTTGAATGAAAGTTTGAGCAAAATCTGTTAAGAAATCAGAAAGTTGTGAATTTTGAAGTTGTAATCAATTAAATACTAATTGGCAACTCCGTGACCTATCTTGCAAGCTCCTCTCCCATTCTGCAGTGCTCAGTACGGAAAATTTCATTGATTTTCATTTTCTCAGTTATTGATAAAGGAATATACATGTATTTGTTTCATATAGGTTATGGGTAAAAATATATTTGCATTGATTATATCTAGAGTGTGGTATGATTCAGTATTTTCTTTGGAGAAAATTGAAATTTCTGATTTGTTTAGTGCAGGGTAAACGGGAGAGGACCTCGCAAGATACATCACGGAGTCGCCAATTTGTACTGATTACAACTTCAAAACTTTATGACTTTCTTATTTCTTATCGGATTTTGCTCAAACTTTCATTGACCTGTTTCTTTCACTTTTCTGTTGCTTTTTAAAACCAACTTGACATCAGGGTGGACTCCCCCATGAACTAACTGTTGAAGTATTGAAACATTGGATTCTTGTTCCATGCATACATGTACATGTACATCGAGGTCCATAGTATAATTATAAGACTATGGACCTTTAAAAGAAGTATATGTATTTGATGCCAAGAGTTGATGAAATGTGCCTCTCTGTTCATTATTTTTGTATCCTGTAGTCATATGCTTGTCTCAAAGATTAAGCCATCCATGTCTAAGTAAAAGCTCGTCTCGAGCGAAACTGCGGATGGCTCATTAAATCAGTTCTAAAGGTAGGCCTACCTTTAGAACCCTATCCAGACTCAATGGATGAAGAGCATATAGGGTGGGGGGGGGGGGGGGGGGTCGAAACTCACCCTCTCCCTCATGAGTTACATGTACATGTATGTAGCTTCCTTGTGCAGTCTTTATTTACTTTTTCTTTTGACTCCCACAGATTATTCCACCCCTTTCTGAAAGCTTTTCAAACATTTTAGGTCTTTGGCATTTAATATGCATCTTATGACACAGACCTGAAAATCTAGAGCTTTTTATATCGTGTGGTTGCATATCAGCCCCAGATCATATGGAAACACGATAAAAACTATTTTCGAAAAGTCAACTCAAGGCAATTTCAATAGCCCTATCTATCACCTTTAGAAATGTGCGAACATGATTTCTATGGGCAGTACAATAGGCCTTTGAAATTGCCCTTGAGTTTATTTTTCGAAAGTAGTTTTTATCGTGTTTGGAATATAATGTTTACCTAAATGCTTGATATGAATTGAACGTAATTAAATCTTTATGTCTGTCATTTCTTGTATTTGTCTTCTGCAGGTTCACAGACATCTTTTTACTAATATTATCTCTCCCACAACAAATCGGATCTCGCTGAAGACTGCTTCAGGAAAGAATTGACGGCTTTCTGGAATAGGAAGCGGGATAGAACGGTGAAGAGAAGGAGGAAGAGAGAAGAGGAGATATCCAGAGGGGTGAGCGCAGGTGAGAGGCCGCGAGAAGAGTACCAAGGTGGAGAAACGAAACACAGCCATGAGCGACATGTTGGTGTGTTTTACCTGCTGTATACCTGAACAGCCCCCTCCAGTAAGTAGGATCATGATTGTTTTATGGATTTCAAAATGATGTGATTTTTTTTTTTAAACGTGCGAAGGCCTACCTGTATTAAGATCATTTCGATGAGAAATAGTATACCCGTGGTCATATTCCTCCAGTGAAGAAGAGTACATTGTAAATAACAGATTTGTAAATGAAATTTTTTGTGCCATAGACCACAAATTCCAGCCAGAGATTTGAATGTTGTAATGTAATGTATTTGTTTGGATTAAGAATAACAATTTCATTCCTCCTGAAATGATGCAAACAAAATATCCGTTTTGATTTCTGAAAGAATGTACTTTATGTCCTATTTTACAATGTAACAAAGAATTGAATTTTCAAAGTATAAAATTGAATGCCTAGTCATGCTTATTTGTCCACTTTACATGTATGTGGCAAAGAGGGGGTAAATATGATTGTCGAAGAAATTGAAAGGGGGAATATACAAATCAAAATAATTGATACAGTAGCATGAATACAGTAGCATTGATTGTAGTCAAATTATTCCACAACTGGAACGTAAATTCTTTGTAATGACCATGGAGATAACGAGAATATCACATGAAGAGGAGCATGTGAGGTCAGTCGTGAATAAAACAGTGCTGTAAAGTGATTGTTATCTTGCTTAGCACACATTTATTCCCAATAGAGGGGTTGTGCATACATGAATCTTATCATTTGTACACTGGAATAAACTTGACTTGTTTCCTGGTCTGCAAGTAATCTAGTTTTAATCCAAAAGTCAAACCCAGAGTTGGAAGAATGATCGTGATGATCAAAGCAGTTCCTGTTGTTTATGATACAACTTATCTTCAACTGAGCTCTATTTATATTGCAGACCTTCTTAGCTACTTGGAAACTGCTCTCTTTAAAGAAAGTAGCCTTTTATGGGCATATCCAAGATATTTGGTCATTTAGTGTCCAATATGTAATTAAATGTAGTGAATTTCTGAATATAAAATGACATTAAATGTGTCATTCCATTTCATATTTTGTCTGATCAAAGCTCTGTATTAACTTAAATATACACAAAATCAGAGATGTAGTCGGTAACATATGGGATAAAATAGCTTTTACTTGCCCTTGTACATCCTTCCAAAAGCACCAGAAACAAAATTTGGTGTGGTAGGATAGATAATATCTTGAGGAAATATACATTTATGAAGAAAAAAAATATGTTTGCTGGATGCTGATATTTTTTTAAAGTAAACAAAAAACATGTACATCTGATACTGATAGCACTTTGAAGTTGTATGATTGCCTTCATGTGTAGTTTGGAGAATTGCTGTCAGAATATCTTTACCAGCATGTCGAATGGTCCAAGACCAACAAAATGGCTTTGTTGTTATTTCTTCACACCCAGTTGTTCGAGAAGCTCTTGTTGCCTTTTTTATTGTTGTTGCAGCACGACTGTATGTGCTGCATCTTGCTATGTATATTTAGTGTATTATTAACAAGGTCTAAAGTCCATCATTTCAAGCTGTATGGGAACTTTGATCAATTTATGTTTTCGGTGCCAAGTTATAAATGACATGAAAGAAATGACACACCGTTCCCCTCCAGGCTATATTGTAAGCTGCAGTGTTTTGTTCAATATCCTTGTATTGTTTGTTTGTATGCTGAGAAGGAACCAATATCTTATAAAACTCAAATTGATATTTTTAATGTACAAGTGATGCATTATTTTTAAGGATTAATGGTTTGACTGAAGTTCACGATGACATGTGACATCATTACAGACAAAGTAGAAGAATCAGATTTTGGATAATAAACTTGATAGAAGCCACCCCCCCCCCCCTGAAATATATGATCAATAAATCAGTCATTGCAAATTAACTTGTAATCAATAAAAGCAAGTTTTAATAGCAAACAAACAGAAAAAAAACCAAAAAAACAGTGATCTGGAAGTGAAAGATACTAAGGATTGTAATAAGACTTCAAATGATGTGAAAGTCTTTGACATGTGAGTGTTTTGTAAAAAAGAAAAGAAAATTGTAGTAAGGGCAGCCATGTCATCAGAGAGAAGTCCAGTTGCAGAGATACCTCCTGTCACGAGGGACTTGTATAGCACCCCCCTCTCCCTCATCCTTGATATTCTCCTGCCTCCACATGAGGCTTGAAGTTTACAAGTAGCTTAGTTGAGATAGCAATGGAATGAATAAGAAAGATACATTTTTCAACAGGATAATTGTAATGTGAATGTCATTGAACTCAGAAAATAAAACATCACTGTTTTATCAAGGCAGTTATTACAGAACATATACGTATACATTGACTCACAAAAAAAAAAAAAAATTGTCATTACTGGAGTGATGACCTCTAAAAGAATGGTTGAGTCAATGACATGTGGGTTTGGCTTCATTAATCATGATTCCCTGTTGTATTTTCTTCTTCTTTCTTTTTTGTATGTACAGAGGAGGCGGAAGATTGACAGAAGTATGATAGGTCTTCCCACAAATTTCACTCACACTGGCCACATAGGCTCAGGAGACATGGCACCAGGCACAGAGAACAACCATGTAAGTACGATTGCTAGAAACAAATGAAAACCTAACCTGTATGATTGTAACTTGATAAGTTGGTTTGGCATGAATCACTTTACTTTGTCAAGAAAACCCACTTTCTTTGTGACGAACCCGCTGCACTATTTGTATAAGAGTAGGGGGAGGGGGAAACCCCAGTGTAATGGTACACCTGCATATCCCAATCAGTTATAATGGGAGGAGAGACTTAAGGGGCACAGTGATTTAGTTCGCTTTTCCCCTCCCAGGCCCAGGTATTGCCAAATACAGTAATCGTAACAATAAAGCTTTATCCCTTTCGAGACGATTGACTATTGTGGTCTGGCTCAATAACTTTTGATTCAGACTTCAGAGCTCTAAAAAATATACCAGATGCATGAGTAGAAAGAGCAAAAAATTCTGTACACATTTTTGTTGCATGACCGTATTGTGCTTGACACCAGGAATTTTAAAAAGGAGAATAAGCTTTAAAATCCTTAAATTGGCAACATGTTGTTGAGAAGTTCAAAATCATTGTTTTTTATCAAAAATTTTTGAACTTTTTGACAAATTTGTAACCATGTATATTTTCAAAGACATGACACCTTATTCGAGCTATGTGGTTCTAATAAGAAAAATATTGTTGCCAATTTGAAGAACAAAATGTGATCAATTTACCCCTTAAATAATTCCTGTCCTGAAAGGGTTATTCACAGGGAGAATCTCAATGATTGAAGGACACAGAAGAAGAAGAATGCAATGAGAAATCTATGTTATTTGTTTTGGCGACAATTGCTCCACGGTCATTTTTCAACACTAATGATTAGGTAACATTCCTAACTTCAATTCTGGACCTAACATTTATATCCTAACCCTAACCCTAAACCTAAACCTAATGTAACCTAAAACCCACTTGCAACCCAAACTCTGACCCTATATCTTTGACCAAATAAAACCTCGAGCATGTGTCAAATCACAATGTTATAAAAGGTGAAGAAAGAAATGCTAATATACATGTAAGATTTTGTATGGTTTCTACATGTATATTTACATGCAGCTAACCATATTTCATTTATTGAAGTTTGAATGCATCCATACAGATGTTAAGACTTTTTTAGTTGCAAAATTGAAAATGAGTTTCATAAACAAGGAATTAGGAACAAAATATCTGTCTCTCTTCCTTATGATATCCTGACAGGTTGACCAATAGGTTTATCCATTTCTTAGTGTTTTCGACAAACATGAATTTTCAAGGAAAACAAAGAGTGATGAATATACATTGTTTTTTCTGCCAAGATTGAACTATATCATGAAAATGCAGACTCATACCAGATGGTAAAACAGAACTCTCAGCAGATTGTTGGTCTACAAAAAATTAGTCTTTCCAATTTCTATGCCTGAGAATATTTTTCAACACTCAGATGTAAAGCATCTGTATACACTCAGTTCACTACGTAAAGCATTTGTCGAACCATTGCATGCCATCTCAGTGATAGTTGGTATGATTATGAAACTAGCATCTAGTTTTGGTTCTGTGAGCGTATCAACTTTCAAGTCATAAGATCTTATATGAAAGTCAAAAAGCGGTGTACCAGTAACCTGAGCTGAATTAACATGAAGCCCTTAGATTGTTAATTTTTGTTTTTCAAGTTGATAGTTTTAATACCATGTTTAACTAATACCACGTTACTAATCCTAGTGAGAGGAATAAGTAGAAAAATATATACAGTGAAACCTGTCTATAATAAGGACCACTCAGGGGAGGCAAGAAAAGCAGTCTTTATTAGCAGGTAGTCTTTATGTACATGTTCCTTTAATACATATTTCAATGAGAAACACTTTTCAAGGGAAACAAAAATTGTGGTCGTTATAGACATGTGGTCTTTCTATACAGGTGGTCGCTAATGCAGGTTTGACTGTATCATACATATACATGTAGTTGTTAATTTGATTCTCTAAGTTTGGAATACAAAACTAGAAACAGTACTGATATACAATGTAATTTAAAGGGTACCAATCACCTAAAATAAATTTTTGTACAGCTAGAAGGTATAAAATCAACTTTAAAGAACTTTAATTGGTGTTTTATAGGTTGACAGTTAAAGATAAAGTTGAGTTCTGGTCATGCGATTACATTGTGAAAGAACCTAAAGCAAAGCAAATGGGAAAGGTTATTTAAGAATTGGTGTATTCTTAGAGGTTTTGGAATCATCAAATTGATAATCAATTGACCCAAACTCAATGAAAAGCACATTTACTGCACCTAGAAATTGGTATATGGGACTTAACACAAATTTTGCATGAATGGTCGGCCCGAACACTTCAGCTATTTCTTGTCATATTTCGAAAAAGAGGGCATTTGAAGAGCAATCCTTTCCAAACTAACATAAAAAGGGATGAAAAAGCTCAAATTATTTTTCACCTTTCTCAGAACTCAATTTTCTCTTTAAATGGTATGAAGGAAATTAAAGATATCACAAAATTGCGAACCCAGAACCCAACTCTGACTTTGGTTCCATGCAGGCCCTATTCTTTGCGAGCATATATGGGTGCATCGACTAGTCTACTCACAAGTCCCTTTTATGTTTATTGAGAGTGTTCTTATACTTGCAATATCTCCTTATAGAACTTAGAAGTAATATTTGTAGCCCATATTATGAATATTATATAGCGACATGGAACTTCTAACATACAAAGCAAAATATTTGTTGGTGATTGGTACCCTTTAAAGGGAATCGATAACTTTGTGGAGGCTTGATTTAATAAATTGTTAAATTTTGATATCTCTCTTGTATAATAATGTTCAGAAGGATAAATAAATAGCAAGGCATAGAAAGGTTTTCAAATTATAATGCTATTATTAAGATATCTATGACTGAATACTCCCATTTACGAAAGCGTATGGCCATACGCTTTAGTCTAACACTGAGTCTATGGGGGAAAATGAGTCTGGCATTTCCGGTCACTTGCATACATGTTTACTTTTGTGAAGCACATGATGATTTTGAAGTGCTTTTTTTTCCTGGGCTTCATTTTTACACCATATTATATACACTCATAGCATGTAAGGCCAGGCAGCTCAGATTTTATCAAGCCTCTACAAAGTTACCAAATCACTTTAAGTTTTGCTTTTTGTCATGATATCAATTTGTCATTTTTTTTTCTCCCTCTTTCTCTTTCTCTTTCTCTCTCACAGTTAAACTCAATCCAAGTACAAATGTCGTCAAAAGGCGGCTATGAACACCTTTCCCCTGTAGCTGTTGACAGAAAACTAATAGATGTTCAAAATTCAGGTAATATTACAGTTAATATATATATTGCAAATTTATGAAAAAGCATAACTGTAAACTTTTGCTGAACCCTAAACATGTGCTGAACTTGTGTTCATGTACATGACCTAAAATATTTGAACTGAAGCATCTCTGTGCAGAGATCTTTCTTGAAATGAGATTTGACAGGAGGGTCAGTACGGGTAATTGGTTTAGAAAAGTGAGAATGTGCACTGGAGTATGTGATTAGGCATGATACTAAGACCCCATTCTCACTAGTGAAATAACACCCTTAAGCCTTGTTCAGACATGATGCAGTGAAATGCCTATTAAAAAATGCTGCGGCAAATTTAAACCATTTACTTGCAAATGAATTGCAAATTGGAGTGCTGAAAAGTGTAGCTGCAAGCAACAAAGGCTCTACTCATTTCTGTGTTTGTGATAAGATGATGAAAAGTGAAGCTCTCACTTGGCTTTATGTCAAATTATATTTTAGTGGCAGATTTTTTTTTTTAGGCATTTAACTGTGTCATGTGTGAACAAGACTTTAGCAGAATTACCCTCAGAGGTAATGAAAACTGTAAGGGGTTGCATTCTACCTTCATATATGTACATGGTGTATCAAAATTTTGGAAAATTTAGAACCTCTCTTTTTGGACCTCTTACCAACACTTTGCATTAGTGACAAGAGCGCTCCTCGCAGAGTGTGAAGACACAACTGTGCCAGGGAATGCACTGCTGGACTACATGAAATACATTCTTCCATTTCATCAATCGTAATACTTGACATGTCAAACGATGTGATGCCAAATAGTCTGAAGTGTCATGGACAAAAAGATAACCAAGGAAATGAAGGGACATTTACATGTATAGATATGGCAAGTTTGATGCCATGTTTTCTTCCTATTTTTAGGTGTGTTTTCCAAAAGGAAGTAATAAATTATGTAAAGTACATTGTACATTGGCAAAGTATGGGTCCAGCCATTGAGGGGGTCGGTGCCATTTTTAGAGGGGCGCAAGTCTTACTACATGTACTGTATGTGAATTAAATGAAAGAGAAGAAGGCTATTTAGTAAGGGTAGGGTGTAGGAGAGGGGTCAAATCATCGTCTACCCGTCACCTTTCCCATGTCTTTCTTTATTTCTTTCTTTCCCCCTCCCTCCCCCTCTTTCTCACTCAATCTATCTCTCTCTCTCTTATATCTCTGTCTAGCTCTCTCTCTCTCTCTCTTTCTATCTCTCTCTCTTTAATACACTTCTAATGAATATTTTACATACTCTAAATCACAAGAAACTACCTTCAGTAAATGTGAAATAGTATTTGTAACAGTGAACTCCCAGGAAATGCAATTTGGTATGTAATATCCAACCTTCATGGTAACATATCCTTTAAAAATAGGAAGTGATGCAGCAAGTCTGGTTAGCCAAATACCCATTTACAAACATGCCGTCTTTCTTTAATAGCAAGTCCTTTTATTTTGTTCAAGCCAGCTCTCTTGTCACTTCTTTTCAGTAGAAAAGGGAACAGATTGCAAATAAAAGTGACTTCAAGTTTGAATATTTTTAGAAGCAAAGTTACTTTTTTTTTAGATTATGAGGTATAAATGCAAAGCATGTAGGTTGTAGTAGTAACACTGTCAGAGACTTTTCACATCCAATACATAAAATGTAATTTCAACTTGAATACAAACCATCTTTCCCTTTAAAATATGCTGCTTTGGGTGGGCACATGTACCCAGTAATAACGTCATCTGCATTTATGATGACCATTGACCAAACATAAATGAAAAAGTATTAGTAGGATCAGGAAATAATCATAAAAGTGGCAGAATCTGTCACCACTGTGCCCCAGATAATGAATTGTTTCAGAGTGCAATGTCGTACTTCATGCTGAAGCATCAGAGGAACGATTAAAACACTATGACCATTTTTGGTTAGAACCTCTCGTGTTCCCTATGACTTAATATGAACACAGTGTGAAGTTGGGCAATGCGACAGTACTTCAATTGTGTCTCTACGGGTATTTCTATAAATACTCATCGTGAAAGGAAATTACAAATTATCATCGTAATTAACATGATGACATGAGTTGCGACTTAGTGGGGGTAGTACTGTGATGTAAGTCTACATGTACATTTACATGTACACAATGTGGTATCCCCAATGATGTGCAGCCTGATACCTTTCTTCTGAAAAAATACGTACAACATTGTCATGTCAGTATTTTTTAAGGCTATGTAATCTTGAAGTAATGTATTTAAAGCCTGCCTCACACAGGGTGTCATTTTGATTGTGTCACTACCTGCACTAATCGAGCATGTGAAGGCAGTAAACCCATACACCAGTTATTAAAGGGGAATTAACCTCAAAATATAAATGTGCTTGTATTCAAAGATGTAATCTATTCCTTCTTGTTGTCCTACGTAGTTTTGCATTAAAATATACGAGATGGGTATAAATCAAGATTTTCTCAGCAAAATTTATCGTCTGCTAGCGATACCTGGGGGCTGCCATTTTCTTGATGTGTACATAAAGATATTTTTAATCCAAATGCAAAATTGTCTTTTTTCCTGATACAAAATCCCATTTGAGATTTTAAAATATTTAACAGATATATACATATATTCTAAAAACCAAAATGTGTTTTATTTTCCTCTGAAAATTACTATTTTACTAAATAGAAATCTGTTTTCTTGGTACTATGACATATGCGACGGAGCAAATTAATTCAAATTCATGGATGATAACTTTCCCGAGCGTCAATAGTGACAAACTATGCATTCACCTACTTTGAGATAATGGACTTCAATAGTCAGAATGCGTGTTGTATAAATTATGTTCTGCTCTGCCAGGCAAGCCCAAGAAATCGATTTCTATTTAGCAAAACCAGAGAATTTAAAAAGAAATCTATAATTTTCAAATTTTCAAATTTTTGTATACACCTGTTATATATTTTCCGTCATATATGGGTTTTTTTGTAATGAAGAGAAGCAATTTAGCTCTAGGATTAAAAATATCTCCCTGACCGGAACGGTTTCCAGTGGTTCATGTACAACTCCATATCATCAAGAAAATGGCATCCCCCATAAAAGTGTTAGCAGATGATAACATGTGCTAGAATGTCTTGATTTAAACCCTTTTCTGATATTTTATTTCTAAAGTGATACAGGCCAGTGATTAAGAATATATTACACCTTTGAACATAAGTACATTTATATTCTGGGGTTAATTCTCCTTTAAAAGTATTGCTTGCTCTGTTCATTTTGCAATGACTTTGCATGATGCTAAAAAGCAAGTCACTGACCCGGTCCTAACATCAGTGTCCCATTTGAGCCAAGCTTTAGGTGTCTTCTTTTTTTATATTTAGAAATACAAATGTTGGGGAAGCGTGATAATGTGGTGTTTTATCGAAAAGCCATAAGATTTATACCGTTTAAATTTGTTTTACGTTTTATTATGAAAGTACATTAAGTAATGATCTTAGCATCCTCTCCCCATAAAATGAATTATTCTTCATACAACAGTACTTACAAAACATGTAGTACTTCTTACAATGTAAGATATGATTGTCAGTTCCCCCTTTATCCAAGAGATATTTCTGAAGATTGGGAAAGACTCTCCTATAGCTTCACCAGTCCTACTACAACTCCCCGAAAGACAGTGTTCAATATTTAAAGAGATGCAAAGAAACCAAAATATATAAGATAAAACATTGCCTTCATTAAATAGTCATGTTGGTCTGAACTAAAAAAGCTCTGAAGTTGTTTTGAATGATAAAGGGTTCCATGGATTTTTCAATTTATTGAAATGTCATCGTTGACAAGCTTAGCTCTGCACAAATAAGGACACACCTAAAAGGAACAGTGGCCTGACATCCTTCCTTTCTTATACCATCATCAACCCGTAGCTTTCAGTATCGCACTCGGTAATCAGGAAAAACACTACCTCTCACAGAGGAAAGGGGGAGGAAGTTCTCGTAGGAGGTGAAGGATTTTATGTATCATAGGGCAATACTTTGCTGCGTGGTGAATGGCTCTTCGGGTCCTAGACATTATTATCATGTACGTTATCATAGGGTTAGTTTGGTACATGTACATTGTAAAGGGCTCACATAGGGTTTGTACAGGATTAGTTTACTGCATGTACATGGTATTTTGTAAATGGTTGATTGGGTCCTGTATATTGATTATCATGCCCCTTATGGTAGGGTTAGTTTGCTATGTGGCAAATGGCTCATAGTGTCCTCTACATTATCATCATGCACATTCATGATATCACAACCTACAAGTTAGGCAATTTCTGAATTGTTCTAAAAATGCAAAGAAACCAGATTGTAAAACATGAAAGACATGAGTTGGGAAGGGCTTACATCACAATACAGGAATGTACATGTACATTACACAACCAGTACTTTAAAATATTTTACATGTTCATGTACAAGGTTTATGGTTTTGATGCTTTTCATTTTATGCGTTAATTTTTGGAAAACTTTGTTGATTGCTTTTAGATAATACAGAGCTAGACACTAACAAGGGGCTGGTGCACACGGGCCTCAAAATTTTGACATCTCAACAAGGGGCCGTGCATACAGACCCCAAAAATTCCAATGTGAACCCCCCCCCCCCCCCCCCCCCCCCCCCCGGGAAAGAAAAAGTCAGTGTGATGCCAGTTTTCCATTTAGCACATACAACTGATGCACTTGTGATGATTCATTGATTGTATGGAATATAACCATTACTGTCCTAAAACACTGTTTTTATCTGGGTTTTTTTTCATCCAGGAGCCGATAGAACAGAAGAGTGATGCAGTCTGCACATCTAGGACACCTTTGTATAATCCTGTACAGTCTTTAACCTGAATGGTCCGACCGATAGACAGAGACTGAGACTGAGCACTATTTTTTATTAAGATTGGGGAGAGAGAACAAATTATATATATATTACAGCAATCAAGAGTGGTAGAGATTTTTTTCTTTAGCTTTATTTTCATATTATTGGTGATAATACGAAATCATGATGAGCAACAGAAATCGATGTGTGTGTGTAAATATCTGAGAGTGAAATGACTTTATGTCTCGTTACGGGACTCTAGGAAGCGTACACGGTACCATATCAACTTGACAGCAGAGGATATTACATGTAGTTCAGCAATGTACGTGGAACCTTTCAGCAAATGCCTAGTGAAATGGACTCTATCTGCATGTACGTGTACCCCTTCAAGCAGCCATTGAAATGTTTCTGATGACGAGCGTTATCAGCAAAGTCATCCCAGTGTCATGCCTGCCCTGAATACACCACAACATGATGAGTGTCAACTCTTTGAACATCAGTAGTTTTGTATATATATGGAACAACCGAGAGTGAAAGAGAAGCACTGAGAACTGGGAGCGTCAGTTGAAACTTCAAGAGTACCAGCAGAATTAAACAGAACCGTATGCAAAAGCATCATTCTGGTATGGTTTTTAAAATGACAATAAAAGAGGAGATGTTAACATACAATGCAACTATTACAAGGTTCAATATTCATCACGAGGATTTTGAATTGCCTGTCCTAGACCAGACTTTAGATGAATATCAAGGAAATATATAAAAAAATATTTCTCATTGCTGAAACAATTTTGTAGCAAAACAAAATATCATTGTGGAAAGCCTGTGGAAATATTGTATTTCTACATTGATGTTTATTGATTCTGTCAATGCTCTGAATTTCAACAACAAAAAAATGTAGTATTTGTAGGACACATAAATACTGTCAAACTAAATTTCAAAGAGGTTTGTAATAAGTAGACAGTGATGTGTGGTGTGAAATCTTTGACATTGTGTTGACATTCATCTGTTCCTTGAATAAATGTCTGGATTTTTACGCCCCATCCTGTCCTGCCAAATTTAATTCTTGTAATCATTTATTGCATTGTAGCATGGGATCTTTCTCTCGGCTGTAGGATAAAATTGCTTTTCATAATTGCTGATATTTGAGATCACTCTCTGTTTATGCAAGAATGGACAGAAGATTAATGTCGCAAATCATCCATAGTTGCAGTTGAACCGAAAAATTAAATATCATTTGAGGAGGAAGAGTTCACATATTACATTAAAAACTAATCATATTAGAATAGTTTCAAATGTGTTCTCTGTCATCGTTCTGAAAACAGTTTATCTTTGATTTTCCTCCACCATGATGACATTTTCAAAATGATCACTGAAGAAAGGTAGAATAAGCTGGAATAGTGTCCAATCATGTTTGCAGCTATACCTTTGTGTTTTGATTGCAATAAGCCAGTTTGTAATTACAATTTGTGTATGTGCAGATAAAGTTGATTTGTACCGAGTACAATTGACCTTTATGCGCAGTCATTTTGTTTGCACCACGATGCACGCACCAGTATGATTCTATGGACTTCACATGTCAAACAAGCAGCGCGTCCACCAAAACAAACGCGTGTGCAAGTACAAATTGGGGTCATTTCGGGGTCGTTATGTACCATGAACTAATTACGAACTGGATTCTTAAAGGGCAATCCAGCCTTGGTAATAAGATGATTTGTGCGAAAGCAGAAAAATAAGAAAAACAGGATGGTGGAAGTTTGAAAGAAATCGGACAAGGACTAAGAAAGTTAGGGAAGTTGGAAAAATGAGATCACTACATCTACATGTATGCGAATCTCAAATTGGCAATTTGGTGAGTCGATTGTGACATTTTTGTGGACAACTCGCCGGTTTGTCATACACAAAAATATCATTAATATGAGGTTTTCTTCGAGGTGCTTTTACCCTTGGGGCAGTACTCAAAATATATTGGAGATAGCATATTGTTATAGGTCCAGAAAGAAAAAGACCCTACTAAGTAATACATTTTGAAAAAAGTAACATTTTAATCATTTTGTGTGTTGGAGCGAATGGGGGAGTTGTCCACAGCTACATCACAGTGACATTACCTATTCGTCCAATTTGAAATTCCCATATGTATAGTGATTACAACTTTCAGAAATTCATAACTTTCTTATTGCTTGTCCGATTTCATTCAAACTTTCTCCAATCTGCTTCTCTGATTTTTCCTCTTTCTTTCAACGCAATTTGTTATTGAGGTTGGATTTCCCTTTAATGCTTCATCTGTATTATTTGCTCCCATCTCTTCCTTCGTTTTGTACTTCTTGAAGCTGTGTGTACATGTATGCGATGCTCAATAAACACACAAAGGAGCAAAATTACATGTTTATCACACATGTATATACATATTTTTGCTCAAGTGTGAAAGGTCTTCTCCATGCATGTCTATTTTTATTGAATGTCTTTCATTCCTTATTAGAACTAAAAGTTTTCTAGGTATGTCAAATCTTGTGGACATGACCTGAAATGCACACATATCTGTCATTTTTTAGATTAATATTTCGACCTGTAAAATCTCTCCCAGTTCATCTTGACCCCCTGATTTTGAAAATGTTCTAAATTTGTGTGTATGTGAATTGATACAAACAGAATGATTGACAATATATCAGATACTTCCACTTTCATACAAATCTATTTTCATTGTAAATTGACATTTATTATGAATGAAATTTTAAATTTTAATCAGTTGTAGTTGATATATAGATAGTGCTTCCAGTGATTTCTATTTCAAATTATCTAATTTATCTTTTTTCTATATGAAATATCAAAACCTTTAAAATACTTATTTTTCTCAATCAGGAATTAAATTATATCGTACAGATGATAAATCAAATCTTGAATTAAGTAGATGTGTTTATGGAGTTTAATTGTTTGAATGAGCTAATTTATTGGTCTCATCTGTATTTTCAAGTGAATATCACATTGCCACATGGTCGACATTGATATAGCCAAACTTCACTGAAAGTGAAAGTAACGCAAACTTAAGGCTATGAGATCATTTAGCTATGCTAGATATTGTATGTCATTGTTTCTGTTGCAATTATTTTTGCAATCTTTGATGCTTCCTTTTATCATCTTCGTAGAGACTGGTTACCACGGGTCATTTTTAATTTGAACTCTTGTCGTATCAATGCAGGACAGGACTTTATGTGTACATATTTTGTTCTTTCAAATCAGTTATGTTTTTCTTTTTTAACGCAGTTTTTTAGAGAAATGAATGCTGAAGTATTGAGATAATTGAAATTGTAGCACTCTGATCTTGCTTTGTTCCCCCAAAAATAGACATTTTGTAATGTATGTAAAATGTACCTTTGTGATAGAGGTACATGTATTTGGATGCAAAGCCCACAAGAAGAGAGGAAAGGCTTCTTTTTTCTTCAATAGATCATGTCGTCTGTTGAGAGCCAGAAGGGCATTAACTCTGTGTGAAATCATATGATTTAAACCCTTCTGACTCTCAGCAAGCGATACATGGTTTTGATATCTTGAATTGACCCCTATGATTCTTCATCTTCTTCATCTTGATACTCATTGGTTTTCGGCAGTGAAATGTTATTTTTAGAATTGCCAGTCATGTGAAAGTGGTAGAGGAGAAGTCATACCATGATTTCTTTTTAATCTATGTGTACATGCTTTGTCATTGTTATAAATAGTTGGTGATAACAAGAAAACAAATAATGAACCTCTTGCTGTCATTTTCCTGTACTTTTTGTTTTTGATACTGGTCATGGTGGCCAAACTACAAGGAAGTCTGTTAACTCTTGCATGCAACAATTTATGGACTAAATAATTGAAACATGAGTTGTTGTTTTCTTTTTGTTTACATTGAAAACAAGACTTCAAGTTGAGAGAAACTCATGAAAATGAAGCTAAGATGTTGGTAGGACTATTAATAGGACTATGCTGTGGCAATGGTTCTTGTTTTATGACACATTATCATTTGAAATATAAGTTTCCTCATCATTGTTATAGTTTATCAGTATTTGAATTACTAACTGCACACCCCATGACTGTAAAATCCCAACTTTAGGTCCAACATGGCCAACATATCTACTTAGAAACAGATTTTAAAAATTTGAACTGACATATATGGAAAATGAGATTCAGAAAACACCAATAGTTGTAAATGGTATCTTGTGTCACATCACATAAATTTTGAAGTAAAAAATCAATTAAATGCTATGTAGGGATGAATGAATGTCCTTCAAGTAATCTGTATGAGTAATCATCAGTGGGCACCAATTAGGCATCTTTATTGCCTACCATGTTGTTAGATGATGTTGTTAGATGCCGGTTGTCATGGTGATGATGTGCCAGGGCTTGTCGTAAGGTCCTATCAGGAAGAAAAGACGTTTTGAATTCCAACATCTCATGACAATGATCGTCTGTTCATTGCTCATTTCTACTTTTGTATATTTATCTTTTCATATTGTTTTGCTCTCGGCATTTTGTAAATATATAATATATCATTGAGAATCTTGAAGTCAAATGAAGAGAATTTTAAAATTTATCTTTAGCACCAGTTATATATATATATCTGTAAATGATGTTTAAGTGTACTTACTGCAACCAAGGAACAAAGTTAAGAGATAGGCAAAATATTATATATTATAATTTTGTGTGGAGGTAAGTGTAAAGAGTCAGCTTTGATTGATGTATGAGTAATTTGCAAGAATAATGTAGTATTACAATTAAGATGCATGGGTAAAAGAAGGTCATTGTGTATATAGTTTGGCTTTTTGAGAAATGTTTGAAATTGCAATATGCCATTGACATGTACATTTTGTACATTCTGCCAGATATCCAGACTACACAAAGTACATCAACATGTGACCTTTCTTCTGCAATGCATATACAGCACCAGTTGTACATCAATTACTTGTATGATATTATTGGTGTAGGGTTATGTTGTATTTTCTTTTTTTCCTTTTCACTAGAATGAAGCAACATTTTCACTTGAAAGTAACAACCACTTGACATATTTTTTGTTGTCCTATTGAATATCAGTAAATTATAGATATTCATTTTTCATGGAATTATCCTCATGAAACTCCGGTCTCCCTGGGATTATTTTACAATACTTTACTCTAGTTGATGTGATGATATGACAAATAATCAGGACCACATTTGAAATTGAATTATTTTTAATTCACATGGATATCTCCTTGCCAATTAGGATTAAGTAGACCATGCAACAATTCAAAATTTTACTCAAATGAATAAAAGAATGGTAAGAAAAAAGCTTCTCGGTTCTAATTGTGTTTCTGTATTTTTTCAAAATCCTTGATACAACTTACATTTCAGTACCATAACTTTCAAAATTGATCTCTGTAGTACCATCTCCTTTTGATCTTTGTCATTGTCTGTAACTACGTCAAGCCCAGATATTACATATTAATGTTCTAATTTCCATTCAATTCTTCTTTCCAATATTTCTTGCATTAGTGTCATCAAATGTATTATGTAAGTAGATTATTTTGTCCATGTAGGTTTTTGTTTCACTGTCAAGTGGTTTATTTGTTTCTGTACTAAGCTGCTTTTTTTGTTTGAATGCAATAATATTTTGAAACAAGTCATTGGACGTCTCCCAAAGTGCAGTTATTCTGAACGTGAAAGAGAGTGGAATGCTTCACATACATAGTAGGGACAGTGACATTGCAGTTTTTTCGAAGGTTCGTTGATGCAAATGTTCATTAATCAGAAAGGTTTGTTATTCAGGTTTGTTATTCAGGTTTGTAATTCAGAAAATTAAAGAGAGCCCTGTGTCATTTTTGAATAACAAACCTTTGAAATAATGAACCCATTTTATTTTCACAATTACAAACCTTTGGAATTAATAACCTCCGAAAAACAAGTGCTCCCTGTATGAACAGTTGTATGATGATTTTCTTTTTTTAATGTATGTATGGTACAGAGGGTGGGTGCTTAAAAATTTAGGATCGGAATGAAAGATTGTTGGTGTCTGCAAATAGAGGAAATTGACATAATAGATACGAGCCTGAAAGGTCTGAAACAAATGAATGATTCAGACTTGTTTGGGTTTGCAGTCTTTGTCTTGTTCCAACCCAACAGCATAATTAGTAATGAGCCATTTGATGCTAATATAAGCTGATGTCTTCTATTAGTCATGTCATATTGAACTTTGTTTTTTGTCGTTAAGACAGGGTGGAAGCTATCAGCGATGCACAACTATGCAAAAATTGAGCGAACGTGAGAATTCGGATGGGAGTGGTAATATGCTTGCTCATGATTGATGCAGCAACTCAGATTAGGAGGAACTGAACAAAATAAATTATTGTTCAGTATATTGTTATGCATTATACTTCGTAACGTTTTTTGTGGTATGCACAAGTAAGAAAGATTGTTGAATTTCAGTGATTGGGTCATTTTCAGTCAAAGTTGGTCATAATTCCAAATTTAGTAAAGACAAAAATCCCCACATCCCCCATCACATATTTTGTTTCAGTATGAGCAGTCATCTCTTGCTGCCAGTTATTTCAAAATACATATATTACTAAAAACAGGAAAGGGTGAATAAAAAGACATACATCAAATTGTGATGATTAATATCCATCAAGTGCAATTATGAGAAATTGCAAAGGTTTCACAATCTTTTACAGCCTTAATGGTCCTTTGTTCTATGAAATCTGACTCCCAAGTGTCTGGTGAATGGTTAATTTACAATCTATTCCTTGCTTCCTCTTCCCTTTGTGTAATGTTTGCTTCCTTCTTGTGTTTTTATGTCATTCAGTTCTAAAACCTTGAATGGAACAAGTCATTTAGGAAGCTTGGTATATTTATCAACACCCCCTCCACTTAACCCCCAAAACAAAATAAATGCGGCAATGAAATATAATACTTTCAGTTATTTTAGTACAGAATGCAAAACTGAATAGAAGAAAGGAAACTATTATATTCACAGTGTTGCTGTTTCTATTTGTTGCATAATGCTTGCACTAAGGAGTAAACACTATTCTTTGATAGTCTGCAGTATTTATTTTAGAAAAAATTTCTAGGGTGGGAAAACCTAAACTATTTTCATAATGAAATTATTATATTCTAGTTTAAGCTGAAAAGTAGAATCGGACAGTCAACTCTGGAGTTGAGGGAAACAGAGTAAAGAGGCTTGTTGAAATTATGTGACAGCAGAATCCTTGTGATCGAGAAGTGTTTTGAGTAGTACATAGATGTAGGAGCTTTGCCTCAACCATTGTATTTCACAAAAGGAAGTGAGTTGAATTAGCACATCCTTGATGTGCTAACTGCTGGTTCCATTCAACAGTACACTCATCATACCTCCCTTCAGACCAAACGCATAATTTGCATAATCCGTGCCATATATGGTTGCACTCGAGCACTTTTTTTTCAAACCATGGGGGTGCTGGGAGTCATTTTCTGTTTGCCAATTTGTCGGAGATGTCATGGTTTTTGTGGACGTTGTGAGGGGGAGATGGGGGGAAGTGGAAAGTAGAGAGTGGTGCCGATTCGAAAGGGAAATGGCAAATTTTGGTGAGAGCTGTATTTCCGTGCTGGATTTGGCACGATAGGCAGGGGTCGCGCAACGTGTAGTCATGGATAGGAGGTCAACTTGATTATTACCCAGTTGCCATAGGGATTCTTGTCATGCAGGAGAGGAAGTTCTTCACTTCCTCTATCCTCTGTGCACATCTGCACTTAGCAAACCTGATGAGATTGGGAGGATAATGGAGTAGTTGAATCCCAACTAAATCTGAGTTAAATTCTTTTAAAAAACGATCGTCAAAAAAAATGATAGTAATGTATAACAACATATATACACTTTTCCTTAAAAATCTCTCCCTTCGATTATATTATATTTTTAATATATATGTTTTCTTCTCAGTGTATCTCTTGATTTCTCTTTCTTTCTCTCTCTGCAATTTTGGCTGGTCTCTTATTCACCTCTCATTCCCCTCATAATTTTACTCTGGTACATGTACAGAGTATATATTGAAAAGAAATAGGGAATGAAACCAAATGCATGGAATTTGTACATGTTTTATTACAAAAGAAACATATCTGAATGTTCCATCCATAATGTGAAGTTTTGTTTTCCTAAACATATCTTGTACAAAGAAAGGCATAAAATTGTGAAACAGTGCAGGTTAATTTTTTTTATTCTCCTTGATGTTTCAGAACTGAATTACAATACATGTTTTTAACAAACTTAGAATTGAAAGTAGTTCCTTTTTAGTAGTAAAAAAAAACTGAGTTTGCATTCTAAAGGAATAAAAAGAATGAAAATTTTGAAAACAAGAACTGTGTGCATGTATAACCCATTGACTACTGAATTCTGTCATTCCCATAGGGTTAGTACAGGAACTAACTGGTTAATTCAAACAGTGCTTTGCATTCAGATTTTTAAAATGAGGCAAATTATGTCTGCAGCGTGTACATAGCCTTTTCCATAAACAGGGGAAATACTGTTTTACAGCTGATAAGAAAATTATATGCCCTTCTGTACTTTGAGCTCTACTAGCAGCATAAAAAGTACAAGCTCTGAAAGAGTTCTGGAAAACTCAAAATGAACTTTGGTAAAAACAAAAGAATACATAAGAATTAAATTTACTTTTACTTCCATCAAACTTCAAAGAGAGCTACTTTTATTCAAAAAGCAATTTTTACTTTACACTGTCTCCTTGAGTATATAAAAGCAGTATACCATAACTTTATCGTTAACAGGATTCATGGGGTTAGGTTTTACCTCATACTTACCAATCACAATATTCCCTGTATTGGGTCTTAAATGCTTCAGGTAGACATTCAACCTAAATCTACATCTTGATAGAAACGATTAACAATGGCTGTCATACAGCAAACAAAAAAAAACAATCAAAAAAAAAACCTGCAGGTACATTGTACATGGAGAATTTCGGTACTACACCCTGCACTAATAAAGACAACAGAGGGAGACATAGTCATAATGTAGAATCTGAATGAGTTACGTCTTTGTCCTGTGGATGTTTCAATACATGCAATACAGCCACACATAAATTGGCCTTTCGTGTATTGTCTATAATGGCATTATATGAATATAGCCAATAGAGGGAGACATAGTCATAATGTAGAATCTGAATGAGTTTATGTTTTTGTCCTGTTGCTGTTTCAATACAGCCACACATAAATTGGCCATTCATGAACTGTCTATAATGGCATAACAGGAATACAGACAACAGAGGGAGACATACTTATTATGGAGAATAAGTTGTCTCTGTTCTTTATAATACAATGCCAGCTCATGTACCAGCTGTTAGGCTTATTAATTCTGTTTGAAAAACCCGCCATTCCTGCGTACTCTTTTACCACATAAATAAACAAGATGAATGAGACTGCGTCTTATATGCCTCCGCCTAAATTCAGTTGATGGCTCAAACTGTTCTTGAAATATTGTGATACCAGAATACAAAATGGACAGACGGACAGATGGACAACCTGAAAACACAATGCCTCTGGCGCCACCTTAAGTTGGCAGAGGCAGAAAAAGTTCTTAATACCACAACTGATTTGCATTAACTGGCTTTTGGTAAAAATTTCACCAATATGAACTTTGGAACATGCTGGTTTTCTTTGGAAACTTCTTAAAGTAAGTTATTTTAATCACCAGTTAAGTGAAACTCCACCATTCACTGGTAACATAACACATACTTACAGTCTCCTGACCTGAATAGGAGAAACCCTACATTTTGTTCTCTTCTTATATAGCTTGTCCAGAAGTGGTAAGTGTAAAACAATCCCCTTTTCAACCACGCCACAAGCCAAGGTTTTATCATCACTCTGCAAGTTGATTAATATCTACCTACAGTGTGTGCATTGCATTCTACATAATAACATGGAAATGCTTCTTTTCTTATCGATGATGATAAATTCCTATTAAAAAGTGAATGGATTTCCAAAGTTTTATTGCAACTGAACACCTCTGATTATATGCTTTAAACAATACTTCAAATACTTAGAATATTTAGGCCTGAGTTTTGGAGAAAATATTCCGAAACCTTTCAGATACATTACACAAATCAGAAGGAATATCAACAAATTAATGTAGAAATGTATGATTATTCTCAGTCATACAATGTATCAAAAGCATACTATTTACCCCCATCCTTTTATCTTTTTAAGAAAAGGAATGGAGACGTGACACAAAGATCATCCCAACCCTCCTGTACAGAATTCCAACCCCCATATATACATTGTCAAGCACCCCCTAGACATTCCCTAGCCCCTACAGTGTCACCCGTCTTGTTGAACAAAGGGGTTAGCTATAGGCTCCATGCCATCTGCTGGACATATGAGTACTACCGATGTTCCTCTGCACACGGCAAGACCAAGGTTCCTTGTGTCATCAGTGAGCTTGAATGGATCGTCTGGGTCTGAAGAGAAAAACAAATTGGCATTGATTTGAAATAAATACAGGTAACCTTGCATAACTTGAAGTCACAAAAGTCGAACTTTCACTAAGTCGAATCAGTTTTTTTTTATCAAACTATGCAAAACATGTGTTATTTACATTTCCTAAGTCGAATTCTGCATTAGTCGAACTATATTTTGTGGTCCAAACAGATTCGACTTAGGCAAAGTTAACTGTACATCCTATAAAACTGTCATTAAATTAGTACTTACAGAGAAGAGAGTGCTATTTCAACCAGTATCATTTTGAAATGCAATCTAATCAAAATCAAAATACAACGTACTGCATTTTCACACTGCATATCACAATACGAAAAAAAAATTCTCTAGATGTACTAATAAGCTAATGAAAAAACCCCAGAGATTTAGAGAACAAGATTCATTCAAGAAATGTACGGAAATGAGTAAGGACTGATGCATCAAAATACCAAGAAACCAGGAAAGTCTGCTACATGTTTCTGCTGCACAGAAACAAGAACAAATATGAATAACAGCATTTCCTATTTCATCTGCATATAGTATACCACAAGCATTTAACTCAGATGCTGTTATTGAAGTCAACAATACATGACTCAACACTAATGAAGGCATAGAACTAGAGCACCTAGACCCTATATATTTCCCCTTCTCATCCCCTGAATATGAAGTTTCTAAACAGTATATTTACCTCGCATAAACTCTGTTGTTCCATCCAGTACCAAATTCAGGAGAGGATCAAAGCCTTTCAGAATCCCTGTCACTATTTGAAAAAGAATGAAGGTAAAAATAAAGAAATTAGAATAACATACTAACTAATAAAGAAAAAAAGTGGAAAGAGGTTACAAAATCAATATAAATTGTCACAATGATGATGATAGTGGTGATGACATTAAAGGAGAGGAATGAAGGGAGGAGGAGAAGTAGGAGATAGAACTTAAAAGAACAAGAACAATAAGAAGAAAAAAAGGTAGAAAAAAAAAATGATGATAAAGAAGAAGATG
This sequence comes from Heliocidaris tuberculata, assembly GCA_025618425.1. Taxonomy (NCBI): domain Eukaryota; kingdom Metazoa; phylum Echinodermata; class Echinoidea; order Camarodonta; family Echinometridae; genus Heliocidaris; species Heliocidaris tuberculata. The sequence continues at coordinate 36,472,793 of CM046832.1, forward strand.
ATGATAAAGAAAATTATAATAATAGAGAAGATGATGATGATAATGGTGACGATGACGGTGATTATGATGACAATGGTGGTGGTGATGATGATGATGATAATGATGATAGTGATGATGACAATTATGATGGCAATGATGGAGAAAAATGATGACTTGATAGAAAAGTGAAAGTGAATATAAAGCTCATACAAACCTTCTCTGCCTCCTTGGAATTTGACTCGTATTTGTTTGTCAATATATTTTGACAAATCTAAGATGCTCTCCTTCTTTTTTTTCTGTTGCTCCTGTTGCTGCTTAGACAAAATCACACATAGTGAAATGAATTACAAGTACATGTATGTAAGAACAGTGCAAATTTATAAATGTAAGCTTTACATCGACATTAAACTGATGTTCATATTTGAAACATAGCTGCCAGTAGCAGGGTAAACAATGGCCTTTTCATATTTTTCTAGGTTCTTGGGCGATTGATACTTTTTTCTTTTTTTCCCCCCTTCAAAAAGTTCATTTAGCCTAGGCTATATTAATTTTGTGTAACAAATTATCCTTTTCTACTTCTTCCAGTGAAGTATGTACAGTCCACCTTGAAGCTGGTGTATCATGGTATCTAATTATCACTAATACAATATTTCAATAACTTGATTGACTGAAATGTTAGAAATTCAGAAGAATGTTGGGGGTGCAGTGCAATAAAGAATGAAAAGTTAAGGAAAAGAACTCCATATTGCTTTAATTCAATAATTCATGGCAAATTTTCTTCGAAGGTGTTCTGTTCCCTGAAGTCCATCCTATACCATATAATCATCATCATCATAACCTCGTACACTGGATGAGCAGAGGCACTGATTCGTTCGAAACAAAGCATTGGAGGGGCAGAGCAATGTTCACAAACAATGCTTGCCCCTCCAATGCTTTACACATGTATCTATACCCAATGAATCAATGCCTCTGTGGATGAGTGCCCTATACCACCTCCTCCAGTCATGCCAGTTTGAATTTCACAAGAAGTATTTGGAGGATCATATTGTACCAAGCATAAGTAAATATTCTCCAAGTAGATCAATTCTGATTTCTGTTAATCGACATTGACGTTTGAGCCTCAGTCTACACTTACTGGTCATATAAAAAATGTGGAATTGCACTCTTTTAAATATTTGTTTTTTTAAGGTAGCTTAGCAAAACATAATGGCACGTAAAGATGCGGGAAAGACGCACTGAGCAAAATTGCTAGATTTGTCTGTGTCAGTCTGTGTATCTAAAATAACAGTCAGAGTTATCGGAAAAATTGTTCAAATATTATTTTGCTTGAAAGTGTTAATTCTACATCTAGTAATATTTTGGTTCTGCTCTATGGAATAAAATTATGATTTTGAATAATTTTGTCATTTGTGTTTTTCCCACATTTTTACGCAACACTGTGCTTTACTAACCTACCTTATGAGGGGTTCTTTATTTGCTGCTTTTGATCCATTGTCATTGATTTTACTAGTGCAAATTTAGTTTACATCATTTTTATAAAATTTTAAGCCCAAACTGTAGTGTTGTGACTGTTGTCTATATTAAATGCAGGGCCCAAGCTCAGCACCCACACCCAATTCAAAAGCTCAGTCAATTACTACATTCGACAGCACTGCCATTACACTTTTACAGTGCACTGCATTAATTTGGTCAAGACTCAAGTCGCCTTAGACTTAGTGTCAGTGACAATTATTAGACTCCAACTGTTTAACATGTTGTCATGGTTGTTAAAACCTGAAAATGTAAGCTAATTTGCTAACAACCGTTACATCTTCTGGACAGAAAATCCATCATAAAATATCACTACGTTGGACTTGTCTACAGTTTTTCCATTAGAATGTAGCTAAACTTCAACAAATTCATCTAGAGTAAGGCCCGAAGTCTACGGCGCACCGGCCGAACACCTTCCCGGCAAGCGCGGGGCCAGTACCAGGGCAGTGGCGCGGTGGCGGTGCCGGTGGCAGTGTCAGTGGGCCAAACAACAGAACATTAACAACAAACATAAAAAAGCGGTTCCAATGAAAAATAATCGAGACCCTGCCTCACTGTTTACCTACTGAACCAACAAAATAAGTTACAGATTGCACATAAGACTGAAATATAAATACGACTTACTGCCATGTCAAGGGTGGGCCTCATGCAATCACAGTCCCATGTATAGAAATTTAAGTTTGTTGTAATTGTGAGCGGGACAATGTTTCTGTAAGGTGTAAAAATATTGTAAAAAATATTTACAATTGATCTATTCTATATAAATCGCTTATAAGTATTTGAAAAATTATTTCCTTTCAAAATTCTTTTTTTCTTTCTCTTCATTTGGATAAAAGGAAAATCATATATTTCTTTTATAGTACGAGGACAAAATTGTAGGAGGAACTGTATCATTTCGTTTACATACAATTCTACCAACATAAATACGTATACTCCTCGGACGTCACCCTCAAACGTTCGAAAGCTGAGCTGAGCTAGCTAGCTGAGTGGTAAAACTTGGATGTTTCTTGGCCTGTAGTCAAAATTCTTCTATGATCGTTGTAGGTTATATTTTCAAAAAAGTTTTTTTTTCAGCTGAGTTTAAGCCGCTGCAGTTTTCATTTTTTGTTAAGAACTGTAGACTGTGTAACTCCAGGGAGCTCGAACGCGTAGCGTTCGAGCTCCAGGTACAAATAACCGACGTCTGCATCGCCATGAGTTTGGTTAAATTCATTCGTTAGTTTTTGAAGGTAAGATGAAAATTTGTACTTACATGTCAGGATAATTACTTTATATATGCAGTAGGCTTTCAGATTTCACGATTTGACGATCATTTCGATGAAAAAAAGATAAATTTCCTCTCCGAGCCGATCTTTCCCCGTGTTGTATCGTCGATGCAAATGACTCGTATTCACGGTGCGCATGCAATTCAGCGCATGCGCATTGCGAATGCGAGTCATTTGCATCGACGATACAACACGGGGAAAGATCGGCTCGGAGAGGAAATTTATCTTTTTTTCATCGAAATGATCGTCAAATCGTGAAATCTGAAAGCCTACTGCATATATAAAGTAATTATCCTGACATGTAAGTACAAATTTTCATCTTACCTTCAAAAACTAACAAATGAATTTAACCAAACTCATGGCGATGCAGACGTCGGTTATTTGTACCTGGAGCTCGAACGCTACGCGTTCGAGCTCCCTGGAGTTATAGACTGTGATGAGTGTAGTACAGTGGCCGATTTTGTAAAGCGATAATTATGCTGGCCGAATTCGCACGATTCCTTTGATTGCGCAACGTGGTTAATTGAAATGAGTTATACATCATGCTTTATATAGCGCATGCATGTGCAAGATGTGTCAACATTGGTTTGCTGCGCCGGGAATGTTTCAGCGCAGCAGACGTTACTTCTGGAAATTCTTTTGATGAGCAGGGCCGTCACAGTAATTGATGTGCATGGTTTATTGTAAAAGGTAAGGTAGATCTACCTTTCCTCATTGTATTTTTTTCATCGTTACTGACGAAATTAGACAGTGGGTACTGGGTAGCATTAATCCATTATTTGGCTAGTCATGCTAGTACTTAGTAGTACTATAGACTGTAGGACTTTGAGCATTCATTATGTAAGTTTGACAGATATGCATATGATATTTAATTTGCTATCGTTGATTTTCTGAAAAGGGTTCGGACACTGGATTAACCACCATAGCTCTAACAACTTCATTCATGTACTTGTAATTTGCTAATTTAGGGTCTAACCATGCTAACAAAGTTAGTAAAGGGGGGGGGGGCACAAAAACGCCAATGGCAATCAATGAATGATACTGAGAGAAAGAGAATTAAATAAAGGGGAGAATTTATATAGATCTAAGTTAGATCTAGTGTTAAAGGGAAATCCAACCTTAATAGCAAGATGCTTTGAAAGAAAGAGGAAAAATCAGAGAAGCAGATTGGTGAAAGTTTGAACAAAATCGGACAAGCAATAAGAAAGTTATGAATTTTTGAAAGTTGTAATCACTATCAGACTATACATATGGGAATTTAAAATTGGCCGAATAGGTAATGTCACTGTGATGTAGCTGTGGACAACTCCCCCATTCGCTCCAACACACAAAATGACTAAAATGTCACCTTTTTTCAAAATGTATTACTTGGTAGGATCTTTTTCTTTCATGAGGACCTATATATAGTACTGCCCTGAGGGTAAAAGCACCTCGAAGAAAACCGCAAATTAATGATATTTTTGTGTACGACAAATGGGAGAGTTGTCCACAAAAATGTCACAATTGACTGACCGAATTGCCAATTTGAGATTCGCATAGATGTAGTGATCTCATTTTTCAAACATCCATAACTTTCTTAGTCCTTGCCCGATTTCTTTCAAACTTTCACCATCCAGTTTTTCCTATTTTTTCTGCTTTCATACAAATCATCTTATTACCAAGGTTGGATTGCCCTTTAAATTTGATGTGCCTCTGAATGACTGAAGATGAAGATGAAGGCATTTTCACTACAACACAAAAACCACTCATGTGTTTAAAGTGAAATCATTGAAATTTTAGGTAATTATAAAAATCTAAATTTAAAAAAAAATAACTTAAACTCAGTCAAGTTTTATAAAAGTGGGCATGTGATTTTGCAAATGTACTTACATTATTATCATCCTTTGTACTTTGTAGCATGTTCTAGTCTGGACAACCTTTGTATTTTATAATTTTTTTGTAATTAATGAATTTTCTTCTTATGCACTTACAGGAACTTTTGCCTCGAAAGAGCATGAAAAAGGTGAATCTAAGGACCTCGTCTGCTTCTTACCATCCGCAAGATATATCCATGGCGAAATCAACTGATATGAAACTCAAAGTAACCCATGAATCTCCAGGGAAAGCACGAAAGAAAAAAATGGCGTTACCTAGAAGAATATTGCGCATACTAGAAAGTGGCAAGAGAGTTCACTTTCAGAATGTCAGTCTGAGTAAGAAAAGGCAGATGTGTATAAATCGTTACTTACCTGTATCTGATATAGCAACCTCAAGCGGTAGATGTGATCTACACACGAGTCCAGTTACGTTTTCTTCTGAATCAACTCGGGGTATATTCGATGAATCTGAGTCAGAGAGGACAATATGTGCAAAAGAGCCCTCACCCGAGCACTGCTCAATTCCTAATGACGCATTAAATTCTGAGGCTAGCAGTAGGCTTACACATCAAACTCAAAGTGCAGAAAATACATTATTTTCCATCCCGAAAGACGGAAGAAATCTTTGTAAAGAAGTTGTTGCAATAGACTGTGAAATGGTAGGGTTGGGACCAAAGGGACGTTTCAATGCCCTAGCCAGATGCAGCATTGTTGATCACAGTGGTAATATCGTTTATGATAGTTATGTCAAACCGGATGAGCCTATCACTGACTACAGAACTAAGTGGAGTGGAATCCGCCCCAGGAACATGGTCGATGCAATAGCTTTCAGAGAAGCCCAGGACCGAGTCAGGAATATTCTCAAGGATAAGATTGTCGTTGGACATGCAGTCTTCCATGACTTCCGGGTGCTCAAATTTACCCATCCTCCAAATGACATCAGAGACACGAGCAAGAGTAAGTTACTGGCAGACATATATGGCAGAAAATGCACGCCAGGGCAGCATCTTGGTCTCAAATCCCTAGCTAAGTATCTCCTGGGTATCGATGTACAGAAGGGTGAACATTCCTCTGTTGAAGATGCTCGGGCAGCTATGGATTTGTACAAGCTTGTAGAGGAGAAGTGGGAGGAAGAACTCCAATCACCTTTCCCAGATAAAGATTTTAGAACATCCTTCCTAGATGATCATTTTTGGCCAGAAGATCTGGTTTGATGTGTACTATGATGTTACCATGTACCTGATTTACCTCTGTTGATTAATGTTATTTGAGAGTTTGTGTCAAATTTAGGCATTCATGCTACACAAAATGTTAATATATCTTGTTTTGCAATAGTATTTTTTAAATTTTATGGACATCAGCAATGCAAAGAATTGGTAAGATTTTGTTTTGTCTTGGATGCTATTATGGAATACATCCCATTAGTTTTCAACTTCACATGTTCATTCAAAAGTGAACATGTGAATATTTTATCTTCTGAGTGTCTGGCATACATGTAGTAATATTACAATGTGTGAAAAGACTCCAAACATTTTGATGTAGAAAAAGTGGTTTTTATAAGTTTGCCTGATATGCACTAATGTCATTTAAAGTACATTTATTTACACTAAAATAATCAAGATTATTACATTTTAGCTGTCGACTTACAAGTCAAGTTATAAGTACATGCACTTTAACATTTGAATATTTGTGTAGAATTCAATATTATGCTCAAAAGTAGAATAAGAAAACCATATAGAATATTTTGTTTGATAATGGCCCTTATGCAGTACTCATGGAATTATTCCTTTGAGTTGCATATTTTACTTTATTTTCCATTACTGAGGTTTCCATAAAATGCATGATGAATTCGATTTTTTGTAGAAATTGTATTGTAGAGTTTTTGTTAACAATGAAAAACTGAATGGAACAAAAGGGGGATAAGGTGTAGGTACACCATCCTTATTGTCCCCGCCGAACGAAGTTCGCGAGGGGACTATGAAACGGGCTCCGTTCGTGTGTGCGTGTGTCCGTCCGTCCGTCCGTCCGTCCGTCCGTCCGTCCGTCCGTCCGTCCGTCTGTCCGTGTGTTAGAAAATGCTACTTCTCCGTCATTTCTTGGCCGATTTTGATTCTGATTGTTTTATCTGATAGGGCTGGGTGGGGGCTTCCAAACTTCTACACAGAATTTTGAAATTCATTAATTATGCAAATTTATGCAAATTTATTCAAAATTGACGAAAAATGCTACTTCTCCTCTATTTCACATCGGATTTTGATTCCGATTGTTTTATCTGATAGGGCTGGGTGGGGGCTTCCAAACTTCTACACAGAATTTTGAAATTCATTAATTATGCAAATTTATGCAAATTTATTCAAAATTGACGAAAAATGCTACTTCTCCTCTATTTCACATCGGATTTTGATTCCGATTGTTTTATCTGATAGGGCTGGGTGGGGGCTTCCAAACTTCCACACAGAATTTTGAAATTCATTAATTATGCAAATTTATGCAAATTTATTCTAAATTGACAAAAAATGCTACTTCTCTATTTCACATCGGATTTTGATTCCGATTGTTTTATCTGATAGGGCTGGGTGGGGGCTTCCAAACTTCTACACAGAATTTTGAAATTCATTAATTATGCAAATTTATGCAAATTTATTCAAAATTGACGAAAAATGCTACTTCTCTATTTCACATCGGATTTTGATTCCGATTGTTTTATCTGATAGGGCTGGGTGGGGGCTTCCAAACTTCTACACAGAATTTTGAAATTCATTAATTATGCAAATTTATGCAAATTTATTCAAAATTGACGAAAAATGCTACTTCTCCTCTATTTCACATCGGATTTTGATTCCGATTGTTTTATCTGATAGGGCTGGGTGGGGGCTTCTAAACTTCTACACAGAATTATGAATTTCATTATTCATGCAAATTTATGCAAATTTATTCAAAATGGCTGAAGGTTCATAATGTTTTCATGTTTTATATTTCAGTTGTATACATGCATTGTTGGTATTCTCTTCTTTTGCATGCAGTAACATTATTATTTTATTCACTAAAGTTTTTCACTGAAGTTTTAAGGTTCAGGCTAGTTAATTTCCACAGATCTGCACTTCCGGCGGGGACATTTATTACGCATTGCGTAATTTACTCATTCACTTGTTTTAAAAATATCTTGAGATGTGAAACTGGGATCAGTTAACATGCCTATCAAACACTCACTCATAAAATGTAACATGTCATTTTGGAATTTGTGTGCCCAGTATCTTTTTTAAAAACTATACCTCCTTTCTTATAGAAAAGAAAAGAAAATTTAATCTGCATATGGAATCAGAAAACAATTTCACATGCGTAACAACAACATATCTCGTGTGCCCTATATTCCGTTTAAGTTACATTTCATTGTCAGATTAAAGGTAATGTAGTGTCTGTTAAAGTTGACCAAGTTTTAAAAAAAAAATCCTGTATTTCTCTTTTTTGAATAATATAACATTAAAAGAAATTCAATAATTCAATGGAAAGTCCACCCTGATTTCAAGTTGGTTTTAAAAGGAGAAAACAAAGAACAGATCAATGAAGGTTTGAGCAAAATATCTTAAGAAATAAGAAAGTTATGAATTTGTAAAAGTTGTAATCAATCAAACAGAAATTGGCAACTCTGCAACGTACATGTATCTTGCAAGCTCCTTTCCCATTTGCCCTGTACCAAAAATATCATGAAGTTCCATTTTCTCTTAAGAAAATAATCAAATCATACATGCACCTTAGATATAATCATTGCTCATGTTTTTACACAGAACCTGTATGAAACAAGTTTATTCCTTCAACAAAAACTAAGAAAATGAAATATTCATGAAATTTTCTGTACTGATCAAATGAGAGAGGAGCTCGCAAGATACGTCACGGAGTTGCCAATTTGTGTTTGATTGAATACAACTTCCAAAATTCATGAATTTCTCATTTCTTATTGGATTTTGCTCAAGCTTTCACTATTCTAATTCTCTCATTTTTCTCAATTTATTCAAACTGACTTAATACTAGGGTGGACTTTCCATTTCACTAAAGAATGTATTATCAAGAAATTACATGTACATATATATGTACTATGTTTGTTAATGCATGTTAGTATTGCAGTGCCTTTGAATCTTTTGAGAAGATACTGTTAATTTGTCATTTGACTTTTTTTGAAGATGGCATCAACAGGGGTTAAGAAACATTTCTGATAGGAGAAGCTACATTGTATGTTTGTATTACTTGTACATGTATGTATTAGGTCACTATGTACATTGTATGCCTTTTATCTGTGGGTACCATTTCAAGTGTCGACTAGATGTATTTGCATAAGCCCATGTTAGAAAATGAAGAATGTGCCCCCATACCCACACAAATACGGGTTCCCAAAATATTCTAGCAAAGTGCTATGGTTATTAAGTGACTTACATATGTGATAATGGTTGAAACTGCTTTTAAAATGAGTCCAATAAAAAAAGTAAAGCCTAAAGGATGATTTCTTTGAATGGAAAAGAAGAGGAACAATTATTCACATGAAAATGTGAATTTAATGGCATAAAAGGTGTCGTATCAAAATTTGAAAAATATATAGTTTGAGAAGGGATCCAAATTCAAACAAATGATCTTAAAAAGAAAAGTAAACCCTCAATGACTACGTTTTTGAAAAGATATCATTTTCCCATTAGTGCGGTTTGATTGTATGCTAATGTACATGTACAGTGTACCACCTACAATGTGTGTGATACTGCAGATGATTAAAAAGCATTGATCTTCTTACATGTAGATCTATTCTATTTGTACAATACCAAAATTGGAAAAGAGTTGAACATTATCAGAATAAATCAAATTATAAAGTAGAATGGAAGATAGTTTGATACTATATTGTATTATCAAAGTTTGAGAAATGAGTCAAACGACATTAGTGTTGGATATATGGTTGGTCTATATAACCTACCATTTTATTTGAGAAAGAGAGAGAGAGATAGAAGAGAGAGAGCAAGAGAGAAGGAGAGAGAGATAGAGAGAGAGCAAGAAAGAGAGAGGGGAGAAAGAGACAGACAAAGAGGGAGAATGATCTGCAGGGACTGACAGATAATCAGAGATTCTGAGTTCAGGTAATGAATCTCCAATTCAAGAGATACTACATGTATTAGTATCATTGATTCATTTCTATTTGTTGAGCAGGGTGTAAATATTCTTTAATAAAGCGAAGTCCGGTCCAAGAATTACTAAATGACTTGAAAAAATGGGGAAAAATATTAAAATCACTAGACAAATTGGCAACACGGTAGTGGCAGAGATGTGTTATGCAATTTTATTCATCGGGGGGGGGGGGGGGGGGGGGGGGGGGGGGGAACCACCCTATAGTTGTTACTCATTACTCATTTTAATCTTCTAATACATGTTTGTTCATTTCATGTAATTTAAAGTTCTGTTGAATTTTGAAAATTTAATTCCTCACTACTTGTCCATATTCTAACAAAACTCAGATTACCTTGAACTTATAGTCAAGGATTAAACATGACCAAGCTTGCACATCACAGGATATAGATTTCTCAATACAAAGTAAATTTAATTTAAAGAAAGATCAGTTGATAAAAATGAGAGAATTAATGATCACTGCTTACAATATGTGTCACATCATACACATTTCCTACCAGATGTTGAGGAAAAAGTTGTCAGTAATTCAAGAATTCAGACAATCGCACTAAGGCCACCAAAATCTTTACAACTTCACTACATTTTTTGAGAAGAAATTGCAATAGCACAGGTAAAAGTTAGAATTCATAATTCCTGAGTGAGGTTCTGAATGGGCATTAAATAGCAAAATAAAAATTGCAGGGTACATGCATTGTCGGCCTTCCAATTGGAGAAATCAGCTCTCCATTGTAGGAACGGTGGACCAGTCACGCAACCACACCACACTTTTATCCAATTGGGCCTCAATTCTGCCAAGAAGGCTCAAAATATTTAATGGTTGTTTCTTTTACTGCACTATTATTGTCATAAGACGTCACCATCTAAACCACAATCAGAAAGAATTTAGAATTCATCATGTCCAATAGACCGGTTCTGTAATTTATGCACATTTCTTCTCTAAGCACATAGTGACATTAATAATAATAATAATAACCTCTTATTTACCCAGGGTAGCCTTCCAGCGGGCCCTGCATAACATAATATGTTATTATTACCCTCCTCCACTCTAATATGCCTAGCGCTTGGCCAGAAGGCAGATGGTCCCATTTTTGTAAGTCTTTGGTATGACTCGGCCGGGGTTTGATCCCGCGACCTCCCATTCATGAGGCGGGTGCTCCAACCGATTGAGCCAACATATCCGGTTATTCCATTAACCTGCTTTTTATAAATGAGCCTCGATGCTTGGAATCCAGTTTGCATACATTACTTGTTGCTATGTCCAACAAGCCTCTGGCAAGCTTTCAGGTTGTCAAGAACAACCTTTGTTTGAAAGGTAAGTATAAAATTTGCATACATTACCTAAGCGGTCTATTAACAATTGACTTTTGTGTCATAGGGTGTGCAGTGGCCATAACAAATCAACTTTGCAACAATGGTTTAAACAAACAAAGATTAAAATAAATAGCATGAACTGAATTTGATATACAAGTACAACTTTATTGTAATTTTAGTTAAATTAACATATAAGGCCCTGCTGCATATAAGAGGTTTATCTATCCCATAGTTCAAACCTCCATAAGCGTAGTACGCTCATGTCCTCGTGTCCAATGGGCGGACAGTAATATACACTTATTTACGCTTATCTTAATCCATGGTGGAGGTTCAAATTATGGTTTAAGATAAACCTCTTTCGTGAATTCGGGCCTATGATTTTATTGGCACCATAACTATTCTAAAGATTTGCTTTAGTGGTAGAGATCTATAATTTGAAAATGAGCGTTCACTTGAAGTCTTGCTTTTACTGTATCTATATATCCCCACATAATTATAAGTTGTGTTTTTAAAAAATATTCTATCTACCATATAAAGCAATCACGACCACACAAAAAGGGAATGAAACCATCTCCAATAGAAATGCCAAACTTGGTCACTTGATGTCATGCAGGAGGAGAAGGCTTCAGATATCTATCCTTATATTTCTGAGCTTCCCTTCATCAAACTTTAAAAGCATGTTAAAAAGTTAAAAATAAAGCGATAAAATTTTCTGCTGCATGTTAAATTCTAAACATACTGTTCTTCGATGTAGATTGTGTACATGTATGTGAAATAATTCTAGCCAGATTGAGAAAAAAACTAAGATTTCAACAAAAAAGCTTTCAGGATATCTGAAAACTTTTGTGTGTAACAGCCCAAATACATCATATTACATCTAAATATGACATTGTTTCCTAGTGATTGTACATGTCCTGCTTAAGTTTATTTAAAATGTAAGTTTGATGAAAGAAGTTTTCTTTCCAAAATAGAAGTACATGTATAAAAGTAACATGAAATACTTTACTTGATATACTTGTGAGAAAAAAGATCCTAAATTGACACAGATGAATGGAATGCGCATTACAGAATAAGTTTACAAATACACGTATATTTTACATTAAAAATACTCTTGTCCTTTTTTTTCAAATAGAGCCTATCAATCGAGGGGGTGTTGTGCAGACTTTCAGAATTCCCATTCAGAGGGCTTGAGCTACAAATGTAATTTTTCATAAACTGATATAAAAATGATTTGCTTTTGAATTACAATCTTAAACGCTAGTTTCTTACAGCAAAGAGACCAGATAATGCATTCTTATCTGCAATGCTTTCAGCATATCATATTTCAAGAAAATCTAAGACAGCAGATGCCATGTTAGGAATCTAAGATCATGACATGTACATGCAATGATCTGTCACATCAAATACAGTACCATGCTTCTCAACAAACCTTGTCCTCCAATCTATCACAATCTTGCAATCTGCATCATGGGAAAGTGGAACATAGTTTGACTTTTCCATTTCATTGCTTCTTGTTATACACAGCACAAAGCTGGGTCAACAGTTCATAAATATACTAATCTTGGAGGTCAGTTGACTAATTGAAGCAATGCCTGAACTGGATCTCCTTTGTTTTCCCTCAGACTTCTCTCTGCTTCTGCTCTGGAGATTTCCATTTCTTGGATCTGGTCATAAAGAAAACCATAAAGAACGATTAGCATAAGAATGGGCAAAATCAGCAAAGGAAAAATTAAATTATCCTGAATGAAGTAAAAAGATAAAAATAAAGCGGTATTTTAGTGCAACAATCAATCAGTTGACGATTACAACTGCTATAAGAGTAGGGTGTCTGGAGAAAAAAATTATTTCACTTATTTCAAAATGATATTAAATTTTCTTTCTGGATTTGAAAAATAATAACCATCAAACTGACAGAAATATAATATTTCATGAAAAATTCCAGTTAATTACTGCAAAATAAGAGAATGAAATCAGACCATTTTTCAGCCTTTTCCTGCCATAGGCTATGTAGTTAAGAAATGGGACACACACAAATGCAAATTTTGAGCTTCCGAGACCTGTTACGACTTTATACTTAATGTCAAAAACTTGTCCTTCACATGACTAGATAGGAAATTTTACAATTTTTCTGATGGTATGAATTTTTTCAAGGTTTGAATATCAGATCCCAGTGCAAAATTGTGAAAATGTGACAAAATTTGTGTAAAACAGAAATTTCAGTTTCCCATTGGAAATGCATGGGGAAATGGCAATCTGAATACACACAAATATAAGGGTTTGCAATTTATCTCTTATTTTAATTTTCTAGTGAGCCTAAAAACTTGTCCTCAGTGTCAAAAGAATGACCAGTATTTTCTCTTTCCATACATTCCAAATATGAGATAAAAATTAATTCAGATCACATTTTAATAACAGAATGAATTCGCCACTAAAATTGTGCCATTTCCCCCCCTGAATCAGCACGTTTTTAAGCTGAGACTTTTCAGTGTGACTTCAGACACCCTAATAAGAGTGATGTCCTTCTAATACAATGGAACCTTGTTACAAAGATCACTGGGTGATTTCAAGTTCGGTGTTGAAAGCTGGTGTTGGTGTTGGGGCAAAACTAGCACCAGCCACAACACCGAACCTGAAATGAAGCTGGTGCTGGGATTGACTTCACTAGGTGTTGAGCTATCAATAATGTGATTGGTATTATTTTTTATAAACCCGAATTCGGTGTTGGGGCTAGAATCAGCAGCCCAATTCACGCTCTCAACACCAACACCAACACCAACACCGAACTTGAAATCATCCACTGTTATAACCAGCTTTCATTACTACAGGGTAACGTTGCTTGTCCCACTTTTTTAAATATTTGTATTCAATATTTTCTAGCCCTGATGTGACAAGGTTTCAAATATAATACTGTAATTTCCTAGATTCCCACAAAAGTCTGTTAACTTTACTTATTTTCTACAACCATTTACATGTGTATGCAAGAGGGGTAATGTAAAAAAAAAAAAAATACGATCAAAGCCTCATGATTAGAAACTTTATGCCAAGCAACACTTTAATCATATAAATGGGGTATATATACATGTAATTAAAGGGAAATCCAACCTTAATTTAGCAAGTTGCTTTGAAAGAAAGAGGAAAAATCAGAGAAGCAGATTGGTGAAAGTTTGAACGAAATCGGACAAGCAATAAGAAAGTTATGAATTTTTGAAAGTTGTAATCATTATACATATGGGAATTTCGAATTGGCCGAATAGGTAATGCCACTGTGATGTAGCTGTGGACAACTCGACCATTCGCTCCAACACACAAAATGACTAAAATGTCACTTTTTTCAAAATGTATTACTCAGTATGATCTTTTTCTTTCATGACGACCTATAACAATATGCCATCTCCAATATATTTTGAGTACTGCGGCCACTGCCCCGAGGGTAAAAGCGCCTCGAAGTAAACCGCAAATTAATGATATTTTTGTGTACGACAAATGGGAGATTTGTCCACAAAAATGTCACAATCGACTCACCACATTGCCACTTTGAGATTCGCATAGATGTAGTGATCTTATTTTTCAAACATCCATAATTTTCTTAGTCCTTGTCCGATTTCTTTCAAACTTTCACCATCCTGTTTTTCTTATTTTTCTGCTTTCACACAAGTCATCTTATTACCAAGGTTGGATTGCCCTTTAAGATTTTATCTCATCACTCTAAAAAAAGTCATTTAGTACACTGGTTTCATTAATCAAAGAAAATTAAGCACAGCTTCTTATCATACTCACTATTAAGTCAACATCTGCTTTCTTTATGGTCACCTTGGCTAGTTCCTTTTCCCTAGTGAAAAAAACACCCCAAATTGTTAGCACATAATGATAGAATAGATAGTGTTAACATAAAAGACGCACAAAGGCTGGATAGAAATTTTAACTCTTCAATCTCAACTCATCTTTCAAAATGGGTAATGCAGTTACCATTAATATCATTTCACATTTGTTGTAACAATGGACTTGCAATGCATTATGGATAAGATGAAATGAGCAAAGTGTGAAGGAAAACTATAATTTGTTAACCAGTGCATAAAAATTGTGATTACTGTACAGAAGGGGAAACAATATTGTGAAACACTGAAACTAATGATTAACTGCTGGCTGAGTAAGTCATTCCATTTAAGGATAAGAGGTGGAAATATTAAAAAGGGATGTGGTAGTAACTAGTGAGACGATAATAGCATTAAAACATTAACAAAAAAAAAAAAAAAAGCAGTTATAATAAGCAGAAATAATACTGAAGGTACCATTTAAGATTTTTGAGTGAAAAATGAAAGCCGTATCTTTATGCAAACATTAAGATCTATGACTGCATGAAAAAGCATACATTAGAAAGTGTCAGTTAAAAACATAATGGTTTACAGCACTTATCCAATGAACAAGGTTATAATATAACCTTGTCCTCCCAAACCAATATAGTAATGGTGAAAACACATAAGGGCAGACCTCTACTGCTGTACTACTGCCAGCCACAGTAAACAAATGCAGATTTCCTCTCTCCACAGAGAGAGGGCAGCAGTACAGAAGGATCAATCAGTCTCAACAGAAAAATAGAATGAACACAAAATTTGATGCTTAAAATTCCACATTCCCTGAATCATTGGTTTAGCTGGTCACCAAACAAGAGGGACTTTCACAGACAACTTGCTGGTAAGTAATATTTTGAGTTTCACTATTTTGATCTGATATTTTGGCTGGATATATTACAGCAGGTTGCAGCTGCATAGTTTCAAGTGGGGCTGAGTGGTTCAGACACACGAGTGGTTTACAGTGTGAACAGAATATTTGTCTCTTTTGTATTTGTATTTCCCGATTGCATTTCTTATCACACTTCATCAAAATTACTTTTTAAAAGAAAATACTTCACCCAGTGTTTGTTTTTACTAATTTTCTTGATGTTCCAGACACTTTTAATCATACCCTCAAAATGTTTAATAGTATCTGAGACCAAAAATGTAAATTTAAAGCTCCAACACAGTATTGCCTTACCTTTCTGCCTTTTCTACCTGTTCTTTTGTTCTGTCACCACCTAATGCTGCAATAGCCTATTTGAGAGAGACAAATATTTTTTAATGTTTACAGTCTTAGTTTTACAAATTGTAAACAATTATAGTTTTATAGGCCTATACTACTTATGCAAACAAATGACAGAGAATTGTAATGTATGAATTTATTGAGGTTGCAATGTAGCAAAATACCTTTAACTTTCTTTGAGATGTTTCCAAAACCAATGATATGAAAGAGCAGTTGGTGGCCCAAGGCCTCCTGACAACTGCTAATGTCGAACCTTGTTTTCAAGCATTAGTAAGTTTAAGGCACTAATTTACTTTCGCAACTTAGAATCTACTGAGTAGACTACTCTAAATTTTATCACAAATTAAAAGAGGTTTTACTGAACGTGAAAAATCATGGATCGAATATTAAATTCAAAATAACCAAAGTTTTTTGCGAACTTTGGTCACCAATCATGTCATTCAGTTTTACTCAAAAACTGTCAGATTATTTGTGTTTGTCATGTTACTATTGTTAGTGTTAAACACAACATGAAATGATCAATACGGGACTGAACAACTTACATTGCTCATATCTTGGCCCGATATGACGTTTTCTTCTGCATAGTCTGTAACTTTCTCTAAATCCGCAGCAATAAGAGCATGTTCCTTAGCTTTAGGTGCTGCATTTGCAGCATCCTTTTCCACTTCATCTGTTTCCATTTCTAAAATATTTCTTGGGTTGACGATCAGCTCAGATTCCGCTTTAGCAGCTCATCATGCAGCACACATGTGAAAATTAAATTTGGCATCATATGTAGTCCAGCGCCATCTTGCGTTTAAAACTTTACAGTGATGTATGGAAGATGAGGGAGAGAATTATGGTCAATGACAATGGGTTAGCTGTGCCTATGAGCTGGGCTTATCAACATCTCCCCCACCCCCCCCCCCCCCTCCCTACCCCTTGAACAAGACAAATAATGTACGTTAGTGTGAAACGTTACTGCTGGTATCAAATAACTTTTTTTTTTTTTTTTTTTTAGAAAGAATGGTGGTCTAACCCTATTAGTATAGTACACCATGGCTAACCATACCCCACCTACCACAGTAAGCTAAGGGGAGGGGGTTTGAGGTGTTGAATCAAAGTTGCGTGCCAACACAAACAAACAACGGAAAGAAATTTATAAGGAAGAAGGGTGAAATTTACACGTTTATTTGCCTTGCAATTTTCCCCCACCATTCCAATCAAGTATGTATACAGTAAATAGCTACCTTCCCTCTTTATTGTGGTGTATCCATGAATTTTTAAGGAGGTACACAGTACATGCGCTGTATAAAAGAAGCTACTGCCCATGGAAGGCCTCTTTTCAAAGATTTATAGTTGACTCCTACATGGAAGGAAATCATGTTTGTTTTATCACAATTTTCTCACACTAAGAGGAAAGCTTCAATTTTATATTCCACTACACCCAATCCCCTTTTTTTTTCGATATTGGGCCCTACAGTATTGGAAAATTTCTTTTAAATCTGAAAAAAAAAGATCAGTACTTTACCATTTTCTCAGGATCGGAAACCACCACATAGACCCATTTCATTTGGTGTTAACAGAATGTTTTCTTAAATATTTCTGTCAACTGAAATATCTTTTTATTTATTTATTATTTATCATTTGTTTATTAATTTATGCCTGGTTCATCACATTACATAATATGAGTGAGATATATAGAGTGAGGTTCGTTCTACTCATGACCCACTCATGAGAATAATTAAACAAAATTAGTAGACTTAAGGGCTGGTCACATTTGTCCGATAACGATACACCCTACTATAATATGGTGATTGCGTGTGAGTATATTAATAGTTGGGCAGCTCTATGGTGTACCTTTAATGAAAATCTCGTTATCTTTATAGTTATTGGGCAAAATGTGACCAGCCCTATAGAAGGTCTGTATGATCATAATACATTTACAGTTGTAAATAGGCTAAAGAAACACACAGAGCTAGGTGCAATTGTGGCAATAAAGGCTTGAGACATGCACCTTTACCATTCATTGTTACATATTTTCTTAAAGTGGAGGAATACAAGAATATTAGTTGACTAATTAACTAGCTACACATGACTACGATTCATACTTCAGCATAACCAAGATCAACATGTAACTTATACCCGGCCTTTCACTTTAACCCTTTCATGACAGGAATTATTTAAAGGCTACATTGATCACATTTCGTTCTTCAAATTGGCAACAATAATATTTTTCTTTTAGTGCTACATGGTTCTAACAAAATGCAATGTCTTTGAAAACAATATACATCATTAGAAACTTAGTCGAAAAGTTGAAAAAATTGCCAATTTTGATAAAAAAATAGTGATTTTGAACCTCTCAATGTGTTGCCAATTTAAGGATTATGAAGCTTATTCTCCTTTTTGAAATTCCTGGCATCAAACGCAATATGGTCATGCAATAAAAATGGACATAGTGTGTGTAGAAAATTTTGCTCTTTCTACTCATGCGTCAGGTATATTTTTTAAAGCTCTGAATCAAAAGTTATTGAGCCAAACCACAAAATGTGGTCAATTGTCTTGAAAGGGTTAAATGGTAACTCTCTTTAATATAATCAGTGATGAATCTCTTCATGATTCAAAATCTCGGAATTTTCTATTCTCAGATTCCAATATGATCGTCATACACGTCTAATTACGACATAGATTCAAGTGAGATTCATTCCACTCATGACCAACTCAATACCCCACCCCGAAATATACCCCTAGAGCTGGTCACGACCATACCTGCTCTAAAGCTGGCTTGCAGGGTGTTCAGACACAAAAAATTTATACCAAAACGTATAGCTATACCAAAACGGTATAGCTGTACGATGGATTTATGTGTCTGAACCCCGACTAACGAAACGTCGTATAACGAAATTAGGGTCAGAGCATCGTTTCGAAGATAACGAATCACCTTTCCGTGTGTGTCTGAACGTAATATGGCGACCATAGAACGGCGCGCGAAAGGTGACCTTACCTCTCATTTCCATGGATGAGGGTCGAGATATGTGTCTGAACGGTCCGTAGGCTATACGATGAAAATATTATACGACGTTTCTTTATCGAGTTTCGGTATAAAAGTTTTGTGTCTGAACAGGGGGTTAGAAGTATGGGCTTTCAGTTTTGTATACAAAACTTATTTTGTCTCCCTGCAACCATGAATGTAAACTGTGTTCAGTGTAAAAGGCACTGTTCAGTTGTTGGAGAACATCTCCCGGTTCAGACATAAAACGTTTATACCAAAACTCGATAAAGAAACGTCGTATAAAATTTTCATCGTAAAGCCTACGGACGTTCAGACACATCATAATAATAATAATACAATAAATTTATTAGGCGCTTAATACGGATGTTTCTAAGCGCACGGTTTACCGGAAAATTAAGATTAAATCAAAAATAATACAAAAATACAAAAATTATTAGAAACCTTATGTAATTCAAACGATAGATACAGTGTATAAATACGGTAAATGAATACTGAAAATCAAAGTCGGTGTGCACCTCCATCGACCGACCCACAACTGGGCCATTCCAGAGGACTATCTACTAAAAAGGTAAGTTTTCAGCAGGGATTTAAACTGATTAACGGAAGTGGCTAGATGTATATAGGCAGGTAGAGAATTCCAGAGAGAAGGGGCAATTGTAGAAAAGGCACGATCACCATATTTTGTGGAAGTGCGAGGTATCTCGACCCATGTCAATAAGTTTCGCGCAATTTGTTGCATCTGCGCGTAGCCTGAATGTCATCAGAATGACACGTGCGCGCCACTGATCTCTGTAGAGATCAGTGGTGCGCGCGCACAGAATCAGTCTAAAAACACAAAATATTTCATAACTAATTCATAAAAAGGCCAGAATTCTACAAAACCAGTAGAAGTCAAAATAAGAAAGGTCAAACCTAGAACTCTTACTCTTTTAAGAAACCTTTTAACTGGTTAATTCCCACCATTAACAGCACTGCTAACCAATTAACAAAATTACCTTGTCACTGCGAGTCGATTACTTTCCCCATAGAAACACGTGTAATTTGGGTGTTCTACGTTTTTGTGAGGCAACATAAAAAGGCCGTTTTCAAACAAAATTGGCCAGAATTCTACATATGAGATGATTACATTTTTATGCTCAGCAGCTTCTTTGTTTCTTCAATATTCATATTCCTCTTTAACTGAATTAAATTGTTAAAAAGTGAAAAAGATATAAGTATTTATAAAAGTTGAAATTTACGTTTTTCATGATTAATGTACAGGGTTCTATGGAGGGAATCGCAGAGGGAAAGTGATACGCGCGCGCGCATGGTTGAGAATGCAACACACTTTTTGGTATCTCGACCGATTAGAAAAAAAAAAAACATCGTACAGATGCGCAGTTTTCCACTGCACATAATGTTATGGTCGCCGCTAGCCCCCTCATCCATGGAAATGAGAGGTAAGGTCACCTTTCGCCCGCGATCACGTTAAGCCCCGCCCAGTTACACAGTCCTATGGTCGCCATACGTTCAGAACTTCAGACACACACGAAAAGGTGATTCGTTATCGAGTTCTAGTTCGAAACGATGCTCTGACCCTAGTTTTGTTATACGACGTTTCGTTATACGACGTTTCGTTATACGACGTTTCATTATACGACGTTTCGTTAGTCAGCGTTCAGACACATAAATCCATCATATAGCTGCACCGTTTTGGTATAGCTATATAGTTTTGGTATATTATTTTGTGTTTGAACACCCTGCAGTTAATTCAGAGGTTAAGAATCACTGTTTTCAGTTTTGCATTGCACCGTAAAAAGTGAGAAAATAGCGGTCGCTGTTATCTTTACACTAATTCCAGACGAGATAATAGACTTACCCCCCTGTTCAGACACAAAACGTTTATACCGAAACTCGATAAAGAAACGTCGTATAAAATTTTCATCGTATAGCCTACGGACAGTTCAGACATATATCTCGACCGATTAGAAAAACATCGTATAGATGCGCAGTTTTCCACTGCGCATGTTGTTATGGTCGCCGCCAGTCCCCGCCCTCTGGTAAGGACACCTTTCGCTCGCGCTCACGTTAAGCCCCGCCCAGTTATACCGTTCTATGGTCGCCATACGTTCAGACATACACGGAAAGGTGATTCGTTATCGAGTTCTAGTTCGAAATGATGCTCTGACCCCAGTTTCGTTATACGACGTTTCGTTATACGATGTTTCGTTAGTCAGCGTTCAGACACATAAATCCACAAAATTCATCGTATAGCTATACCGTTTCGGTATAGCTATACCGTTTTGGTATAAATTTATTGTGTGTTCACAAAGTTATTCAAATTTATGGATGTTTCTTTCCTGGGGACCTAGTAACGAGGTATTCCATTACCCCGTTATTAATGAATGAACTACAATACTTGGAATCCAGTTTGCATACATTACTTGTTGCTATGTCTTGCAAGCCTCTGACAAGCTTTCAGGTTGTCAAGAAAAACCTTTGTTTTAAAAGTATGCATACATTTGAATATATTTGTGAACAGGTCTATTGTATGATGACCGTTTGTTATATTTACCTAATGCTTGTGAAACACTTTCACACTGCTCAAATAAGCCTAATAGCACGCATAAACTCGTTGATAAAGAAGGCTCTTATTGATCTGCATCATAAAGTTAATGCGACGTACGTAATTTAGTGTCTGCATAATGATTATATTATAGTTTTCCCCACTTGTTGCTAGCTGATGTGCCTATGTGGAGTATCCAAATGGGGCGTTATCATGCATGTTGTGTATAGGGAGTTTTAGTTGTTGCTTGTTGTAGCTATTTCTTGTCTTTCGCCAGTTGTAAATCTCCATATACTTCAGATCGGCTGTATGAAAAAATCGCCCTATTTCATTTGATAATTAACAGGGCCTATATTATTTGGATGGAAATTGACTTGGCGACCTTATCAGTAGTCGTCGTCATCGCTGTACGTGCAGCTTCAGTTGTCGTTTGCATTGTTTCGACCTATGTATTTCGCCGGGATTACATCAATCGTGACGCGATTGGCTGCAGGCAACTTATCATCACCTCATTTGGTGAATTATTATTTTTTAAATTGGCATCATTGAAGCAGTTCACAAGACAGTTTCATACTTTTTGCTTAAGTTATTCTGTCTGTTTGTATTTCAAACGTTTGCAACATGATTCCGCTCGAGAGAATTTATTGAACTAACGGGCAGATATATCTTCCTGAGATTCAGAATCACACCACTCGCCATCGCAAACAATGAGTGCTTTCAACGTGTTGAACTCCATCTGGATATGTACGATATGCCTAACTGGTATACCTGGTAACTTAGTCATTATCTTGGTATTTGGTAAAAAGCTCAAAAAGATATCAACAGATATTTTTATCATGGCGCTTGCCATTACAGAATTAGTGTCTTGCTTGATGTATTTTAGTCAGTTGGTGTGGTTGCTTCGTCCTGATCTTCGAAACGCAGATCCTTTCTGTGCAATCATATGGACATCTGCAAGGATGTTGGCTTTTATGGCAGCTTTAATCACACTCTTAATCGCAATGGACAGATACTTTGCTATTTGCCGCCCCCGAACATGGAACAATTCAAAATACCGTGCTACTTTGACGTCTATATTTGCTGTTATTTTCAGCTTTACGGCAAACATTCAATATGCAATCTTCACTAGGGCTGAAACAAGTGGCTCGAATGTGGCATGTACGTTTCTAGGTCCTCGCTGGCTTGAAATAATCGGAAATGTGTCTTTGAACTTGATGATACCACTGTGTGTTGTCTGTGTGTGGTGTTACGCAAATATCTGGATAGTCATGAAACGACAGGCTCGTGTCATGGCCGCCAATCGACTCAACAATCCGGAGATGCCGACCGTCCAAAGCATAAGCAACATGAACCTGAACGACAGTTACACAGTAGAAGCCTCGGTGGTACCTGGAGCAGAATCCGCAGAGTCAAGAACCTGTTATGACTCAAGTAAAACGAGTGAATTACACATTAATACAAACAAAGACCATCCAACATCATCGCAGGAACAATCGCGCAGTTTGTCAGTTCCCCATCAACGTCAACAACAGCATATCACAAACGAAAACGATACTGGGAAAACCTCAACAGCGCATGGAGCACAACCGAGGTCGAAAATTTGTTTTGAAACAAGTAATAAGAAAGAATTTCAGGCGGAAGAACCCAAAGGTCATTCGAGATCTTCAGAGGAACGACCCTATCTGTCCGTTCCTCTTCAGCATCATCAACATCATAGCACGAACGAAAAAAAAGAATGTAGTCCTTCGACTTTTGAATCAGTCACCGCGCATCGTCGAAACATTGATACCTCCTCACCAAAGAAACAGCGAAGAGGACAGAAGAATAGACATGACATGATGACGAAAATGCTGTTGCTGGTCACTGTGATATACATGACGACCCTATTTCCATCGATAGTCCTTGAGAATCTCCCCAAAGACGTTTTCACCAGCATCCAAGAAACTAAGGCTGGGGAATGGGGAGTATTTTCAGGATACGCCTTACGTGGTGTAAACTACTCTGTAAATTTCTTTGTGTACGTGGCCATTAACAAACGTTTCAAACATAGCTGCCTGCAACTGTTTAAGAGAAATACCAGAAATAACTGAATCGAGAGAGAATCCACAGATGATAAGTGAATTTACATCTTAGGCCGTGTGTTTACGGTGATTAATGCCTTAAAAAACACTTTATTTTAAAAAATGCTTATGTAGACATCGAAATATCTTGTAAAGAGGGTGTTCCAAAACGAAAAATCCCAGTAGACCAACAACCTATACGAGACGGACAGCTCACCCTCAGAAAGGTTTTCGGAAAGCCCAAGAGGCCGACATGTCGGTCTCGTGGGCTGTAGCTGTTCTTAAGGTCTCTCTATAGAAAAGGGGTTTGACATCACTCGTCTATGAACAGCTAAGAGATGAATCTCGAGGTTCAAACCATGGCTGCAGGATTATATCATAATTTACAAATAGGAATGAATAGCCATACTAATATAATTATATTGTATTTAAACTATACGAGTTAAAAACCTTTATCCAAACAAGTAGATATTGTTGTTTAAATGTCATTACTTTTATGGGGGTTTGAATAGGAGTATCAGATTTTTTTGTTCAAAACAATAGTCCTATATTCTTCTGTCGAAGACTATTCCCATTCTTGTTTGAGTTAACAAACGTTCCTTTTTTTTGTTGTTGTTGGAATCACGGCTTAAAAACAAGAGTGTTTGGAATTGCTTTCTCGACATACTAGTATATGTAGTATACTAGTATATGTATGTATACATAATATGAGAAATCAATTGAATTGAATGAAAGAATTAATTTGGGTAGCTAAATTCATTGTTCCTCCTTACTGACTTCCTTTTTGTGGAAATAACTGCAGGGTTTGCAAAAACTGTCTCCGCCGGGGAGTGTACGCCAAACTAGACCACGGAGGCGGGTTGATTGGTATTCGGCTACACCAGGCACAAACACCGACAGGCAGCCCTTGCAACCCCTTCGCAGTTAATTCATTCCTTTTCTTTAAGGGACAGGGGAATATTGAACAATGGAAAGCCGCATGCCTAACTAGATCCATGGCGGATTCATGTATTAGAATTAATTATTTACAATGTGTGAGAAATTTGTTCTAATACTATAGCATCGGCAACTCTCGTGGTAAATTTACATAATGTGAGAAATCAATTGCATTGAATGAGAGAAATAATTTGTGTAGCTAAATTCATTGTTCCTCCTTACTGACTTCCTTTTTGTGAAAATATATTATATATATATATATATATACATATACATACATATACGCAGCAATCAAAATACCCACGAGGGTCAACCCGGGGTAGGGCCCTCCGGGTAGACCAACCCCGGGTCGAATAGGGAACAAATAATTTACGTATGGCCATTTAGTCAACCCAGGGTAGATAACACTTCCAACTATTTATATCACAGGTGTCCCAGACTTTTTAATTTATTGTCAACCCAGAGTAGTTTTTTTTTTTTTGGGCCATTCAGTCCACATACGAATACAAGTCTGGGTTGACAACAAATTGAAACATCTGAGACACGTGTGATATAAACAGTTGGAATTGTTATCTACCCTGGGTTGACTAAATAGCAAAGAGTTTAAATACGAAGAGTGCTCAGTCCCGAAATACAGCACGCGTATATATTGTGGTACATGTCGATCGGCCGAGAGGGAAGATTATAGTCTTTATCAAGATGTTTGTATTTTTTATTTCCTTTATTTTTTTTCTTCTTTTTCTGTACATCGCTTTTGGTAAAGCCGTAAAGGGCATAATCTTGTCCCAAAACAGATAGGAATCAACATACTCTAACTGCACCATGGAGGAGAGGGAGAGAGTTGGGAGGGGGAGCTAGGAGGGATGTTTGTATTTTTGTTAAAGCCTTTATTTGCTGTGAAATTTATATTAATATCTATGTGATGGGGGGGGGGGGGGGGAATGGTCCAAGCATGTTCCCTGATATTAAGCTCTATATGAGCAAACACTGCGATATCTGACGGGAATGTCGAGAAAAGTAAAAAAAAAAAAAATAAATAAAAAAATAAATAAATAAAATGCCATCTTTATTTTTCTAAATCAGAATATTTCATTTGATATCATGATTTATGTTAATTTTAGGGATTATTGACGTATAATGTAAATCTATGGCCTTATGTTAAAATCAAGACAGAAAAGGCTTTATTAAAATGAGATTGCGTGCGAGCAATTCCGTAAATACAAAGATTAATTAAGAGTGGCGTATCCAAGATTCTCTTTTTTTTTTAATTGGTGCCATATCCAGGAATGCACGTGCCAGCCAAAACTAAATCTGACATATCTTATATTTACACATCGAATGAAAGGAATTGTGTGCCCCCCTCCCCCCCTCCCCCTCTCCCCCCCCCCCCCCCGGCACAGAAGCAACATGAAAAATGTGACTTTTTTTCCCTTGCTTGTCTGAAAATTCAGAATAGACAGCATCTGATGATTTTTTGTTCGTCTGGTGTGAGCCCCCCCCCCCCTCCCCTGCATTCCTGGATACTCCACCAATATAAATAACTTACAGTAAGTTATTTGTAACATTCTGCTGTAGCAGTTTGAGACGACAGGCGAAGAAAACAGTATAGGGCTATTTTGAATTGAATTAACTAGTAACCAACGATAGCAGCTGATGATATAATTTATTTATTACCAGTCCTATTCTGTCTTTGTAGGAATATCCCATTCCTTTTGCCCCAGCCCCCTTTGTCTGTCTGTCTGTCTCTCTTTCTTTCTCCCCCTCTCACAGGCTTTCATTTTCTAATAATCTCTTATTCTCTTATTCTCTCTTACAACCGATCTATAAAAATGACTCCAATAGAAATGAGGACAAAATAATGATCTCTTGTTTCCCCCCCCCCCTTCAATGGTTCAATTTAATGAGATCGACCACGAATACCATGCAATCCCATTCTTCACATTCATGACAGAATAGCAGGTGCTGATCCATGGGGGGGGGGGCGAATCGACCGCGCCCCCTTTTTGGAACCCAACTGGCGTACCTTAAGTACACAATAAAAAAAAAAAGCCTCTTTAATTGTGTACTTTTCGGCTCTGTGCCCCCTCCTCTACAAAATCCTTGATCCGCCCCTGGAATAGGAATTAGATTCTTTTGAACTACAAACTACAGGTATACACGGACTCTGGCCTAAAATGTAAATAAAACCGGATAGAGCACCATTAGTTTGGGAGCCTACGAGGCTAACAATGTTGGTCTATTAACCCTCCGAGAAAACTTGTAAAAAAGCCCACCCCGCAAGACTGACGTGACAGTCCGGGCATGGACGAGTGGCGGATTTAGGAGGGGGGGGGGGTGCAATCCCGGCCCATTCCCCCTCCCTTTTTTTAAAGAAAGTCATACATCATTGTCCCCCGGGCCCCTTTTTTTGTTTTGTTTTGTTTTGGAGGGTCGGCGAGAAGAAAAAAAAAATTCTTTTCACCCCTCTCCCCCCCCCCCAACTGAGCAACTATGCGAGGACTGGCGAAAAAAATTCTCCTCCTCCTCCCACCCCCACCCCCCCCCCCCCCCCCCCACGGAGCAACTTTTGAAGGAATGGTGAGAAGAAAAAAATACGAATCTCCCTTCTAGCAGTTCCAAAATGTTGACAGCCCTGCATTTGTGCCCCCCCCCCTTTTTTTTTAAAAACTACATCCTGCATTCGCCCCTGTCATGGACTGTCAGTGTCAGACTAATATCCATAATAGGGTTCAGAAGCCCCCTCCCACTACATTGTCGCTCTCGTTGGCTGAAGCCAATAAACGACAATCAGCAAGTAAAAACCTTTGATGAGCGAAGTTTGAGGAGAACACCTTTGGCAAACTGAAAGAGTTCTATCGGCAACGTCACCACCTCGATCGGGATCGCAGAAGGGTAGACCTAGCCTAGCTAGAGCTATACACCTTGTCGGTCGCTATTCAGCTCAGCTATTTCATGATTGCATGATCTCACATCAGTCATTTTGGCTAAGCGTATTTCGGTGGTAGAACATTGATTATATGAATTTATGAATTTAATACATTCAATTTTGCCTCTGGTACATTAGAAATATAATAGTGAACTGGAATTTAGTGAGAGTTTCTTCCGAATACCGGCTAGGCTGGGCCCCTGGGCGGGCGGACATACGTCTGCTACATGGTCGTCTGCTAGCGCACGATCTCATTGGATGTCGTGATCTCACGTGATCGATACTACACGCCCACATTACGTCATCAATAACAACAAACGGTTTCACGTGTAATATGACAAATTATTTTTTTGGGTCAAAAGCATGCATATTCCGGGGATTTATGCGGGGTTTAAATGACTCATCGAGCCTTAATTATACACTTTCAGAGCTTTAAATTTCATGTAAATTACATTTTTCATAATTTCAAATAAATACTAGGGGAATTAAAGTCATTTCAAAATCCCTCTTTTCATGTGTTAACCTATGAGAGCTGGAAGGCCAAAAGCATGCATATTCCCGGGGATTTATGGGGGGTTGACTGGACTCATTGAACCTTAATTATACACTTTCAGAGCTTTAAATTTCATGTAAATTACATTTTTCATAATTTCAAATAAATACTAGGGGAATTAAAATCATTTCAAAATCCCTCTTTTCATGTGTTAACCTATGGGAGCTGGAAGGCCAAAAGTATGCATATTCCCGGGGATTTATGGGGGGTTTACTGGACTCATTGAGCCTTAATTATACATTTTCAGAGCCTTAAATTTCATGTAAATCACAGTTTTTATATTTTCAAATAAAAACTATGGGAATTATAGTCATCCTAATATTCATTGTTTTCGCGTGTAAACCTATGGCAGGCGAGACTGTTTTGGTCAAAAGCATACATATTCCCCGGGATTTATGTGGGTTTTTTTCAATTTTTTGAGCCTTCAGTAAACTTGTTCAAAGCCTCAAATTACATGTAAATCACAGTTTTTATATTTTCAAATAAAAACTATGGGAATTATAATCATCCTAAAATTCCTTGTTTTCGCGTGTAAACCTATGGCAGGCGAGACTTTTTGGGGGTCAAAAGCATGCATATTCCCTGGGATTTATGCGGGGTCTGTTCGACTAGTTGAGACTTAATCATACATTTTCAGAGCTTTAAATTTTATTCAAGTCACATTTTTCAAAATTTTAATCTAATTCTGGGGGAATTATAATCATTCAAAAATCCCTGTTTTTGCGTGTTAACCTATGGGAGCTGGAAGGCCAAAAGCATGCATATTCCCGGGGATTTATGTGGGGTCCCTTCCACTTTTTGAGCCATCATTAATCTTGTTCAGAGTCTCAAATTACATGTAAGCCACATTTACATGAAATTCAAGGAAATACCAGAGGAACTATAATCATTCTTAAAATCCATGTTTTCACGTGTTAACCCTATGGCAGATGATTATGTCAAAAAGCAGGCATGATCCCGGGGATTCATAGTGGCATTTATTGATAATAAAGGTTCAAGAAATGTTTTTTGAACTATCCATCCTTTCTCTCATGCAAAAATCAGACTTGAAAAAGATAGAGTAAGATATGAAATATCAAGAAAAAATGAGACATCTTTTCACGTGTTATACCTATGGCGAACGTATTTTTCCGAGTCTATTTTAACACAGCAATTTACGTCTGCCGAATGTACTACGGAAGTAGGTGAGAGTAATCTGTCTTGATACTATTAAAAGTCTTTGCTAAATAGCCACAAAAACTACTCTGGGTTGACAAACTAAAACGTCTAGGATTCCCCTGATATAGACAGTAGGAATTGTTATCTACCCTGGGTTGATTAAATAGCCATAAAAACTAATCTGGGTTGACAACAAACTAAAACGTCTTGGATGCTTGTGATATAGACAGTAGGAATTGTTATCTACCCTGGGTTGACTTAATGGACACAAAGACAACTCTGGGTTGACAATGAATTAAAGTGTCTAGGATGATTGTGATATAGGCACAGGGGCGGATCCAGGATTTCGTATAAGGGGGGGGGGGGCACACAAATGCAGGATTGTCAATTTTGGGAAACTGCTTGGAGGGAGACCCATATTTTTTTGGTCTCGCCGGCCCTCCAAAAGTCGCTCAGTGGGGGGGGGGGGGGGGGGGGGGGGGGGGGGGGGTGGCGACCAAAAAAAAAATTTTTTCGCCAGCCCTCCAAAAGTCGCTCAGTGGGGGTTTTCTGCTCGAAAAGGGGGGGGGGGCACAATCGCAAATAGAGGGGGCACAATGCATTGTTTTCCCTCAAAAGGGGGGGGGGGGCACGGGCCGGGATTGCCCCCCCCTAAATCCGCCACTGTAGGCAGCTGGGATTCTTATCTACCCTGGGTGGACTAAATGGCCACAAATACTACTCTGGGTTGACAATAAAATAAAACATCTGGGACACCTGTGATATAAATAGTTGGAAGTGTTACCTATCCTGGGTTGACTAAATGGCCAGAAACATACGTAAAATTTTAAAGTTCCCTAATCGACCCAGGTTTGGTCTACCCGGGGGGGGGGGGGGGGGACGGCATACCCCAGGTAGACTCTCATGTGAGTATTTCCATTGCTGCATATATATATATATATATATATATATATATATATATATATATACATGTATGTTAAGTTTATTTTTCGAAATGTGAAGTACTAAGTTCAGTTTTCATAAATGAAATTGGAACGACACTTGTTGAATGTGTTCTAGTATATTGTCCCTCTTCTGTGTGCCAGATACTCTGATGTTCCTTCATTGTTTGTCTTTTTCAGGAATTTTAGTTTGAGTATTTAGGCTGTCGATTATCTGTCTCTGTCAAAGTGTACCCAACTGCAACTCACGGAGACTGATATCATGATAGACATCCTTGTACACACCGCTTCCATGACGCTCGTAGTGTGACTTTGCATTCTGGCCAAGACGTTATTCATCTTTTAATTCATTTTTTACCCCTCATATAGGAGGAAGTAAGATTCACGGCAGCTTATACTGTCGGTATCTTGCTATTCATCAACTATTTTCAAAGAAATCTGATGGAAACTCTTAGGGACCCTTACATGGGCCTCAATGACCGTATTCTGTTTTTTGTTTTTTTGTTTTTTGTGTTTTTTTTAATTATGGTAAATCTTTTTTTAAAATAACATTTGAGTCTCTCTTAATCACGTTTTAATGGTTTATTTCAGAGTTGTTCTCACACTGTTGCTCATACACGTTATGATTAGATTACGTGAAACACGATAAAAACTACTTTCGAAAAATTAACTCAAGACAATTTCAATAGCCCTGTCTATCACCTTTAGAAATGTGCGAACATTACAATGGCGTATTACGTAATCCGAACAAGATTTCTATAGCTAGTACAATGGACCTTTGAAATTACCCTTGAGTTTATTTTTCGAAAGTAGTTTTTATCGTGTTGCGATAAAAAATTAATTCGTGTGTGATTATTTAAACAAAAGCGAACAAGCGGGAACATCTAGAGAGGGACTGACAACGAGAACCTCTAATCATTACATAAAAGATAAAGGATGTAGACGTTCAATCTTGATTTTCTTTCATCAAGAGGGATGTTTTTTCTGTTTGTTTGTTTGGTTTTTTTTTTTCATTATTCATGCTTAAAAGCTTCCCAACCACCATCCATCCTCTTCTTTGTACGAGTGTCTTTCAAATATTCAGTATCAAATCCACGCACAATTTATTATTTCATGATTAAGGAGAGCCCTGATAAGTGATAACGGCTGCAAGCTGTATAAAAAGAGCACAGCGAGCTGACTCTCAACAATTAATTTGATTAACACACTCTTATCGTCGTTGGGAAAGCGACGTCAGCAAATTCATTATTCATTCCAGAGCCCTATTTTCATTAGATATGATTAAAATTTATATTATAAGCAGTACTGGTATCCTTGCGCCGAGGTCGTATCCCATTCTACCAGTACATCACATTATTACTAGTAAATTATTACAGCAAGATAACACAGGAAGACAAAATATCGAGTGAAATGTTTCATAAAAAAAAGAGAAAACATTTATATATAAAATTATGGCTCTGTTTGTCTGTGTGTATTTAGAGAAAACCCGTAACATAATGGATTCTTACTAACCTTTTTTTCTTGAAACTATACACCAATATGTTGTTTAAAGCATGTTCTTTTAAACTGCTACTTATTGTTTGTAAAATCTATCCGTCGAATACTGGTCCATTTATTTATTATTATCTTCTTTTCCTCTATTCCCCCCCCCCCCCTCAATGAAGGATAAAATTAATAATTAAATTTGCATGCAGCCATACATGTTTCCATGTTTCCGTCCACAAAAATATAGTGTGCAATAACTTCTCAGAGCCTTGGGGTAGGATAACCACATAGTACATACCACAATCGCATGGACTCAGGCCACACTTATATGCAATTATGTATGATTTTTTTTTTAAAGAATCTCGTCTTCACTTCGCATTCTGTATGATAAATTGTGAGTTGACACGCAGGACCTATATGGCCACGCCTATTTTGTCTAAAAGAGTATATTGCATGGAGGATGGGTGTAATCATTGCGATCTATGAGTATATACATGTACATGTCTAAGGGAAATTAATCTTCCCATTATAAAGGGTTAATAGAATGGGGGGGGGGGGAAGAAGTAATATTTGCATTCTTCTTATCTTTATCACTGATACGATTGTCACATTATGTGCCATCCCCGTATTTTTTTTTTCGGTTACATGTCGTTTTTGCGAAGGTTCGTTACTCCGACGGTTCGTAATTTCGAAAACGAAATCGGGTTCATAATTCCGAAAAGTTATGTAGGGCTCCCCGACTATTGCATTTTCGGAATTACGAAATTTCGGAATAACGAACCTTCGAAGTAACGAATTAAATGTTCGGAATAATGCACCCCCTGCTATGGAAAATTTGTGTTTCGGAATTATGAACCTTCGGGAAACGAGTACTTCCCCATTTTTTCGAACCATTACTTAGGTTATTTGTGTCAGCCTTGTTTCATCATGAACTTCCAATAACTCATGAGCGATATAAAATGAATAATTGAATTTGGGTTGAGCAGAAGAAGTCTGAAAAAGATCCGTCGTCACTCAACAGTTCTTTTTATTTGCATTTGCATGTCAGTCCACTTCATGATTAGGTAATTCAATCAGCAATCAAATTTTATTCAACCATTTGTGTAATTGATTTTGTACGATTGACCGATGCTGCCTGGGTATTTTTTTTTTTTTTTTTTTTTTTACTCATTGTTAATATTAATTCAATATTTATCGTTCTTTTCCTTTTATTCGTCTAAACCCAGTATCATGTTGTTATTTTTTTCTCTCTTCCTCTCTCTCTCTCTCTCTCTGGCCACCTTGTTTGACTGTTTTCTTTTTTGTTATCAAGGGTTAAAATTACCAAGAAGTCATACCATCTTTCATTCAACCCCCACTCCTGTCGGTTTTGTGTGTGTGTGTGTGTGTGTGTGTGTGTGTGCGTGTGTGTGTGTGAGTGCAGGGGGGGGGTAGGGGTTTGGGTGTAGGGAGGCCAGTACATTGTATATGCAGTCATATGATATAAATATTGTTTCCCATGTTCATGGGGGGGGGGGCTATTTATGAAAAGATTTCATTCAATGCTTTCTTCATATAGTTTTGACTTTCAGTTATCTATTTAAAGAAGATGTTACATGATAATGTGCTTTATTTGTTATATACTTTCACTGAAATGTTGATTTATGATTATGTATAATTATTGAGTGGAATCAAAATAAAGATCATTGAAAAAAAAAAAAGTCAACTATTTTGTACATGTACCTATGTTCCGGTAGTGATCCATTCCCTCTTATCAATATATTTATGCCTCAAATACTGTTCTATACATTTCTCATTTTTATTGTTCTTATCTTAACGTTTGAGTGGAAATAAACTTTGAATGGAATTGAATTGAAAGTATTTCAACCCCTGTCTACAAAATTAGAGCACATGTACCTTTGCAGTTTAGTAATAACCTTGGTATGATGAATTTATAAAATACTAAATACTTTTAATTTGCTTTCTCATTTTTGTTATGATTTATAATATATTCCACTGTTCTCTACATTTTGTCTTGTCATCCAAATATTCGCATAATTATGTTTGTGTACATATAAAAAGATTTGACCTTCTATTAATCTTTCATTCAGATTTTCCTAGTTTTATTTTCATGGTAATTTCTGTACATGTACTAGGGGCAATTTAGCTTATTTGTTGTTATAAAGCCATACAAAGCTAAAGTGTTATGATATAAATGCACAGATTAAAAAAGGAAAACGAACACAGAATGAAAAATTTCTGCTCACTAGTGAATTTAGGTGCGTAAATTATATGACCGTTTAATCTTCTCGTAAAAGAAATTTTAAAATAACAATAAATAATAGTAATAATGGGTTCTTGTATAGCGCACATGTCTGTCAGACTTGACACTCCTGGCGCTCCACAATAATTACCCCGGCTTTAGCATGGCTGCTCTAACGGCGCTCTAGCATTTCAAGGAATTAATTCCTGCCGGGTACCCATTTACCTCACCTGGGTCGAGTGTGGCAAATGTAGATTAATGTCTTGCCAAAAGACACTAGTACTGCGACAGGGATTCGAATCCCGAGAAGTAACTTTCCTTTATGAAACTAACCCATCATCGATTTGCTTTAAAACCGCTATCGTTAAAAACATATACATACAATTCCATCGTTTGATTGGTTCTATTTATCTTTTTTTTTAATTTTTAATTCTTTGGAAATGTCAATTATTTCAATAGTGAAATCTACGAAAAACGAAATCAACTTGAACTTGACAATTTTATTCCAGACATTGATAATAACAAAATAATTTCATTCTTGATCTTATGATTTCCTATTATTTCGCATTTACACACGCATGATGTAAATTCGAATTTGAAGAGAAATTCAATGAATTGCTGCTCAATTCTAGTCAATGCACTAGGGAAACGAATGTCTATTCTGAGATTTCCCCATTTTTCTCCTAGATGTTGAATTTAATTTGAATAAGGTTAGGCTGAGAAATTAAACGAATATCTCCTCGCTTTTAGTGCATGATAATAGAAATCGAAGTATTATCCAGGGGTATTGTTCTTGAAAGCCCCATAGACGGCATAATGGTAGGAAAGATTCCGTTCTTTCCATTTTATCATGCAAGGTCAGAGAAGCAAATTAGAAAGCATTTGTGCATAAGAGTATACATTATGCGTGTATATCGTGGCGGTCATCCGGGTACTTTCGTTCAATGCCATTGACAACCGATGAAAACACAGAGATTCATGCATGATCAGCAGACCATCAAACATGGCTCGCTCGACCGAATCATCGACCAGCACAATGCCGAGGCTATCATGGGCCTGATAAAAGTCAAAAGCTGTTACCAGGTTGTGTGATCAGCATTCGAGCAGGATTTGAGCAAGCACGAATATTGTTTTCATCGCTCTAAGGGTTGCTAACCGGAAGTTACGTAAGCCCGCCCCAACCTATAGCAGACACGAATCCTCAACGGCAATGTAATAATAACCTTTTGTATAATTGTATTTTGTAAATCTATGGATCTGCACCATACATTTCTCAATATAAACAGAAAATTTTGTATTCTATTTTTAAACATACATTTATTTCTATTTTTAAAAATTTGTAAAAAAAAAAAAACCAAAAAAGAAAAACGGTGTTATTATAGTAATAGTGACATTAAATATTTTTATACAAGATAATAATATTCAGATTGTCCTTACATATTATGTCCATTAGATCACATGAAAGCGATATCTGAAAACATATGAAATTGTATAGATTACAATTAGCATGCGGCATTAGACAAATTGAAAATTTACTTTCTGTGAATTGGGTTTACGGAAACTTACGCATTCTTCTTTATGATTCAGCCACTCCTGAAATCGGACGTTTTCTTCTCCATAAAATTTAATAGCCATTCCCGCTATAATTATGTTTCGTTTTATTTCTCAATTGATTTGAATCTTATTTATGCATGAGACTGGGATGGCTTTATTGTATTCGACAGCGCAAATGCGAATCAAAATGCCATTTCAATGAGGAGACTTCTTGATTTTCATATCTCACAATCAATATTAGACGCTCTTACCTATCGAAAAATGACTCCACCATTCTTTGCACTTTAGAGAGCAAACACATTATGAGCTGTTAATGGTCGCAAATTTCACTTTACCTGCAATATGGATGGACATCAAATATTTCGACGTTTTTTTTAATTATTTCGTCCATCTTTATTAAAGTTATGTATTTTTTTCTGTCCCAGTCCTTCCATTGGTGATCGTGAGAAACCTCTAATTTTCTGAGATGCAACATCTCCATCTTCCCCTCTGAAAAGTGAAAAGGTGAATAAGGCCCGTCTGAAGTGTTCATGATACCAAAAATGAAATAGGGTTCGAAGCACAGGTGCAGGGGGGGCACTCGTTTTTCCGAAGGTTTGTTTTTCCGAAGGTTCGTAATTCCGAAACACAAATTTCCCATGCCTGGGGGTTCATAATTCCGAAAATAAAAAAGGGTTCATAATTCCGAACATTTGTTGCATTATTCCGAAGGTTCGTTATTCCGAAGGTTCGTTTTTCCGAAGGTTCAAGATACCGAAAATGAAAAAGGGTTCATAATTCCGAAGGTTCGTATTTCCGAAAATGAAATAGGGTTCGTACACTGAACTGAATTTTAGTTTTCAGACAGGTTTATTACGATACGGAATGTATGGCATGAGAGTGTAGTTTTAAAGGACTACTAAAAAACAAATTTCGTGCTTACTTTTTTAATATTCATTTTTGTTTTTGTCGGGGTAAAAAACACTTAAAAATATACCCTAGCTACTTTTGAACGTATCTAATGTGTATTTTAAATATTCAACTTATATTTTTTTGAGCGTCGTTGAGAAGCTGACATATTCCCGGGCAAACAATATATTTGTATTGTCAGCACTTTAGATGAGCTAATTGAAGTGTTCGGTATGTGAAAAATAACAAAGTCAGAATCCGCTTCATTGTTCAATTTGACAAATTGATTTCAATCTAAATTTTCACGAGATGGATCCCTTTCACCCTGAGATTAATTTCTGTGGAAACCCATATCGAATTAATAACATGTCAAAGTCTACATCACATTGCAAAGGGCATTGCAAATTTTCACATTGCAAAGGGCACATTGCAAAGGGCATTCAATTCAATAAATTAATTTCAATCTACATTTCAGTGAGATGAATCCCTTTTATACCGTGCATAAATTGCATCGTAATAATATATAAGCAGGGGCGTCGATCGGGGGGGGGGGGCAAGGGGGCAGTTGCCCCGCAAGAAAATATTGGGGGGCAAACATGTCGTTTTGCCCCCCCCCCCCAAATAAATCCCGAGGTGTAAAATAAAATAAAGAAAAAAATGATGCAAAACTCGGGAAATGAAACAATGAAATACAAGGGATTTTTACACGATCAGACTTCAATTTCGCCGCACGCTTCTCGCGCGAATTCTCTAATTTTTACTGCTTCATGTAACCGTAGAGAAGCTGGTTTTAAGAGGCGTTCCAAAAAAAAAATCAAGAAGGGTACTATACCTTCATTTGAAATGACGCCATTAAAAACGTTCTGAACATACATTATCCAATACAAAGTTTGAATTTTCATATTTATTCAGTTTTTTCTCTACTTTTTCATCTTTTATTAGTGTTTATTTTTTCTATTATTTTACGTTATGTCTTCTCTACTCAATTTGTTGTTATGTAAGATATATTTTCCCATCATTTTGTCGTTTTCCATGTGATCTTTAATTCCATTTTCTGTTCGTGATATCGATATGCATACTTTAGTTAAGTTCAAATTACCATATAATATCTTTATCAATGCTATGATGATCAGAGGCGGCCCTGGGGGGAGGGGCAGGGGGAACGATGCCCCCTCACTTTTTCAAGTATAGTGTCCCCTTTTCTTTCTAAAAAAGTGTCCTTTTTACATTCTGATGAGTGCCCCTTTTAACCTCAGAAATTAGTGCCCCTTTTGTTTTCTGATAAGTGCGACATCGGTAGATATTGGTATATATAAAGTATATATGGGTATGTATAAAGTCCACAAAGAAGCCTTATACATATAGCTCCAGATAATCAGAGGCTTCATAATAAAACGTTCCCCTACTGATATCAGCACAATAGTGAGGCAGTGGAGCAGGGGGTAGGAGGGGCCCAATGCCCTATATTATACAAGAATGAGCAGTGCCCCTAAATTATACAAGGAACGGTGACAATTTTTTTTTTCTAAAATTTTTCCAAAGCTCATCGCTACGCTCGCTCGCATTTACTATTATCTTATCATCATATTAAGAAAATCGCTGTATATAATTCAACACCCGTTGCCTTCAGCGTTAGAAATAAATCTTAAATTTTTTGCTCGCTCG
This sequence comes from Heliocidaris tuberculata, assembly GCA_025618425.1. NCBI lineage: Eukaryota > Metazoa > Echinodermata > Echinoidea > Camarodonta > Echinometridae > Heliocidaris > Heliocidaris tuberculata. The sequence goes on from CM046832.1 coordinate 36,510,915, forward strand.
CGAATAATCAGACTATTACACTCAACTGCAAAGTAATTTTTATCTAGAACCATGTTAAGATAGAAACAATAGCGTGTCGAAAATGATCCTCTGTTGTGTCTTGATCAAAATTTACCGGTATACTAATGTCTCGAAGTGGTATTTTCCGTCTTGTTACCACCCTTTGTAGATGACCCTTTTTGTTGGTGCCCCTCCCCCCCCCCCCCACTTTGTAAGACCCTTCCGCCGCCCCTGATGAGGATTGAATTGAGTGTGAAATGAACATCGTTATACCTTTGGCTGTCTTGCCCCCCAATCCGAAAAACGGATCGACGCCCCTGTATATAAGCCTACTTGCAAAGAGAAGAGCCCCCTCCCCTCCTCCTTTCTTTCTATCATCTCTCTCGCTCGTCTTCCCTTCCCTATATGTTTGCCTTTCCATGGGGGAGGGAGGATACACGCCACTTTATCCTGCCCTTTGGCCATGTCATTTGCAGAAATATGCATTTTCGAGTCAAAATAAATGTAACCATTATGTAAATATTTTAGTTCAATAAGATTTCCATGATTTAGAGGAGAGTTCTGCTATCACAGGTATTATATATATATATATATATATATATATATATATATATATATATATATATATATATATATATATACATATATATATATATATATATATACATATATATATATATATATATATATATATACCTTTATATATATATATATATATATATATATATATATATATATATATATATATAATTGTAAGGAAATAACATATACAACAGCTTTGGCAACTCTCGTGGAAATAATTATAATTGTGAGAAATGAAAATCATTTCTCACAACTATAATTATTAATAATTATTTATAATTATTATATGTTATTTCCTTACAATTGTTTATAATGATTATTATTCTAATGTATACATGTATCTCAAAGCATTCGCTTGGATCCAGCTGAGGCATGCGGCTTGTCTTTGTTCAAAACTCACCTGCCCCCGACAAAGGAATTAATTAATAAGGTTGAAGATTTGTCAATCTGTCGGTCAATTGAATCTGGTGTCGCCGAAATCACTGGCCCGTCTCCGTGGTCTAGTGGTTAAGGCATTGGCGTTCTAAGCCAACGACCCGGGTTCGATTCCCGGCGGAGACATTTTTTCAACCTTTGCAAAAATTCAAAAAGGGAGGACAGCTCTGGGGAACTTTGATTTAAGCTACGCAACCATTATTTTCAAAAAATTCTCATTTTCATTTCTCACAATTATATATATATATATATATATATAAACTGTCAGTATCTCTTTAAAGCTAACCTTCAGTTTTGTTTATGGAGTTGATATTATTAATAAATAAAGTAAACACTTGATTCTTCATCCTGCAGAAGTAGGATTGTTTCAGTTACACCAGCAAAATATGAAGAAAATTCGTTAAAAACCACTAAATCTAAAAAGCACTACTCAGAATATTTGCTTGGATTTCTTCATCTGTTTGATTCGTTATTCAACTATATTATACATTTTCAACCCAACTAGCTGGATTGACATCACTGATTTGTAATCTTGAACATTTTCTAAATGGTAAGTTTCAATTGATTCTGTGAGAAATTATTTTTCGTCAATACCCAAACTCAAGATTGCCTTTATAAAAAACTACATTACTCAGCATTATACTGTGTGCTGATATTCATAAAAAACGCTTCTTCAATGCTCCATGTATTTTTGCCATGCTATTGTCTTGCTGTCTGTATCGTTGGAGTTGCATCAAGTAAATCATACATTATAAAAACTGATTATTTCTCTTTTAATTATTTAGACGAAGTATTTAGCATTCTATTGTTTGTTGATATTCATCAAAAACGTTTCTCCATTGTTCCATGTCGTCTTGCCACATCTCGAAATCTTCGCGCCATTCTTGTTCATCTTGAGGGACACTCTGAAAATGAAAAACAAAAAGTCATACGAATTGAGCAACTCTGCATTGTAAAACATGCGACAGAGAGCTGTAAAATGCCAATGATTTCATAAAAAATACTATCATTTCAAACTGGAACCATATAGTGTACATTTCATGGGCCGCGGAACCGGGGTGGGGGCTGTAGGGGGGGGGGCTGCAGCCCCCCCCCCACACTTTTTTGAGTAGACGCGTGTCATAAAACCTCGGGAAAAAGGTTCGAAAATTGTCATTAATGAGTGTAATCAAATCAGCCCCCCCCCCCCCCACTTTCAAAAACGCTCCGCGGCCCCTGCATTTAGTGATATATTGTTTTGTATCTAATATACATAAAATATAAAAGAGGACTACCAGAAGTATATTGCTACTAAAGCAGAAAATGCGATTGGCTCGTGTTTAAGTTCATGTTTCTATAGAATTACTCGTTAAGGAATATTGTTTTTTTTTTTATTGATTCAGTGTCTAATAACACTCAGTTTATCAATATATCCATGACTGCTCGATGTTTGACGACATAATGGAGAACTTACCAATAACGTGAATGAGATCAGGCATGTAGTAATTCCAAAAAGCACATTCACTTGCTCTGACGGCCCGACCATTTGGTAGATCCAAGGAAAGCTCTTTATATTCAAGCTCAGGTATGGTGTACATAGGCCAGTGATAGTCTCCCTCTGAAGCGGGTTCGGAGCTAGGGTTCATCTTGCCAGGATGACTGTTTTTAAAAAAATCAAGAAAATCGCTAAATTGATCAGAATAACCGCCATGAAACCGTGTTATAAAGAACACTGTTATAACAAACTCGTCATAACAAAGTGATTCTGCTGGTCCAACACCTTTCATTCATTCATTCATTCATTCATAATGGTATTTATTTTTAAAAAGATCATGCATAGCAACAATCGTTGAATTGTGCACAATTTACAATGAATAAACAAACATCACAGAAAATGTACTCGAAGCAGAAATAATTTACATGATTAGTAATCAAAAATAAACAGTACATATAGGTCTAAAAATTATGTTGAAACAAAAAAAAAATTAAATTACAAACATAATTAAACATTATTCTTAACATAGATAATAGTCTTACAAATAATCATGACGTGAACGAAGCAAGGTACAGACAGAGTGCCTACACTGTTTGTGTGGGTGTTGGGGGGGGGGGATAATATGGCCCGTACATGCGACTTATTGAGCTAATACATTTTACTTGAATGTGTGTATTCTATTGTCTTTTCTAAATCCCTGATATAGCAAGGTCAATATATCTAGGAAATGTCCTTGGTCCCAAGGAGTTTGCTATGTATAAGTTCACGCTCAATCTAACATTAGGAGGAATTAAACGCTTGGTCATCACTCAGCTAATTTGCTTAATTGAACCTATATTGTAGCCGGCCATGACGGGTTTGTCAAGGGTTGTCAAGCCCACATGATGTGACCTATACTGTACTTATAATTTTTAGAAGGTAATCTTATGATCACAATTTAAAACATTACTTACGAATATTTCGCAAAATTCGTCCACATGGTCATGACTTTCACAGACAGCTCGATTTCATCATCCCGGAGAGCGCGTCGATCAGCCATCCATTCAGGAATGAATGGCCATCCGAATACGAACTGGATATCTTCGGTATGAGTAGCCCCGAGCCAGCCTGGTCCGGATCCTTCTGGTCCAGACTGGAAATACGATCTGATGAGTTACCAAATGAATATTATTGGAAAGGGGACTTTGTTGATTGTTGATTGGCGTAATACCTGAAATCACCACTATGTTCCCAATAGAACCGTAATAACGTGCATCATGTTCCTCAGGTCTATAGACATCAGTAATGATACTACCAGACTCTTTGTCTAACTTTCCTGCATGTTGTAGTTGCTTTAGGCCTAAGTGAGGGAGAAAAAAAAAAGAGTTTCCTGACCGTTTTTTAACAGTAAATCATGATAAAAATGAATCTATAACAAGCATGATTATTCACCTTTGACTTTTGTCAAAGGTGAAAATGATTAAACACAGTAATGTCAGACTCCACGCTTTTAGTCGGCTAACAACAGTAGGCCTTATAGTCATGATAGTACTCTAAGCTTTGTTTATTATTTGACATGTTTGAGCCTACCCTCGATATTATTTGAATATAGGCCTAATTAGTCTGTATGTGGATACCTTAATGATACGTCATTAATTTGGAACATTTTTGTGATGATGATCTAAAATATGACTTATTTAATATTCAGCTTAAACAAATAAGCCTATATAAATAAAACCAAGCTTGCGTACGTGCTGGGTGCGTGCGTCATGAAATACTGGAAGACCGTGGCTCCTGATTGGGCATGAGCACGTATCACGTGATCAGTAGGACACGAGAATCGCTGATCTCCAACAGCACCGGTGAACGCAGGAAGACAGTCTGCGCTCGTATTATCAGCCTGTGTCCAGTCAATGTACTGCTGGTCAACGGAACTGATTACAATGTCGTCAGTGTTACCATAAAGCGATCTTGGAAGTTCTGCAGTGTACATTGACAACGGCATTGTTGGAACCTCATCACCCTGATATTCGCTGAACAAGTCTTTTGCGCCGATGTAACCTTCGTCACGGTTGTAACCGGCTAGGATTGGCGCCTTCTTGAAGGAACTTGAGGCATAGATGTTCGCTGGGGAATCCTTAAGAAATACACCATCTATCCGACTATAGCTTCTAGGGTATACCTTTAAAGTTAAACATAAGACATTTTATAAAATATATCACAATACAGCATCGATAGATATTTTGAACTACATAATATCTCTGTTTAATCTATTTCATTGTAAAAACTATTATTAAATGATTCGAATCTGGTCTATATTAAAGCATAGAAACTTATGGGTGTTTTTTGTCTTTTTAATCTAAAATCATTGATCCTTGTTTTTGTTTTTCACTCAGGGCTTGAAATGGTGATAAGGCCATTAGTGCAGATAGCTTTCAACTGCACTGATATTGAATTCTAAACGAGAACAAATTAGGCAATCTATGGAGAAAATCTATATATGCTGTATATCATTATAAACACCCCTAAAAAATCATCAAAATTATAGACTGTTATGTACGATATGGTCATCTAAAAGTTAACCAAAAACAGTCACTGAGGGGAGTCACCTGCCAGAAAGCATTCATAAGAATCTCAGCATCAACCGTCCGCAAACAATCTACCAGTTGATTGGAGTCTGTAAAGTCACACCCAACTTTAGCTCCAAGAGCAATTGCTTCCTCGTGATCAGCTTCCGGGTCATGTCGAAATGCCCATGGTGATAGCGATGTTCCACTCTATAAGAAGACGAAAAAAAAACCCAACAAGAAATAAACGAAAACAAAACCAAAATGACCCAAAAGAAAGAAAGAAAGAAAGAAGAAAAACATAGAATAATAGATGTATGTTTTATGGGGAGACAATAGGCCACAATAAAGCCCTGAGAATCTAATACTTAAAAGAACCCTGAGAATCTTATATTAAACATACCTATTTTTTGTCTTTGAGGAGTCAGATTCTTGTAAAAACAATATATGAATGTGAAAAATAGTATCTCAAGCACATCAAAACCAAGAAAGAAAATAACCAACCACCATTTCATTACGCCTACACATTGTTCAATGCTTCTTTTAATTGGTTATATCAATTTTATAAAACGATTAAAATTTTCATAGAATGCAGTAACGCATTTACTCGTTTAATTAAGTTAATCCACAATTAAGTTCATCGGTCTTCCTTCAAAGATCCATTTTTTAAAAATAATCAGCTACTTTTGACAGGATTTATTCGTTTATCTCACGTGAAAAAATAATGTGTCCTCTTGTGCACGTGGGCAGTGAAATTCTCGTAATTTTCATCGATTAATTTTACTGGATGATGTATAGATATTTTCTAATTTTCCAAAATACCGTTCTTCTTTTGTCCTCAATTTAATTTTATTCGTAAGGTACTGTATAGTTTAATATGTTTTGTCTTTTAAATACGCTTCATCTCTTGGAAGGCGCTCTATACATTCATTTCGCGTAGTTGCCATGGATCGCTCCTTTCAGCATGTTTACTTTATTTCCCACTTTATAATTTGTCACATGAAATATCTGCATGCAAAAATAAAGTCATGAATTTAATTATTCTACACTTTATTATTAGATTGAGCCTCATCACTGGTATTGAACCACAAAACCACCAATGGTGAATATATCAGTTATATTTTTGATATGGGTATTTCCAGAAATAAGGGTCCCAATTTGTGACATTCTTGGTGTCCCATATGAAACACACTGGTTTTTGTGGCTCTGGGTAGAGACAAATAGTGGAGTAAGATTGAGTATTATTCTAACAGTGAAGATGCAATGTTATGCTCAGAATCACTTTGCAGTTTTACTCCACGATTTGGAATCTTAAACTCAGAGCCACGAAAACCTGTGTGTTTCATAATTATGTAAGCGGGACACCAAAAATGTCACAAATTGGGACCCTTATTTCTGGAAATACCCATATGCAATATAACTAGGTGTTTAAAATGTATGACAGGATATTCAAAAAGTGAGCGCAATTTTTTTTTCTCGTGGCTCAATTCAACAAAATCTCTTTCAATTCATTTCATTTATAAAATGAACCAACATAGCCAAGTCGGCACACTAATTCTAGAGTGGGTCTATCGTTTCTGTTCAATTTGTTCTGCCATTCACTTAAACTGCTTTTCCAACACAACAAAATGCTTAGCCAAAGATTTCTCACTAATAAACACTCGAGATGAATTGAACGTATATACAGTTTGATAAACATGACCATGCTTGATCCAGTCTGTGAAATTCAAGTTGCAAACAATTTCCAAACCTCGTGACTTAACCGCAACTGATTTGTTATTTTATACCATACAATCTATTCCAGACCGAATTACGTCAAAACTTTCACACATGCAAGATTAAAAACTTGTCAAGAGTGAAACTGTATATATTCTGCCTAAATGCACCTTTATTTGCCCTGCATATAGAGACCTATGATAGAGACACCCACCCACACACACACGCGCCCGCAATTTCCCACACAAACCTGCATGATTGCTTGGTTGAAAAGATCTTTGCTTCCTTCTGAAAGGAGATGAAAGTCAACACTTGCAGCTCCAGCACTCTCTCCAAACAATGTCACTTTGCTTGGATCGCCTCCAAAAGCTACAACATAAGAAATGACATTTCATGGTTCTTTTTAATATATTAGAGTGGAAATTAAAATAGGTGAATCATTCAAAAATCTAACTGATAAAAAACAACAACATCGCATCAAAGTCATGATTTTTACACATTCATACAATCTCTTGGAATTAATTCCTTGAAATGCTAGAGCGCGGCAAGTGCAGCCATGCTAAAGCCAGGGTAATAATTGTGGAGCGCCAGGAGTGTCAAGTCTGACAGATATGTGCGCTATACAAGAACCCACTACTATTATTATTACTGTTGTCTGTTTGTTTGTTTTAATTTCCGTAATCAATGACATAAATAATACAAATAATATAAATAATTTACATAATTATAATTCAAGATTCATATACGACGGATAGCCCATTTCATTAACAAAATACGTCTGTTCTTCCATGGGGTCCTTGATAACAATGATATACAGTACATGTATGTACAAATTTTATAATTCTTTGAAAATAGTCTAAATGAATACATAGAATTGTATTGTACGAAAGGAAAAACAAAAACGATGTATTGTACATGCATGATAAATTTTTAAATACACGTACAATTCATTTCTATTTGCAGTACATATTCAATGTTTTATAAGAGAGACAAAATGTACAAACCCTATCAACTCTCTCTCTCTCTCTCTCTCTCCCTCTCTCTCTCTCTCTCTCTCTCTCTCTCTCTCTCTATATATATATATACATGTATATGAATAGCTTAATTCCAAAAGGAGCTAAGTCCATTTTTGACCGAAATTGATTTTTAAAGATAAATATGTTCATCTCTGACGTAGGAATCAAATGCATCTTATCGCATTTTAAAATATTTTTTGCAAAGTTGAAAAAAATTTGTTACAAAGTAGGTTTCATTCCAAAAGGAGCTAAATCCAAAACGGTTTCATTCCAAAAGGAGCTAAATCCACTATGGTCATTTAGGATTTGTTCATTTAACCACATTCCCTAAAGCTATGTAATAAGATATTTAAGCGCATGTTGCGGCTACGAGTCTACATAATCAGTGCAAAATTTTGACAATAAATTAACCGAGTTTTAATATCTTTATGAACATTTTTGGAATTAGCTCCTTTTGGAATGAAACATCGAAATATCCTCGTCTTTAGAAAAGATCAGAAATTCTTTTGAAATTTTGTTTCCAAAATTCTCAACAAATAAACATCAGAAAAGATGTAAATTGTACTCTGCTACCAATATAAATTTGTTTCCTGTTGAATTTTAATTGTTAAACGTCTTTAAATGTGCAGAAATGGATATTCGATTAAGGTTTCATTCCAAAAGGAGCTAAATCCATAAACATCAAAATTATGAAAATTTCTTAAAAATTGAAACTAATTGCTAGATTTTTAAAAACATGATTGAATTAATCTATGACAATAGCCCTACCATATATATCATAATAAAGTAACAGTGGACAGGAGAACGTGGTAAATTAAAAAAACCTCAATTTACTCAAAAACGCTAAATGTGGATTTAGCTCCTTTTGGAATGAAACTCTTCATATATCTGTATTTCCTTTCTCATATACTATTCTCCCTCTCTCCCTCTCCCTATTCAGTACTTCTGCCTAGTGCTATGCATTCTTGTCTATCTTCTTCAATATTCCCATCTCTCTCTCTCTCTCTCTCTCTCTCTCTTACCTGCAATGTTATCCTGTATCCACTGCAGAGCAAGTTGTTGATCCAGGAGGCCATAGTTACCCTTAAAAAATTCATCACCTACGTCATGCAGAAAAAGGCAACAAAATAACACATGATAAAACATTCAGACCTTGGTTGGTTACCGTCATTACATTTGCTCGGCTAATCTAACTAAGTGCTTTGCATAGACGAAATCAACGTCACCCTAAAAGGATCCTGACTAGATCCTTTCATCGCCTTAATGTTAATGTTATATGATCAATTATGTGCTTTACTTTTGATTTACTATTGATTTATTATTTATATTAATCATTATCACTTTGGTTAATATTCATATTCATATAATTTGTACAATATGTTCACAGGTTCTAAGAATCTGATTGCCTCTTATGTCATTGTTGACAATCGATAAAGTTAAATGATCAATCAATAATCTATATTGAATGAAAAATCTGGAATGCTTATTTGGTACTTTTGACGAAATAAACCGTAGCCAACAGCCCACTCCGCTATTTCGGTGACAGTAGGCCTACCGCCGAAGAACCTGCAATTAAAAGCCTAAAATAAATATCCATGATTTAACAACTGAGTACACAGAACGGTATCCATACATCCAGTGATTTGGCGAGACCATTCCTTGAGGTCGGATATTGGTGTCTCGGTCTTGGTCTCGACCCCGAGATCTAATGCTACTGAACTGAATCAAGTTTTCCTCTTGGTCTTGGGCTTGAGATCCCATGTCTCGACTAAAACACAGTGTACAGGAGAGGGAATTCACAAAATGCGTAATACAAACCCGTGTTGAAGACACTCCAGACCATGAGTCGGTAGTTGAGTGTGACTACGATCACGTCCTGACCAACAGCGACCAGAGGGACACCATATCGACCATAGGAAGACCCAGTTCCAATTGAGAACCCCCCTCCATGGATCCATACCATTACAGCGGCATTAGTAGGCTGTGGGAAATTATCAGGAAATTTTTTTGTTTGTTTCATAAAGGAACGCGTATTACAACATTAATTATTTGCATATTGCTGACATTCTTTTTCTTTGGGGGGGGGGGGGCAAAAAGCGGGGTACACATTGTGAAAACGACAAAACAGCAGGATATAGTTCCATAAATGACACAAAATAAGTGGTAGTTAAGTGGAGCAGTAATTTTTGCTATGATGATTCTATTTCATTATCTTAGAATAATCGTAAGTCCTTATTATGATTCTTTTTTTTTAATTGAATATTCCCCATATTTATTAAGACTGATAGGGAAATAAGAATTAACTTGTCAAGAATATTTGAGGAAGATCAATAAACCAAATAATTTGAATATATATGATATTTCATAAGTAAAAACAAGAATTCCAAGCATTAACACTTACTCTTGGATGTTTGACGAAAACATTCAGATAAAGACAATCTTCACTCCATGTATCTACTTCATTGCTGAGTTGAGCACAAGCTGGTCTGAAGTAAGTGGCATTCCATACATCAGTCCATGGCGCCTTGGGCGTGGCTGGAGCGAAACGGGTGGGTGGATTCTCAGCATAGGGGATGCCCTGTTTTGGGGAGAAAGAGCGAAATGTATATATTTATGCTGTAGTTGCATCCACTCTAATTCTACCTCTCCTTCTACTTCTACTTCTGGTTCTGGTCCTACTTCTACTTCTAAGTCTTCGTCTACGTCTACTTCTACTTCTACTTTTACTGCTATACTGCCACTATTACTACTTATACTAACATTACTATGGAAATTCGTATTTGCAATGCACCATACTTTATATGCGAAAGACAACCGTAGATACAATGCCTTGTCAAAGTATCATGGTTGGATAATAGAATCAAATTGCATTTAATCTTTTGTAGCACGAAGAAGTACATATTACTCTACACGGCATGTACTAAAATCAGATGAATCAATATGAATATTATGAATCACAGAGTCTTTGTGAATGATAATGAAGCACATTAACCCAAATAGAACACCATATGTATTTTATCTGTGTCATGCAGTACAACATACTATCATAACGTACACTGTAAAAAAAAATTTGCCGTTTTTCACGGGAAATTTCCTGGCAGTCAGGATGCCGGGAATGCCCGTTTTTCCATAATACATGTAAAATAACAGATTTCCGTGTTTTGTTTTGTTTTGTTTTGTTTTGTTTTGTTTTGTTTTTTTCCTTTTTTTTGTTAAATAGCAGAAACTTTAATTTCTAACAGGAAAATCTATGTAAATTAAAACGGAACCATGGAAACGATTTGTAATTCAACAGGGTAACTTGTTAGAATATGAGAAAATGGTTTTTTAACAGTGTTTTATGTAGGGCGATTGTAAATATATATGCTGATTTCCGCTAAACCAACAAACTTTCTGTTATTTTACGGGTAAAAGACTGTGAAATTGAAATAACGGCAATAACTTGTAGTCCCAAGGGCCATAAAGTCTGTAGTTTTACAGTTATTTTTACAGTGTAACCTATTCTGCTTTAACTTATACTATTCTCTATCTTAATTATCCTATCCTAGACATATCCAGTTAGTTCAACAGAGTGCAATCTCTTATGTACTCCTTATAGTTTTTTATGCCTTTGGTGACAGTTATTAAATCGGGCAACCCCAAACCATACGCTATTAAAAATTCACGAATATTCATATACATGTTTTCCCCAATATTAGGTAATTTAACAGGGTAACATGTTAAAATATGAGAAAATGTTTTTTTAAAAGTGTTTTATGTCGGGCGATTGTAAATATATGCTGATTTCCGGTAAACCAACAAACTTGCTGTTGTTTTATAGGGAAAAGACTGTAAAATTGAAAAAACGGCAATAACTTGTAATTTCAAGGGCCAGAAAACCTGCAGTTTTACAGTTATTTTTTACAATGTACACACGTATGATTACGTCACAATTATGTAAACAGGAAAGAAATATGCTATGTAGCACCATGCAATTTACCAGAAAGGCATCTATCTCTGTTGAAACACCAATGAATTTGTCCTCTTCAAAATCGACAATATTTCCTGTCACTGTACCCAGGTTAGGTATGGTGATCTCTCGTTGAGCATAGGCGACTCCAAGTATCATCAGAGCAATTATGATCCTCCCACTGAAAACCGATGACAATCCAGAAACATACGCCATTTTGCGACTGTTATTTATAAACATATAACACTGATTTAGATTCTAGACAGAGACAGGTTGGTTTTATGCATTTATTTGGTGCTGACCCGTTTTGATTATATTTGATTGGACTAAAAGATCAATGTCTAATTTGAAAAGTTATCTTATCTTCGTCGAGGTTGTTATCTCTTGGTATGTCTGTCTGCAAATATTCAGCATTCAACAGTTTGCACAATTTTGATTTGTTTTGTTATGCGATGTCCTTGATCCCCTCTTTTTGCAGGTGGCGGGGTTGGGGTTGTTATGGTTGATTTTTTTATATTCTATTTTCAATATGTAGATTAAGAGTTACGTAGACCTACTTTTAAATCATGTAATAGTCATTCTGTACGACTGTGCCATTATCGTATTCAGGGAACAGTTTGCTATGTTCTGTGGACGTTGAGAATGGATTATTAAGCCAACTTCAAACATGAAAAGAGGGAGAACTGTTTTCACGTATCTTCAAATAGGGTAACGCCCAACAGAGCAAATTTTAACGCCGTTCTTATGTTATTGACTGAATCTAGTCTGAAATGCCGTCATACATACAAATCAATATAGATAATGCATGTATCTTGTTAATTATGCACCTGTCCAAATACTGTAATTCAAAGGGAAATGTGGCCTCAATTTTAGCTATCTTGCAAAGGTCTAGATACGCCACAGGACTGCACTGTTATAAGCACATGAAAAATTTGTAATCAGGATATAACTTGATGAAGATGATGATGGTGATTACTATGGGGATAATTCTGCTGATGATGACTATGATGACAATGGTGATGGGAAGATGATCTGATGATGATCATCATCATCATGAAGATACGATGATGATGATGAGCATCAGAATATAGATAATGCTATCAGTGATAAAGATGTCAATGATGATGATAATGAGGATGAAGATGGTCAGCATGATTAACGTTGATGCTGAAGAAGAAGAAGAAGAAGAAGAAAAAGAAGATGATGATGATTTCAAAATGATGATTTTAAGTGTAATAATAATGCATCAGTGGCAATACAAATACTGCAAATCATCACGGTAAACACTACCTATGTTCTTTTAAAAAGAATCAATTCGATGAATAATTCTGAGACAATTTTATTTATTTTGATTTCATATGATTTATTCTTACTGAAACGTCTCTTCAATTTTAAATTGAATAAATTATTCATTTATTTATCTATGCATTGATGAAAGATGGGAGAAATCAATTTTAAATACTGAAGAGACGTCAATAATACAGAAGATACATTAATGTACATCATAAAGTCTGATGATGCACCACCAATCGACTGAAGAATCATAGTCACTGATAATCGTAAAATGGATTCAGACTTCTGAGGCCAGATTTCTACTGTCTGTATCGTTGGAGTTGCTTTATCTAGTTTTTCTCATTATCTAGACGATAAAATTTAGCATTCTATTGTTTGTTGATATTCGTCAAAGACGTTTCTCCACTGCTCCATGTCATCCTGCCACATCTCGAAATCTTCAAGCCATTCCTGTTCACCTTGACGGACACTCTCTGTAATTAAGAACAAACACAATGTAAATTGAGAAACTGTACTCTGTGTATGACCGCAGTATTAAAACACAAAACAAACATAGAATTAAAAATTCTCCCCCGATTAAACATCAGACTCATAATTGTAACATTTTCAGTTCAATTCAAATTGTACAACATTTGGACAAACTGACTACAATAATTTATCGCAATTGAAAGGGTTCTTCTAGTGCATAAAATGTAACCAAAATGACGATTATCACTGATTATGTAGCCTACATTTATCAAAATCTGCTCCTCGAGAAATCAAGGACATAGGCTATGTCCACACAATTAGAAGGGGAAAACTGTCATTTATTCGATGGAGAAAAAGCATGTTAAAGGATTTTTCAAAAGTGGGCAAATGTAGGAAAATATAAAATGAAAGTTTAGGAAAATATGAAACTGTGTTGACGTCATCCATATATGCCCCTCACAGTCATGAAAAACAAAACAAAACAAAACAAAACAAACGAAAAGCAGTGATTTTTATTCCTCTTACTATATAGCATTTAATTTATCGTGACAATGTACGAATCAGTCACTTCTCAAATTATTTTGAGGCAATATCCCATTATCCGATATCAGTGATATTTATGTTAAATGATATCACCTTACAAAAGTTTGGCACAGAATAGATACCCATTGATCACCATTAGGACTGTTCATCATTGACTCAATGTTTGGCATGGGAGTACTGACCAGTAACTTGAAGTAGATCTGGCATGTAGTAATTCCAGAAAGCACACTCATCTGCTCTGACGGCCCTACCATTACGTAGATCCAATGAAAGCTCTTTGTATATAAGCTCAGGTATAGTGTATATAGGCCAGTGATATTCACCATCTGATGCAGGATCGCCGCTAGAGTTCATCTTGCCAGGATGTCTGTCAAAAAAGGGGAACCCCGAAAATCAGCTATAAATTCTAGAATAAAGAAGACCTAACTTTTTTTTACAATAATGAACCTTTTTAGACTCCTAAAATATCGACTTTCATTCATCAACCTCTATAACAAGCAGGCCCCGTTGCATAAAACTTACCATTAATGGTAACTCTGCTATCAATGGTAACTACCATGGTAACATCACTCAACAGCCAATCAAAATCAAGGTTTCCATGGGAGTTACCATTGATGGCAAAGTTACCAATAATGGTAAGTTTTATGCAACGGGGCCTTGGTAGTAATGTATGATGAAATGCAAGTTCATTTTAAGTTGAAAATAGTGACTGCACTCAACTTAAAAACTGGTAAATCCACATGCTAGGAGAAATTTCACAATGCTCACAATACTCGTGTTCAAGTACCATTTCACGACCTCAATATAGACATGACTTACGAGTACTTCGCAAAATTGGTCCACATGGTCATGACTTTCACAGATAGTTCGATTTCGTCATCATGCAGAGGTCGGCGATCAGCCATGTATTCAGGGATAAACGGCCAACCGAATACAAACTGAATATCCTCGGTATGAGTCGCCCCGAGCCAGCCTGGTCCGGACCCATCTAGTCCAGTCTGGAAGGTAGATCTGTTGGTTCATAAACACTATTATTTTTACTTTAGAAGGTGGCCTATACCGATTTGATGATATGTATGAAAGCATCTTTATAAAAAGCTTATGAGTGCAAACGTACATGCATTATATTATTTTACACTACATAGTCCTAATCTTTTCAAAAATAGCCTATTATAGCTACAACATTATGGCAAAGAAATAGGTCTCTGTGTTTTGAAGTTGTTAATGTTTTTGTTTTGTTTTGTTTTTTTGTTGTTTTTTTTACTTTAGTTAACGCAAGCATTGTTATCTTCCAAACTTTTCAATTTGCATATTATATTTGAGATGATATCAATGCGATGTATTTATTATACATACGTGCTAGGTACGTGTGTCATGAAATACTGGAAGACCGTGTCTCCTGATTGGGCATGAGCACGTATCACGTGATCAGTAGGACACGAGAATCGCTGATCTCCAACAGCACCGTTGAACGCAGGGAGATAGTCTGCACTCGTATTATCAGCCTGTGTCCAGTCGATATACTGCTGGTCAACGGCTTTGATTACAATATCGTCAGTGTTACCATACAGAGCGTTTGGAAGTTCTGCATTGTAAACTGACAGTGGCATCATCGGTACTTCATCACCTTGGTATTCCCTGAACAGGTCTAAGGCACCGAAGGAGCCTTCGTCTTTGTTGTAACCAGCTAAGATCACTGCCCTCTTGAAGGAATTTGAGGCATAGAGGTTTGCTGGAGAATCCTTCAGAAATACACCATCTATCCGAATGAAACTTCGGGTGTGAACCTGGAAGAATACAAAATAAACAGCTTTTTCACGTCATAGAGGAATAATCTTAATCATGGTGATACTGCAGAGCAGTGGCGTATCTAAGGGGGGGGGCAGAGGAAGCACGTGCCCCGGGCGGCACTTCAAGGGGGCGCAAAAGAAAGAAAGAAAAGGGGGAGAAATACAAGAAAATTTATGGTCTTTGAGGATTATTTGCGCCCCATTCAAGGACAAAATGCATAAGAAATGGTATTTTATAGCGTTTGAAATGCGAAAATTTTCTAAAGGTCGGTCGCTGTGCTCCTTCGCATGATTATGTTCAGGATCTAGCTATTTCACGCTCCCAATGGCGTTTTCAAAGTGTTAACCATTAATTGACTCTAGTTGCTTTGCCACCCCCCCCCCCCCGCATAAGGCAGGAACTTGTTAAATTTTGCGCCCCCAGATGGAATATATAAGTGCATATAAAAAGCATTTTCAAAGTATAGAACATTCGAAAGAAATCATAAATTTGCCTTGCAATTACCTTGCTAAATTCCTCAAATATATTTCATCAGGGTTTTCATTTATTTTGCCCCCCCCCCCAAAAAAAAAATAGGAATGCTCAAAATTTCAACAACAACAACAAAAATCTGTTGCTAGGTCACTGTATTCCATTGGTAAAATACGTAAGAAATTTCAGTTTGAGGGGTGAAAAGGAAAAAAAAATCTGCCGCTCAGTCGCGTTGCTCCCTCGCTTATTCAGTAATTCATCAAATTTGGGCTAATATCCCCGGGTTATGTGCATCAAAACTCATTTTCACGTAGTGCCATCATTTCTCTATTAAAAGCACTTTTTAATCTGAGTTTGGGCATGGGGGGGGGGGGGGCGCAGATTTGATAGTTTGCCCCGGGCGCCAGAATACCTATAGCTACTCCACTGCTGCAGAGAAATGTTTGAGCTCAGTTTCACTACTAAAGTATATCTTTAATTATGTTTTTTGTAAAATCTATCAGCACTTTTTTTTTCTTATCAAGGCATGAAGCATGAACATGCTTAACCATCGCATATTCGTCTCCAATGTCGAATGTCGCTGTTATATTTCTTACCACGAAGATATTTTCAAGGAAAGCAATCATTACATGAAATCTATAAGTCATCTAGATAAGATGGCTTATAGATTTCATGTAAAATACTAGTAATTCAAAACGGTCACTGAGGGGAGTCACCTGCCAAAAAGCATTCATATGAGTCTCAGCATCAACCGTCCGCAAACAATCTACCAGTTGATTGGAGTCTGTAAATTCACATTCAACTTTAGCTCCAAGTGCTACTGCTTCCTCTCGGTCAGCTTCCGGGTCATGACGAAATGCCCATGGTGATAGGGATGTTCCACTATATTAATAATAATAATTAAAAAAAGCAATAATAAAATAAATGACGATAAAGCTATCGTCGATTCTAGTGACGGAAAATCATTGTAAGAGGCAACTGAGATGCCATACGTAATGTGGTATACTGAAATATAATTGGTAACTGTTTTGTTTTAGGGTATCATTAAAATTCGGTAAACTAATACAATTTCTTAACGATTGTCATTATGAGATGTATAATGCATAAATTCAAAACTACAGAAAATGAAAACCCAACTAATATCATGGTATATTTCAATCATTATGCAATACAAAAAGCTCTCAAATGTACTTAACATTATATCTTGTAGAAAATAATGTGTGAGTATTCTTCCTATATAAGCATACATGTAATCGATTTCAATTGTCAAATTAATTCAATTATAAATCAAGCAAAAAATTCATTACTTTATGAGGCATACAGAGAAACGTTTTATTAGAAATTAAGGCCACTTCCTCATAAAATTTACAATATTCATGACGGTAAATAATTGATTGTGACTCAGAGTTTCACCCCATCTCAAACCTAAGTGTATTTCTTTCATAATGATTGCCTTCATGACAAGATGGGTGATCAAATTGCAGTTACAAAAAACATTACCGGTAGCTAGATCAATATATATTTACAACAGTTGTTTAAATACCACCGAGAGTGTAATTTAATATACTATAATTACAATACCAAATATAATTATTTTCATAACGCTCTTTATACGACTTTTTTTTCTCTGCTACGAACCTGCATGATTGCTTGGTTGAAAAGATCTCTGCTTCCTTCTGAAAGGAGATGGAAGTCAACACTTGCAGCTCCAGCACTCTCTCCAAACAATGTCACTTTGCTTGGATCGCCTCCAAAGGCTTTGGTGCAAAGGATACAAAAAGAAAAAAATATTTTCAAGAATTGTTCTTCTCATCTAGTTCATATATAGAAAAATAATCTTCCCCTCTTATGCACACCGTGGTATAAGATCAATGTGTACATGTACATCTCTTTAGGTTCTTCCTATTACAGTGGGATACCACTCATTTGTCATTTGGCAGAGCCAGCTGGCCCCCTGACTCCTATTGTGGGCCAGTGACACTGATTGAAGATTTTAAGAAAAAATCGGTTTGCAGGGCGATGTTTCGCCTACCTGTTTTATTAGATTTGCTACCAACATGAGCTTAGGAAAATGTCTGTTTAATGATATGTTCTTTTCTTTTCACGGTCCTTTCCCTCTTTCTGCTATACTATGACTATTTTACTCCAATGCTCTACAGATTCTATTTCTCCCTACAGAGCCTATAAACTTTAATGTTACTAGCGGAAATTAGTTCTCCTGACTTTCTCTCTCTCTCTCTCTCTCTAAAAAAAAAAATCGAGTGATTACTGATGGGGGAATGAAAATAGAATGAAAAGAGAGTGAAACTCCACTCTTTTACTTTTAGAGACCACTCGATAGTCACTCGATATATAAACAAATCAGTGATTACTGACGTGACTCCCGGGGGAGTGACAACATAGTGAAAATTCACTCTTTTTTTTGTTTAGAGAGTAAATCTTTATACATTTCCATCACTCTTCTTGTTGACCCTCCTCCTTATTTCTGCACTCCCTCTTTGCCCATTCACCCCCTCCCCCTTTCTCTCTCTCTCTCTCTCTCTCTCTCTTACCTGCAATGTTATCCTGTATCCATTGTAGAGCTAGTTGCTGGTCAAGAAGGCCATAGTTACCCGTAAAAACTTCATCTCCTAATTATGACAGAAGAAACAATGTAGATGATTTTATTTTTTTTTTAAAGGGAATCTACAATATTACAGGCCTAGCTTCTTACTAGATTCCCTCATATTTCACGCCAACCTATTTTGTCTTATCCCAGCTTTAAAATGATGGAAATATTGATCTTTGTCTTTGTATGTTTACTTGCATTTTTTTTTCTTTTGTTGAAAGTATTGAAGATATGTTCCTATATTAATGTAATAATGCAACGGTCATTGTTTATGTTCCAATTATGTGATTTGAAATATGAAATAAACTGAAACTGAAACTGAACTGATATTCTTTTAATTTTGATAGCCATCATAGAGGGGCCATGTTATTCCGTATCGGTGTAATTTTTCACCCCCCCCCCCCCCCCGCAGCCAACAAAGAATAATTCATTTTTATATTTTTTGTATTCCATATCTAAATAATATCATTTCCAGTTGCCAGTTGCATTACATGAATTTCTATTCACGGTTGTCACGTGCATGCAGTATAAATAGCTTGTTAAAAATGAAATGTACTGCAACCAATATTCAAAGAGTAAATCCCCTAATGCTCGGAGAGCAGACAAAATAATCTAAAAGCCAAACCAGCTTTTCATAATTATTTGAGGAGTAGCCCAAGAGAATATCAAAACATCCATTATAGGGGAGGTGTACAACCCATGCCCTCTTTCGGTTACTGTAATGGATACGATGATTGATACAATTATTCATTATGACGAACAAACCTGTGTTAAAGACACTCCAGACCATGAGCCGGTAGTTGATGGTGACTACGATCACGTCCTGACCGACAGCGACCAGGGGAACACCATATCGACCATAAGTAGATCCTGTCCCAACTGAGAAGCCCCCTCCGTGGATCCATACCATCACAGCCGCATTAGTAGGCTGTAGAAAACAAATTATCGGGAAGACTATGTTGATGAAAAAAATACAAATCCCCCAAAATATATGTATATATACAAATGATGCATCTGGAATGGTTTAAGACCAAAATGATGTTTCCTTCAAACATCTTTAGAAGCTCATGCAGATGGGTGGATCAAGTTAGAGTCAAGATTATCAATTTAGCGGACATTATAACAAATAATAATGTTTAACATTGAATTGCAGGGTTCTCCTTGGAGAATTCCTGCTGGTATCATCCTTAATAATACAACTTTCCTGTAAATTGTAAACTTTGAAAAATAAAGTAGAATCTGTGATAATTCTTAGCATAAGCTATTATATTCATGTCGATGGAACCTATGAAATGATTCTTTGCACTACACTAAGCAGATGTTCCAATTTGAAAGTAAAAACTTATGTGATAATGCTCTACCCTCGATGTATCCAAAATCAGTAAAATCAATGAAATATAAATTACAATCAAATGAAACAGCTTTTGGTTTATTGTGACATGGAAGAATATTATGATGTAATGTGATAATGAATTTTACCCATAGGACAGGCTTGCATTAAGCCATGCTGGGCACTTAAACAACAAAAATCAAATAATAATTTGGTAGAACAACTTAACAAAAAGTTGTTCGAACAAGATATGAGAGATAGTGTCAAGACATTTGAATTCAATGTATAGTTTAGAAATTAAGAAGTCTCATAGCAGAATGTAATGCTTACTCTTGGATGTTTAACGAATATGTTGAGATAAAGACAATCTTCACTCCATGTATCTACTTCATTGCTGAGTTGAGCACAAGCTGGTCTGAAGTAAGTGGCATTCCATACATAAGTCCATGGCACTTTGGGCGTGGCTGGAGCGAAACGAGTGGGTGGGTTCTCAGCAAATGGGATACCCTGTGAATATAAGTTCAGCATTGTTTGCTTTATAATTACATCTAACAGCTTCTTTGAAGTTGCATCCATAGACATCCCCTCCCCCCCCCCCCCCCCCCCATTATGTGAAAATACTAGTAATAGGGCACCAAGGTGGTCTCTTTCTAGTTTTCATATTTTATCAAACATTTCAATGTAAGAAATTACAATATCGTTTGGGCGTTCGCTCGATCGCCTCGTTTTCTCACAAGATTTTAGAAAAATGGGAAAGTTGGAATTCGTGCAAAAGACGACAGCATCAACTTGCGAAATCGTGCACGTCTACATCCATAATAAAAGCAAGAGAACGCTTTGTTCGAGCGAAGATGGACGGGATGCTTAAATTTATTGTCGTACTCGCATAAATATAAATAAGAGCATTTTAAAGGAATATCTTCCTTGAAGTATGTTTTTAAGAACAGTTATAAAGAGACATCGCTGTACGACTTTAGCTCGAATATAATTTTGTATTTCCAATTCTGGGGGGGGGGGGGGGGCTGCCTTCCCCCGCATTATACGCCTATGCATAATTATATACAGGTATCATATTTGTCCTGCATATAGAACAACAGTATAAATGACTGTCCTTTCACGAGTGAGAGGGTAGATTATTGAGTAACACTACTTACCAAATAGGCATCTATCTCTGTTGAAACATCAATGAAATTATCCTCTTTAAAATCCACTATGTTTCCTCTGATTGCACCCAGGTTAGGTATGGTGATATCACGTTGAAAACAGACGACACCAAGTATCATCGAAAACATAAATATGATCCTCCCATTCAAAACCGACGAGAAACCAAAAACATTCGCCATTTTGTTGGCAACTCTGCATCATCATCAGGGTTCAGAACCATATAGATCTACATTTAGAGCTATATTTTGAGCTAGTATTATATGGATTTTATTTGCGTAGACTACACGCTAAAGATCAATGTCTAATCTGTAAAACTAACCCTTCTCAAGATTTAGATTTCAGTATCAGGGGCGGATCGATAACTTTAAAACAGAGGCGTCGGTATAGATAAAGCATTAGAGGGGCAAGCATTGTTTGTGAACAATGCTCTGCTCCTCCAATGCTTTGTCTATTTCCAACGGATCTACGCCTCTGCTTTAAAAGATACGGGGAGTACATAATTTGAAAATGTTCTGACCCCCCCCCCCCCTCCTCCAAGTTATAAACTTGTTCTTGAAGTTATGAACTTCATGTTTGCCGATTGGGAATGAAAAAAGGGGGGTCTCCACCAGTGTGCAGGCCTGTCTAAACGAATTCTTTCGTCACTTGATCGTCACTTGATTTCCTTTTAATGCTCACAAGTTCATTCTCAAATACACTAACTGATCCATCAAATCGCTTCTGATCTTGGCTTATGTACATACATCTTTGGTCATTTTGAGAATCCAGTTTTTGTAGTAAAATATCCAGGTTTTATTATGTGGAGACAAATATACAAGGACAGAGCGGGGGTCCTATGTGGGAGGGGGCGTATAAAAGAATATTTAGGAAGTAATACGAAGATTTTGCGTATATTATATAGGCCATGAATTGAAGTCAGTTGTTATTGAGGATTTTATTCAGTTCAATAATAGAAGCCAATCTTCTTGCTGAATAATTTCTCAACAAAGCTAATGTTCTTCCTGAATAATTTCTCTAATTCGATCACATAGTGTTACATCAGGGCCTACGTACGACATCGATGGAAAAGAGGAAGATTTGTGTAAATTTGAGGCAGACGGGTTTTTAGAATTTACCCGGTTTTACCAGTTTGATTAGCTACATCACGACTGAGCAGTTTGCAAGGTCATTAATTAAAATAAATAACATTTATTTTGAAATAGAATAACGTTCATCTGTTTCGATAATAGTTCCATTGTCACGTCATTATGTAAGACGCGCGCGTACCGGTGATGCGCGCTTTCCAATTGACGTAACATTTGGGGTGGTTACCAAAAGTTTTCAACAAGCGCAAAATTAATATTTAGATATAAAATAGAAAAGAATCAGAAAAAAAAAGAAGATTGGAACGGCTCTCAATAATTGAAAACCAAAAACACCAAGACAAAATGATAATTTAATGAGGATATTCAAGTGGCAGATCACCACAATGTTGCCTGCCATCGAATGAAGATGACTTGCAAGGATCACAGTGGGCTACAATAAATAACACGAATGAAGTACCATACAGATAACTCGATGGGGGCCCGTGAAAGTACGAATGCAAAATCGTCTTCTGCTGGAATAGGTACAGGAGATAGAAGACCTTTAGTGAATAGTGGTAGAGTAAACATGTAAGTATCAGTAGTATTCATCCTAAATATTAACATAAAACCATAAAAATTATCTAGACTATACCTAGTTTTTGTTCTTCGCCCTTTCCATTCATGAATTTAAGAAATTGTTTTTCTTTATATAGTCAGTATATTGTAGGACAAAATTATAAGGAAATAACTGAATAATTTCCCTTTTTAAAGTTTTACACTGCTTTAAGCTTTCAAAATAAATCTACTTGAATAAGTGACGAGATAATTTCCGCTGTATTTTATTTCAGAAAATTTGGAAGTTTCATAACACATTTAATTTGGCCTAATTGATGATAAGTCGACAAATTTGCTATCATGGTGTTTTGGGTTTTTTAGCAGGGTTTGTCAAAGATTCAATTTTTAGTAAAGCTTTCTTTCTTTCTTACTTGTTTTTGTTGTTGTTGTTGCATTTTTTGATAACTGAGAGTCTCTCTCTCTCTTTTCTTTTTGATTTGATCACAATTCAAGCAGAGAAAACCAAAACGTCTGTGCCATTGTTGGATCTCATCAAAATCGTCGTATTAATACCCCCGGTGTTTCAACCCAACATCCTCCTAGATGGTCGTCACAAGTTCCAACGTTTGGAAGCAGTTCATATGAAGATATTGGAGGTAATGCGGGTTAAAAAAAAAAAAAGACCAACAACAGAAATATTACACATGAACATGTTTGCATTAAAAGAGAAAGTTGAGTGCTGGTCATACGATTGCACTGAAACTGTCAAGAAGTTATTGGGAAAGTTGCGTAGTAACTAAGAATAATGATAAATTATTGTTTTTCGTGAGGTTTTGGAATCAGAAAACAAGCACGTCTTGCTGAAAATCACACTGCAAAGAAGAAAGGAAGATAAAGCGGGATTCACCCTTCATGCAAGGTTGACTTGATTAGAAGAAAAAAAAAATCAGGAAACTAATAAAAGTTTCAGGTAATTGGACAAAGAAAGCAGAAGTTATTTCAATTTCAAATTTCGACATTTCTCATGATATTGCAGCAAAATGTCAAAACATGAGGTATATAAACCCGATCTCCTTTTTGTATTTTTTCCCCTCTCATTCTTTCTTTCTTTCTTTTAATTTTTTTTCCCTACAGCACAAAAAACAGACATAATTACGAGTCGCAGCCGTGTAGCGTACGTGAAAGCTGTCAAAAAGGCTCGTGCAAAAGAGACAAAACATTACAAAATCCCCCATGATGCCATGGTAACTTCTATGATGAAAGTAGAAAGCATATTGGCGGGAACAACGACGGTACCCATCATGCCAGTATTCGGAAAGCAGATCTTTTCCGCTGCTAAGGCGGACATTGCTCAAGCGAGTTCTTCTAAAAGCATGCGACGCTCGATGAGTGAACGTATTGTCACGGTAAGATATTTTTATGATTTTTTTTTCTTCAGATTTAGACCCCCCCCCAAAAAAAAAAAAAAAAAAAATTTTTAAATAAATAAAAAATTGTTAATTTCCGTCGGAATCTCATACTGTATTGATGATGCCGGTTCCAATATAGACATGATTTTTTTTTCTCTGCAGTACACCATAATCCGTAATTAGAATAAGTAAATAAAAAAAAAAAAAAAAAAAGGTCTCAAAAGTAGAGGTTTAAAGCGAAATTGAACTAAATTTAAATTATCCCCCTGTACAACTCTCAAGCAGTATGGATACTTCAGAATGTTGATAAACGCAAGCATGCTGTGCTCAATAAGTGTCGATACAATTACAAACGTCTTCGGTTGTTTTGTTGATTGATTATTGTGTTAAAAGAGGAATCTCTTTATATTGAAATTACCATTTTTATTTGAAATATCTTTTCTTCCCATTATTTTTTTCCTTTCTCAGACAACAGAATCGCCCCCAAACAATCGCATTCGCGATCAGATGAGGAAAGAAAAGCAAATTAACGAACAGATGCGAACGGATAGCAACCCATGTCACAAATTAAGAACCCAGTCCTTCATCTTACCGAGGTCATTGCACGTCATTCCGGAACAACCCGAAGAAGAATCGAAAGATCCCGAAAACTACTCGTACTCTGATATCAACGTATATTTTTAATTATTCCCCATTGAAAAAGAAGAGAGAGAGAGAGAGGGGGGGGGGGGGATACTTTAGTTAGTGCCTGGCTGAAGTATGACTAACTGTATATTTACAAAATCACAATATGAATAAAAGGAATTTAAATAAAAGTGATGTATGCACCATTCAGAACTATTTTAAGCATCGTTTATCTGTAATTTTTCTTAATTAACTAATTTGCATGTGACAACATACAGAATTTTGAGCATAAAACTGTGGCGACATTAAAGAAGCTTAGGGCTAACTCACCATGAGTGCATTTTACTCATGTACAATATCCGTATAGGATGATTATTAATAACATTTTTATTTTACACATAGCTATAAAATGCAAAAAAAAAAATTCGGTTTACGTGTTTAACTGCTACCTCTATGGTCACATATAGTCCTATTTATCTGTATTTAACTGACAAAATGCTTTATACAATAACTTAATTTAAAAAAATGATATGCATTTCCATGATATTTATGAAAGTTTATCAAATTAGAACGTAATGCTACATTCACACATAGGCGAGTTGGAAGTACGAGTTGCTGCGAGTTTCCGCGAGCTCCAACCCCTGGCAACTCGGGAAAACATGGCACATTTTCGAGTTTGCAAGTCGAATTAAACAGAGCACAGTACGAGTAACAACGAGCAAACCACGAGTAGTGCCGAGTATTGTTCGAGTGATCCCGATCGTGACTCGAGTTTAACAGAGTGCATTAAGAGTGAGATCGAGTTAATACGAGTTGTCACGCTCTTCATACGAGTAATTCCGATCTTGATACGACTCAAAAAGAGCGAGAGTTCTTGAGCCAGTTTCTTTTTTTCCAAGACGGGTGACCAAATGGATATTGCAAAGTTAATTACGGAAGAAACAACTGTTTTTTTTTCAAAATCAGACAAACTAATTCAGGTGAGGTTCTAGCATTGGTAATCTATCTTTTAACTTGAACATAAAAGCAGGCACTTTCTGCTGTGATTTTTTTTTTCTTCTCAAGGTTGGTTAAAATGTCAAAACCCTGGGGAAATATAAAACAAAATTTTTTTTTGATTTGATTGATTTGATTTGATTTATTTTCTGTTTCAAAATAATTATACATGATACATATCGATTAAACATAAAATGTAAGAAGTTTAGTATACCAAACTAACATACATATAAAGAGCTAATAGTCTGGGAGCCTGTCCCGAAATAGTCACCCCATTTTACCTATAAGATTTGACCCCGTAAAGTTACTTAGACCATCTAAGTCATTGACAAAAAGGTTGTCAGCCTGACCGTAGCCGCCGGGTTAAGCCCCCAGAGCCCCCAAAAGGGACCCCAAAGTCGGGTCGATTTCACCCCATCTCACCCATGCACCAAACTTTGTCAGTAGGAAGTAGTATGACTGGACATTACAAAACACAAAAAACTGACAAAAATTTCTGTCGGGTTGGGGTGTCAGACGGCCCCTAAAAATTGGGGTAAAAATTTCCCCTTAAAGCCCAGAGACCAAATTTTGTCAGAAGGAAGAGCTATGGATGTACATTCCAAAAATATAAAAACTGACAAAATTGTCCATCGGGAAGGGGGTGTCAGACCCCCTGAAATTAAAACCCCAAAGTGCCTTTGACAATGTTTTGCCCCCCAAAATGCTTTGTTTGCCAAGAAAGACCATTTCTTACCTTCTGACTATGATCATTCAAAAGTGTTTCATTCAATTCACTTTAAATTTTCATAACATAATTTTGAGTATAATCATCTTCTTGAGGTGCAGTTTGGTGTTAATTGGTATTTTGGTTAATAATTTATTAAATTGTGAAAAATGTATTGCTTTCTCAAAAGTAGCCAAAAAAACATTGTCAGGATTATGTAAACACAGCCATTGACCATCTGACAAGGAATAATAGAGGAGCTTGCTTGGTATCTGTGCAATTAACACATGAATAGTACATTTCAGCCTGGCAGTCACATACCACAGATACCTGAAAAGCTCTTCTATTATGCCTTGTCAAACAGGTGAAGATGGACAATGGGTGTGTTTACATAATCCTGACAATATTTTTTGGCTACTTTTGAGAAAGCAATACATTTTTCACAATTCAATAACTTATCAACCAAAAGACTAATTAACACCAAACTGCACCTCAAGAAGATTATTATACTCAAAATTATGTTATGAAAATTTAAAGTAAATTGAATAAAACACTTATGAATTATCATAGTCAGAAGGTAAGAAAATGGTTTTTCTTCCCATACAGAGCATTTTGGGGGGCAAAGGATTGTCAAAGGGCACTTTGGAGTTTTAATTTCAGGGGGTCTGACACCCCCTTCCCGATGGACAATTTTGTCAGTTTTTATATTTTTGGAATGTACATCCATAGCTCTTCCTTCTGACAAAATTTGGTCTCTGGGCTTTAAGGGGAAAAATTTACCCCAATTTTTAGGGGCCGTCTGACACCCCATCCCGACAGAAATTTTTGTCAGTTTTTTGTGTTTTGTAATGTCCAGTCATACTACTTCCTACTGACAAAGTTTGGTGCATGGGTGAGATGGGGTGAAATCGACCCGACTTTGGGGTCTCTTTTGGGGGCTCTGGGGGCTAAACCCGGCGGCTACGGTCAGGCTGACAACCTTTTTGTCAATGACTTAGATGGTCTAAGTAACTTTACGGGGTCAAATCTTATAGGTAAAATGGGGTGACTATTTCGGGACAGGCTCCTGGCCTATAACTACGATCTCACGTGAATTGCGGTGAGTTGCGAAGAGCTGTGAAGAGTTGTGCCGAGTTGCGGCGAGTTACGGAGAGTCATCCCGAAGAGTTATCGCGAGTACCCCCAAAAGTCAAATCGCGCAAACTCGTACTTCCAACTCGCCTATATATGTGTGAACGTAGCATTACACAAAAGAGTGTATTGTCATGGACCCAAAAAATTCACTGACGGCGGTTTAAACTCAAGATGGCTTTCGTCACTTCCGAGGTTTCGCCTCATTGCCACAGAAAATGATTGTGGGACAACCAAATCAATTTTTACGATAGTGTTAAAGATGTTTAGCGCCATCTCCTAACGTGACAACGGTTGTCTCACAGATATCCATATAACAGGGGCGCATCATGGGCGCATACATTAATAGGTAGGGGGTGGAATCCCATTCAGAAGGGGAGGTGAAGTTACCTGGGCAGCCTCTCCGTGTGACGCAGACACACTTCAAGTAGTATTGATTTAATTGGGGTGTACATTGGCTTCTCACCATACCCCACTGGCATAATCATCGAGATACTTTTGATCTACAGAATAAACGATGCTTTTTAAGACCTCTCTGTTTATTGGCCGATTCCATAAGCGTAGCCATTGGGTTACCCCGTCAGCCGCCCCATTGAGAGGGTAAGAGAGAGAGAGAGGGGGGGGGGGGGGGGAACAATCCTTTCGGAAGTAAAAACAAAAACAAAAATCACCCAGCCACTTCGTTTCGTCTTGAAGAGGGGGAGGTCCGGCGGGATTCCTGAAGGAAAATAATTGCTGGGATTTTTTTTTTCCTTTGGTGGGGGGGGGGGGGGGGGGGTGATCCTACACCCCCTCCTATCACTGGTAGAACCTCGTGTCTGCCAGATACCTCATATTATGTTCCTGGCAAAAAAGAAATGATAACGGGACGCCCTCCCCTTCTGACAATCTTGGATCAGAATCTGTATAGTCTTCTTCTCTATTGGGTGAAAACTATATGAATTCCCTCCATGGATAATATGACTCCTCCGTTTCATCATCGGAGTGGAAAACTATAAGTCACGAAAATTTCGCCCTCCCTCTTCATAATCCTGGATCTATTTATACAATTAATGTCATGATGATGATGATGATGATTATGACGACGGCGACCACTGCGATGATGATGATGATGATCATGATAATGATAATGATAATGATAATGATAATAACAATGATGATTATGACATTTAAAACAATAGCAACTACATTACTACATCAATCACTATATTCCTAATTGGATTGATGTAATACCGTTTTTTTTTTTTTTTTTTTTTTTGGTCTTTCTTCTCATTTTCTTTGGCTATAGGAAGTGAGGAACCATCGTACTTGCCATTCTCTCGTAGAGATCCCCGACACTCCGCAGGGAGGTGGAAGAGAGACTTCCCTGCACTCCGTGACTACTATATACATCAATATTGTCACACCATGAAGTTTAGTAGTCATACAGCGGCGACGCTAGAGGAACGGGTGGGGGAGGTGTCACAACCCTCATACAAAATTGCTGTTGGCAAATGCTCCACCTCTGTCGGCAAAAAAAAAAAAACACAACCCCCCCCCCCAAAAAAAAAAGGAGGGGGGGGGGGAATAGAGAGAGGGAAGAGGAAAGAGAGTGGAAAAAGGAGAAAAGAGAAATGAGAAGGAAAAAAGAAAAAAAAAAGAATGGGGAAAGCAAAGGAAAACAAAACCAGACAGAAAGGATGGAAAGGAAAAGGGAAGGAAAGAAAAAGAAGGCAAAATGGGTCAATTTTTTTGCTCGATCGCCTCGCTGGCTCGCAAAAATCTGGAAAGCTAATGTTCGGGCAAAAGGTGTCCCCCTTCGGCAATGGGCACCCCCCTCCCCCCTCCGAAGGTTTTCAAGGTTCCGATATTCGGGCTACCACCACTTCATATTCGGGCAGTGAGGTGCCAGAAATCCACATATTTAGGCAGCGAGGTTCCCGGATAATTAATTGTGTAACTTCTGTATGTAACTTCTGTGCATTTTCACTACGAAATTTTTTCTTTCTTTTGCTCGCTCCGCTCGCTCGCAAAAATTGAGAAATTGAAAAGTTGATATTCGGGCAAAAAGCATCAGCCCCTTGTGAAAATGGGCCCGTATGATCAAGATCTCTCAAGATGTGCCCAGTAGTATTATGACTTTGTCTATCGACTTATAATTCAGACTCTCACGAACTTCCGAAAGACAAGAGTTTCGGCGCATGCAAACTATACCACTGCACTGGCTTGGGTTAGCGAGGGGGAGTTCCAAACCAAAATAAATTAAAACGAAAAAGAAAAAGAATAAGAAAGAAGAAAAATAAAGAAGCAAAAAGGCTTCATTTCCACATAAGCAATATTTTTGGCACACCATTTTTTGTAATAATTTCATTTTTAAAAATTTATATGTACTCTCAAACAAAGTTTGCGGCAAAGTTTCATAAGCCCCTCGCGTAAGCGGTGCACTTTGTCCAGTCATCATTTTCTAGTCCAAAGTGGTGGAATATATAGCATTAACACGGCCTTTGTTATTCAAAAACTTAAAAATCTCTGTCAAAACGACAATGCATGTATAGAATGTATATAGAGTTTTAATGACTTTAAAAGCCCACCGCACACTACGATCGGTCTATACTTTCCGATTTTGAAAGAAAATATAATAGCATTTAGATATAAATAGTTAAACACATAACATAATTTGATTGAGGTTCTGAATAGTTACAAAGATAGTAAAATCGAAATTACGACCTATTACGAGCCTTCTTATCGGAGGAAAGGCCAAATCGGCTCCGAATCGTAGTGACGTCATAGCAGTCCTGCGATTGTCTACGACTTTGAAACTGATTTGGCCCTTATCCCGGATATAAGGCTGACATCGCACAAATTTCCTATGTTGAGTATTCATATTGCTCAGAACCTGAATCAGGTATTTTTTATTTGTTAAGATGCCTATATTCAATGCTATTGCGTTTTATTTCCAA
Organism: Heliocidaris tuberculata; assembly: GCA_025618425.1. Lineage (NCBI taxonomy): Eukaryota > Metazoa > Echinodermata > Echinoidea > Camarodonta > Echinometridae > Heliocidaris > Heliocidaris tuberculata. The sequence goes on from CM046832.1 coordinate 36,541,725, forward strand.
AATCAGATCGTAATATCGTATAGTGTGCGGTGCGCTTTACATTCCAAATATTGACATGGATCCAGATGGGATAAGATTTATAATAATAATAATAATAATAATAATAATAATAATAATAATAATAATGATAATGATAATAAATGTAACTTATATAGCGCCAAATCCACTCTGTGGAGTGCTCAAGGCGCATGCAGAAATTAATTAAGAATTAAACAGAATGTTTTTACATGATTTTTAAAAGAATCAGATGTTATGCACTTTTTGATGTCTTCAGGAAGGCTATTCCATAATTTAGGACACGCATTGGCAAATGATCTTTCCTCCAAAGATTTTGCGACTTTAGGGATCACAATGGAAGTGCACTGGATGAGCTTAAAGATCTTGCGGGGGTGTAAATTTTTTGAATCAAAGAGGTGTTGTATTGGGGAGCAGAACTGGAGCAGAACCGTGAACGCAGTGAAATGTGAGCAACAAAATTTTGAAAATAATGCGATGTTTGACAGGGAGCCAGTGCATGTATAGCGACTGCAAAACAGGGGAGATATGAGTACGCTTGGTGCCTGAGTAACAATGCGAGCCGCAGCATTTTGAAGCTTCTGGAGCTTGGACAACAGATTTTGGGGTAAATTGAACAGAAGGGCATTGCCAAAGTCGAGACGGGAGGAAATTAAGGCGTGAACAATCTTTTCAGTGGCAGACTTGGACAAATATTTCCGAATAAAACAGATATTACGTATAATGGTACCTAACTGATCTGCAGATATTTGAAATTTGATTAGACATTGTAATTATGTGACCCACTCATTCCCACCCTTAACCCCCCCCCCCCAAAAAAAAATATGCTCACATGGGGTCATGGCAATGTTCTGCCCCTTTGCATTTTTATGTCCAAATTAATGTGGGGGAAATCTGTTTCAAAGCACAAATTTTTACGGAGCAAAATACTTGTCCAAAAATTTTGACACAGTTGTTGGGATGGTGACCTTCCCCATTATTAGTCACTGAGTGATATGCATTATGCAGCCACCCCCCCCCCCCTCCCCCGATTCAACGGACCCATGTGGTATGAGTTGAATTTCCTGGCGCTCCAGAAATCATTTAAATTCTGGCTCAGCCCCTCAAAATGCATGTTTGTTAAGTAGGGGTGTCAACAAAAACAGGAAAAAAAGGTGTTGAATAATTTTATGTTGTTTCCTAAATGGATGGAAAGGCAATAATTACTGAATTTCCCCAAAAGAGTCAAATAATGTATATATAGCCATTATCCTCCGAATAGCCTTTTTCATGATTTTCATGATCAGATCAATGCCCCCTTCCCCTCCCCCGACACCACACCAATGCCAGTGCCCCCTGCCCCCTCAATAATGCTGGACCCACGAAAGGCCAGTGCATGTGGATTGTGTTGGTGTATAGTGCGGTGTGCTGTGCCGGGGCGGGGGAGGGGGGGGGGGAATGAGAAAGATGCAAATCCTCGCCAAGCATGTAGATGGATTTGTTGCTTTCAATTCCAAGAAATAACTCAACGAGGCTTACCGAGCTGTCCCTGTGTCGCCGTTTAGTTAGCCCCTGTTTACGCACCAGCGCACCTGCACCGTACCCATATATCGAAGACGAGGACCGGATATACAATCACATCTCGCGCTATTAATCGCTCGCTACTAGTTTGTACGATGCGATGTTATCCAATCGTTGATTTATGAGGAAGAAGCCGGAAAAAGGTGGTGTCGGTGATGACATAAACGAGGTGACATAATTTAGGAAATTTGGCGCTCGATCTGGAATTACAAGCATTTCTTTTAGATTCATTATTGACTAGTAGTAACGAAGGGGAAGCCGTAAAGTCATAAACTTCTTTTGAAAGTCTGTAGCGAGTTTTAGAAAGTCATCAATGTCAGTGATCGTCTAAGAAGTCGCATCGTCATGATGACAATCAACGGGAGTTGTTCAAGATGGACCGGGTTGCTGGCCGCGTTGCTCCTCATCGCAACGTGCGTCGGAGCGGAGCCGAGGGAAAAGCGGGCCGCAGACAGCGCTGAACAGTAAGTGAAAGTTTCCAACTCCTGAACTAATTGCTCGAAGTTCGACCACCTTTTTTTAATGCCAAAATACAAATAGTTATATGTTTAATTTCATATGAGATGGAAATTTATGTATGACATTTTTCAGTGGAGCGGATTTCAACTCTAGATCAACATAGATCTGGCGGTGCGCTGACGATCTTGAGAAAAATAACATGCCCGGGGATGTGTTCCATAGGGAGGAAACGGGGTTACATGATGTGGCGGGTTATTGTCCACACCGCGTCTCGCTCCCAACCTGACACGGGATCCGCCCCCTTGCCCTCTTCACACATGATGTATGGTCTTCATCTAGACTATTGGTAATACATGTAGATTTTTGTTGCTTTGCAATATGCAATTTTGGGTGAATCCTTGTGCTGTACTTCACTGAATGAAAACATATATTGATAGATGTCCAGATTTAGATTCATGTGCAAGTTTGTTAAAAATACAAGTTTGACCTCTAACATGAGTTCTCAAATTTAAATCCATTTGGCTTTGACCTTTTTATGACTTTTAATAGGGGCCACCAGCAGGGATCTGGCAGCTAGAGGATGATTTAAGTACAATATTTTCTTGGAATTTAAGCATAATTTGTACTCCAGATGAAGGAAGGAAATTATTTAATTCCATTCACAGATATGTAAAATGTGTGATATGTGAACCTTACTCTCATGTGTTTGTAAACATGGCTAGAGTTTCGTTTAAGGAATTATTCATTAAAAAAATGGATGGGGGTTGTGTGTCCGGACACTTAACAAAAGTAAAGCTGTCTCTTTTGATGTTAGAATATGTGTTAAATTTAATTTCCATGAATATTTTTCATTTACAAAATGATAAGCATACCCTATTTAACGATTCTTGGAAAATAGCATGCAAACCTGTTCAAAATACCTTATCTGTCCGGATACACAATCGTCTGGACACACAGCATGTGGGTATAGACAAATTTTAAGAAATAAATAGCCACAAAAAAAAAAAAAGGAAAATTCTACCCAAGGAACTAAAGAATACTTCTGATTTTCTGGCAGATTGTGTAGATTCAAAACAAATCTTTTTTGTTGGAAGGGGTGGGGGTTGAAGTTGAGGTTTGAGTGGGTTACTTTTTCCCCTCATAGATGCTGGAGGCATTACATATATGTTTCAGGGTTGTTTGTCCATTCAGTGTAACCTTGGTTAGCAAATGCCAATTTTGATTTCTCTTTGTGAAGATAATTTAAAGCCGAAGGGTAAGTGGAATAAATAGCACTTGTCAGGTGCATTATTGTAAAAATACTAGTCTTTCCTAGAGTTCTCATTGTGCAGTGACTGATGCCAATCACAATATGAGGTTTCCAATTCAAAACATGATTGCAAATTTAATGATATACAGGGTGTACATGTAATTTTAAGAAGGAAATTTAAGTTGTTGAATTATGCACACATGAAGAATAAAAAAGTTCAAGTAGAATGATTATAATTTTATTGATTTTTTTGTCGTAGAGTCAGGCACTTTAAGGATAGACAAATGAAAGTACATGTAATACATGTATATGTTACGTAATATGCTAAAATAAAAGGGGGGAGGGGGTTCTGTAGTAAAGACCCTTTTTATCTCACAATCTCTCATGGGTGACCTCTAGAGGACATCTCATTAAATTTGCCTTTGGAGAGTGGTGGATGAAGAAAGTTCAGTTACCCCTTTACAGTGGCCATCCCCCTTGTCTCTGAACTGTGCTTCTTTGGTTTAAACTGAACATGTCCATGGCATGTCCAAACAGTGACAACATCATCTACCTAGAAAACTTCTGTTCCTCATTCGCCATTTTCCCAGAACCCTCTGGGCAGCTTACATGTAACTTTCGTGTATGAATTTCACCTGACATTAAAATTGGTTTTCTGCTGTGGTTGTTCTCACGATAACCTCTATTCTCTAGAATTCTAGGACTGTTCCCTTGGACGAAGGGTTCAGGGGCTTAAATTGCAAATGCTGATGGGAATAATTTTGATGGAAAAGTCACTTTTTAATAGTGGGGAAATGATGCATTTATATGAGTGGAAAGGATAGCATCATTTGATTCTAGGACAACTACCCCCTAGACAACTACCCCCCGGACAACTACCCCCCGGAAAACCACCCCCTGGACGACTACCCCCCTAGGACATCTACCCCCCAGGACATCTACCCCCCAGGACAACTACCCCCCAGGACAATTACCCCCCAGGACAACTACCCCCCAGGACAATTACCCCCCAGGACAACTACCCCCCAGGACAATTACCCCCAGGACAATTTTTCCGGGGGTAGCTGTCCAGGGGGTAGTTGTTCGGGGGGTAGTTGTCCGGGGGGTAATTGTCCTGGGGGGTAGTTGTCCTGGGGGGTAATTGTCCTGGGGGGTAGTTGTCCTGGGGGGTAGTTGTCCTAGGGGGTAGTTGTCCTGGGGGGTAGTTGTCCTAGCGGGGTAGTCGTCCAGGGGGTGGTTTTCCGGGGGGTGGTTGTCCGGGGGGTAATTGTCCAGGGGGTAGTTGTCCAGATACGCATCATTTATATGTGTGGAAAGGATATTCCTGCTAAATGTTTCATGGTATCAAATACAATTTAAGAAAACAGCATAAACAGTTTCATTCTTTTTTTTAATGCACCTGCATTCCTGTTTAATACTGGTGTGTTGGCTCAGTCAGTAGAGCGTTCGCCTCACAACCGGGAGGTCGTGGGTTCGAACCTCGGCCACGTCATACCAAAAGACGTTAAAAGATGGGAGTTGCTGCTACCTTGTTTGGCGTTCAACAATAAGGGATAGAGCAACGTCGATCTGGCGCTGCTCAGTGGCTCCCGGGCTCACGATCAATTGGGCAAAAAGAATTTCCATTTCGGTTTAACTTAATAAAATTTGGAGTGGACTTTAAAAGATTATTATTATTATTATTATTATTATTATTATTATTATTATTATTACTTATTTTGTCTCTTCCTCAGGCCCAACATACTGACCAATGATGGACATCTGATATTCCAGACTGGATCAAATCACAATATATCTTTCAAGACAGGAGGTGGGACAGGGAGAGTCAATATTGATGAGTATGATCTTGTGGATATATCCAAAACGGTAAGTTCCTCTTTTATCATTGGAAGAACCCATGAAAAAGACAAAAGCCTACATTGTACATGTACAAGTTAACCCTTTCAGGACAGGAATTATTTAAGGGCTAAATTGATCATATTTTGTTCTTCAAATTGACAACAATAGTATTTTTCTAGTATTTTTCTTTTAGAGCTACATGGATCTAATAAGGTGTAATGTCTTTGAAAACAATTTACATGGTTAGCAAATTTGTCAAAAGTTAAAAAAATTGCCAATATTTAATAAAAAACAATGATTTTAAACCTATCAATGTGTTGCTAAGTTAAGGATTTTAAAGCTTATTCTAGTTCTTAAAATTCCTGGCATCAAATGCAGTATGGTCATGCAACAAAAATGGACATGTAGTATGTGCAGAAATGTTTGCTCTTTCTTCTCATGCATCTGGTATGTTTTTTTTTAGAGCTCTAAATCTAAAGTTATTGAGCAAAACCACAAAATGTGGTCAGTTGTCTGGAAGGGTTAATAAGCTCATTTGAAGCAGCGTGCATCAGTAACATTGTTTTGTGTCAGATCCAGTGTGTCAGTACATTGCAGTGCGCAATGTACATGTGCAGTTCATATTCCTGTCTTTAAGGTTCATGTAATGTTAAGTTTTGGTAACAATAAATTTTCACACAATAAAATGAAACTGACACCAAATGTTCAGGGTTATGACATGAGTAAAACTAAAAGCTGAGTAATGAGCAAAAAGGTAAGTCTTCCTGAATTTATCTGTGTTTTTCAGTGAATATTATTCCAGCAAGTTTCTGTTTTGAAAATTTTACTGGTCCATACATCCTATCTGAAAGTAAAACATTATATGAAATTCAGAATAACTTGAACTAGTCATCTTTCCTGTACATGCCATTGCCACTCGCCCCCCATGGTCAAGATAGTGCAAGATGAGTAGGCCCATGGGCCATACACTGTAGCACAAGCTTCCTTTCAGATGGAGTGAAGTTTTCCCTTACCTACATGTACATGTATATTTCAATGAAATAGATACATGTACTCCCTTGCTTTTGGAGAAATTGTTAACTTTGACTAGGTTTGTCTGGATTTGACAGACTGGTAGTCTTTCTCTGAAGTAATTTCTCCAATAAAGACGCATTACATTCTGATTTCATACTCAATAAAACCACAGGGTCCACACCACTTGGAAGCATATTAGATCTTCAGAGCTCGTACTAAATGCTTGTCTTCTCGCATTGTAAAAAGTGGGTGAGAGGCATAACATTATTACTGAGATGTTCTTTATCGGGTTCTGCATGCATGTAAGATAAAAGAGGAATTGATATGTTACCATGTTTACTGTTAATTTATATATATTTATATAATTATATTATAATATCTTGAGCTTCACTTGTATGTGTGTCGAAGAAAATAGTCTCTCCTTTTTACTCTTTTAAACAAACTAGTATGGACATGTCAGTGGAGGGGTTACTGTTCAGATTTGAGAACATTAAGCTCTCCCATGAACTATGACACCATTCTTGCTTGCACATATGATTGTATACATGCACTTGAAGAGAATACATGTATTTTGTGTAATTCAGAGCTGTTGTTCTTAATATGGTGCTTCTACATTCTGTATCACTGGGGGGGGGGGGGGGGGAATACATGGGAGCAGTGAGCAATTTAGTTCTGGAAAGCTTTACTGTGCTGTGGAGATCTAGACCTGGGTGCCGTTGTATAAAACTTGCTATTATAGTAACTTTGCTATTATAGTAACTTTTCATGGAATACTGGATTTTGATTGGCTCTTGAGCAACGTTACCATGGTAGTTACAATTGATGGCAAAGTTACTATAATAGTAAGTCTTTATTTAATGGCACCCTGAACTCAGGTTGAAAATATTGAAACATTTCTAGTTCTTTTTGAGAGCAAACCCAAAGAGAGCTCCAACTTATATGCCCCCCCCCCCCCAAGAGTTTTTTTTTTTTTAGTGTAAATACTGTGTATTTTGTTTACAAGACATTTGAAAGAAAAAGTTCAGGGAGAATGAATTATAAAGGGTTAGTGATTTTTACAAGAAGCACACCAAATTGAGCAAATTCTCAAAAAAAGGTCTCCACAGACTGTCTTCTTTCCATTGCCTGATAATTTTTCCCAAAGTTGGCTTCTCTGTTCTATCAGGGTAAAAAAAAAAAAAAAAAAAATTCTCAATTTTGAGAATGTAGGTCAACTCGATTTCGGTATCACGTTCAATTTTTTTTTTTTATTCCTACATGTATGTGGATATCTATGTGGAGGCCTTTTCTTCATACATGTATGATGACCTGTTTCACCCCCTGTTCAGACTACCTAAATTGTATCACTATACAAACATGTAGCTTTAGGATAAGTAATTAAATTTTCATAGTCTACACCCCGTATAACAAAATGTCGTATAGTGTAACACATGTTTTGAATGAGTATCATTTTGAACAAAAAAATTGTTAAAGAATCAGCATCCACTTGTAGTCTGAACATTATATCGTACAAAAATTACATGTATGTAACTGGGCGGGATGTATCGTGTGCATGCTGATGTGACCAATCAGCTGTAATTTTGTATGCTCCATTGCTGTCCAAACCTGGTACAAAACATATGGTGTCACCTGACTTTCCCAAACCCGTTTCAAAATGTTGTCCAGTCTGTGTGCGCCTTCCGCTATACGATGATTCTTTATACAATGTTTCTTCATACAAATCTCATATAACTTTCCTATAGTCTGAACAGGCTATCAGAGTTTGGGAGTTTAACCTTCAGCTCTTGTCTATCTTCTTTACTGCTTGTGACAAGATGCTACATGAGGCTTGTCATCCACCCCTTGTTTTGATACAGTCAATACAATGATATCTAGTTATGAAACATCCTTTTGTGTGTCTTCTGTCAGAAAAAAAGGATTAGCACTGTAAAATTTAGTTTACAAAGGAATGTATAGAATGCACTGTAGCATTTCTCGACACTGTACAATGAAGTATGATTCTATTTAACAGAAGAATAGGAAAAGTGCTTCTTAAGAAAAAGGAAAATAAAGAATTCCTTACTGTCATTCTCTGTTTACCAGTCATGTTTTGAGAAATGCCTTGGGAATTAACTTTTCATTTCTTTGTGCCAAAGTTTTCTGAACGTACCAAGCCCCTACATGTACCTAGAAATTTACTGTACCCTGTTACATTGTGGTACAAGAATGTTTGTGAAACGTTGGTTTGACCCAGAAAGAAAGTTCAAGTGAAGTCTGATGTACTTATTGGAGCTGATGTGGCGTGCTATCATGATTTTCTTTCTCTTTGAGACTTTTTTTTGAATATCACGAATGTTTATGGGCTTGCATCTTATCTAGAGAGAATTTTCAGGGAATTAGTGCAATGTACATGTACATGTAGCTGAACATTGTGAAGTAGATGCATCACAGTATGCACATGTACATGTCAGCCAATATTTTACTAAAAGTAGGCTTATTAGGCTATGAAATCTCAGTTGTTTCCTCTTCACTGTATTAAGCATTCTGAAACAATTTCTGCTTACATCTACATGCAGAACTGTCTAAGACTTTCGGATTTCGATTGTTTCTAGTAAACTAAAAGATATTATACCCAAAGTGAGCATAGAAAACTTCATGTACACTTTTTTTCTGTAGATGCAGACACCTAAATTCTTGATTGATTTGTAAATTCTACTGTAAAAGATCAAGATGAATATTTTGTTTAAACTTATTGCAATTTATCTTTGTACTTTTCTTCAAGGATGAAGGAAAAAGTTATACATACATGTAACACATTTGGTATCCAGTCCATACAGTGGTCCAATCAATAATAAATCTTGTCAATCAAACCTCACAAATTTTGCAAACAGTTGAACTTTTATTTATACTTGACAAGGGCAGTGATAAGAGCAATTGTATGTCAACATTGATCAATTGCAAAATATATTTGATCTAGATTATTATAGCTGTGAATAGTACACTACAGCTGTATGATATTCAAACATACATGTAAAAGAGGAGACTGTAGGTGATATTGTACACACACACAAAAAAAAATTCTGACTCCTTGTAATTTTGTGGAGATGAAGAAGGATAAAAATATATTTGTTAATCTATGCAACAGGAATTTAGATTTAATTTAGATTTCTTAATATTCCCTTGCCTCCTGAAGTTTAAAGTTAGTAGAAGCTCAAGCTACATGTTATCTGTTACCAGGTTTTCTCTTTCTGTGATCTGCTTTTCCATAATAGTTGCGATGGGTTTTCTGTAGTTGTAGCTCAAACAAACAAACAAACAAAAAAAATCATTTTTATTTTGAAACATTTGCATTAAACAATGTTTGCAAATGTGTACATGTCGCTGCCGTACAACTACAGGTAGGGTGTGAGGTTGCGACTCTCTAATCCAGAAAATGTGAAACAGGTGGGCGTGTACCTGACCTTTTGTTACCATGGTCAGGTTGGGAAGAAAATGCCATGGCAATTACTCTTGAGATATATAATCATTCAGTGCTTGTAACCAAGCTGTATGGAAATTCAGAATGGCAATGAAAGTCTTGAAACTCGAACTCTGAATATACTCAGCTTTCAGTTTCTGTTAGATGTATGTTGCTTTTTACAGAGTAGAAGAAAGAGAAGAAAGTTACAGTGAAGGTTTGAATAATGAGGGTCATTTTTCAACTTGAATAATTACAATCAGTTTGAATATCTATAAGCCCCTACAAATTACAGAATGATTAGAGGTACATGCACTTGATATGAAAGTTAGTATCATTCAATATCCATACCTCCTCAACCCCCCCCCCCCTCCACAAGTTGAAGGTCATTGGACTATTTACTGTAACATCAGAAACATTTTCATGAAATTTCCCAAATCTTGTCCAGATGCAAAATTCATGAAAGTGTCTTGTCATGCAAGTGGTTGTCATTTACAGTTTGAAAGGTTAATGATTCTACAGTGATTCATTCATGTTAGTCCAAGTTCTGTATTAGTTTTGAACTACAAGTATTTCCTTTACTTCCTTCCTTCTTCCTACCCTTTCAATATTTTCCAGTGAACCCTGAAACTTACTTTGAAGGGTACATGATCCATGCATGTATTCTGCAAAAGCATTACACTGTCTATATATTTTTGCATAAATGATTTTATTCAATTTCATGTATGGTATTTATTCTTTGCATTTCATGTTTCATTCTGGCAATGTCCAATAATGCTAGTGTTGAAGGAGTACAATCATTAGTGGCATTATAATTTCAAACCAGGGGGGAGGGGGGTGTTTCATAAAGCTGTTCGTAAAGTTACACATGACTTTACAAATGACTTACATGTAAATATGACAAGCCAAATGGGATGCTCAATCATTTTTAACTGCATCAACTGAAGTTGAATTGTGCATATGTAGATTAAAAATTAAAATTCTTATTACAACAAATATTCTAATATTTTTAATGCAAAATATATTTTTTGCCATAATTTAATTGAGGTTATTGGAAATACAGTCACACTTTGTTAAAACATCAGGAAAAACTTGGGGCATCCTATCTGGCACTTCGTATTCAAGTTGTTCGTAAAGTCATTACGAACAGCTTTATGAAACACCCCCAGGATTTAGTGACAAGGGTATAATGTCACAAAGCTGTCATAATTAAAGTTTGCCGACATCCATTGAAACAAGTGTAGTGAAATTAACATGCATTTCAATGGGATGTCTGCATCTTTGTACTTATGACACTTGTAATGTTATTTTGATTTTTTGTTCTGCTTTGATGTTATATTCATTTATATACCAGGTGTTTATCCCTTGTACTTCATGTTTTCTTTTATAGACAATGTCAAATAAGGCGAGTGTGGAAGGAGTGCAGTCAGATGTTGCATCATTACAGTCTTCAAACCAGGACTTGGTTACCAGGGTCACAAATCTTGAGAATGGGAGTGGAGGAGGTGGTGGGACAAGCCCTGACATTGAGAGAAGGGTCAGTTTTATTAAAATCAAGTAGTTTATTACATTTTGTCAGATTCAAGTTCTACACTTCTTGTCTTATACAAGGAAAGTTAATGTAGGTACATGCACTGTATTTTGCAATTCTTCTCCTAATAGGGAGTGAACACATTTCTTATCTGCCTTGAGAAGTTATTTTTGCTAATTTTTTCCTGAATGTGCAACATTTAATTTTACTGTACAGAAAAACATGCTTCCAGTTTTTATTTTCATGTGCTACCCTTTTGTATGATTTGCATGTTAAAAAAAATGTTGCATAAACACTGTTGAACTACTTTCTGTCTTCCGTGAAGTCTGATGGATTTTTACAAAATTTATCACAAGAGAATTTGCAGTTCCATTAGTGCTTCCCTTTTTAAAAAGTTTCATATCGCCATCATGTATTACAGTCTACACATTTTTTTTTTCCCCAAAGGGGAGTGTCAAGTGGGATTTTAAATCTTAACTATTACTTCACTCATTTCCTTTCTTACAGTTTTAGGCATTTAAATTTTTTCTTTCCCAATATATAAAACAATAGTAGTTTAAATTATTTTGTTACAAAAGTGTATCTATTTTGAAATGATATTCACAACCTCAAATATTTTGTCATCTTTCTACCTTTCAGGTATCTGATTTGGAAGAAAATTACAATGTGAGTAACTTTTGTTTGTACATACAATGTCATTCATCAAGATGTCAGCAGCAGTTATAATGAGCTACAATTCACCTAGCAACAAGAACAAGATGACTATGACTTGATTCATGTCCACCTTATTTATTCTATGTTGACCTGTACTTGCAGCTCATTAGACATTGCAGAGAAATTTTTTTTTTTTAAAACTGTGTATGCATAGTCACTCAGTCTATTATTCATCTTGAATTTATACATTACAAATTATATTGTTTTCCACTCGACATGTCCCGACAGCTCAAGATTGATTATGTTTTCAAGAATTGAAACATTTCTAAATCTTATCAAAATGTAATTTAATGGAATTTGATGAACTCACCCTGAACAAATTTTATGCAATTACTCTACAATGTGGAAATGTAAGTGGTATGTGCTATTTGATTTAGTTTGGACTATCATCAGTTAACCTGTTGACTACTGAATTATCTCTTTCGCATGGGCTTAATACAGGGATGGCCCAATTCCACAATGCAATGGGTTAAAAGTGTCAAAATGCCCATTTGAAAAATATAGTTGGGCAAGTAGAATTGACATTCAGGAAATAACCTGCCTTTTCATTAAGCAAATGTTAAATTGGAAAAAAAATAAGAATGTTGCATAGCATCCAACATCTATTTCATTTTTACTTCATTTCTTATCTTTTGTTCTACAGGTTCTGATAACTGATGAATGCTCAAGCAATCCTTGCAGAAATAGTGGTACCTGTATTGACATGTATAACAAGTTCATGTGCCTCTGTACATCTGCATGGCAGGTGAGTTTTTACAATCTATATGACAGTAGTTTCTTGAATTCTAGTACATCAACCCCTCAGACATTTGAATCAGATTGTGTTATACAAGTGTTTGTACCCCTTGAGTATATTAAATGTTCATTTTCACAAGGATTACTCCATTGATAAAGGTGGCAATAGAACACAGCCAGACTAATTGAAAGAACGTCATGAATTCAGCTTGGTCTATGACCCAGAATTTGAACTCCTCTCTGAAACAAAACACATGCTCTCATCATTGTACAGTATTATGTTATTTAGAAATTAAAAAAAAAAGAGAGAGAGAGAGAGAGAGAGAGAGAGGGGGGGGGGGGGGGGGGGAGGTTATTGCTGGATTTTCTACCCTTTCAGGAACAGGGATAAAAAAAAAAAAAAACCCTGTTGACTTGTTTGTTGGTTAAACTCCGAGGAGTCTAGCCAAGTTACATGTATGGCTACAATGTATGTAATAGGCTGCTGTGGACTTCATTTATGGAAGTCTTTTGTTTTAGACAGGTTTTTGTTTTGTTTTGTTTTGTTTTATTTTATTTTCTTACATGTACAGCCTATGAGTGTCGTAATGTAAAATTTCTTTAATTCCTTATTACATGTACCTACGTAAGCTAGGGTGAGCTAGAGGGGAAAAAATGATTTAATACTACAATGGTAGTATATATACTACAATTGTATGTCTGACTTGATAACCACACTTTCCTTCCTTATGTACATCAAGGGGACATACATGTATGTGACAACTCATTTCGGTGTTTGGTTACCGCACTATTTATACTTGGCCACTTCAGGAGAAAACAAAAAGTCAAAATATGATACTACTATTCAACTGATGAGCTGCAAGTTCATGTACATGTATGTATATATTTGTCCAACATGTAATGACTTAGTTGCTCATGTAGGATGGATATTCTGAAGTCACATCTCTTGCAGTGGCCACCCGTCTATAAGGGCAACCGGTCAATAAGGGCCACCTGTCTATACTAGTCACTTACGTTTTTTTGCCACATAAAGTAGGAGTCAATTATATTGTAGAACCTGCCAATAAAGGCCATCTGTCTGCAACGGACACTCTTCTCTTACTGTTTCCCAAAGGTGTCATTTCTAGACATGTTTGTTTGAATTTCAATCATAATCATGTTGTATGAGTTACAACATAATATAGCAACAAAAATTATTTCTTTTCTGTTGATTCTGCTTACCGGTATATATTCTGATTGTAGCATAATAAGGAGCTTCATGTTTAATATTATAACTGCATCATGAAGACATTGGTAAATTGGTTTTATTTTTTTTTTTTAAATCATGTATTATTAGCTGGGCATTGAAATAATTAGGCAAGTAAAATTCACCTTTGTCTCAAAGGTGTACCCATAAAGCCAGGTAAGGTCTTTGATCATTAGAACATGACTTAGTGCTCATTATTAATGGTTCAATTTTTGGTCCTTTTTCACTACAAAGTGCCATCAAGATGTGTTAAAGTGATATGTAAGTGACCATTTTAATGGTTATTTCACTAAATCATTATCTTGCGCTCGTATAACAATTAAACTTTATGTGTTTGTTTTTCTGTGAAAGAGGACAGAAGCTCCCTATTATTATCAGTTGCTTGTTATTTGTTCAAGCACCTCCCTCAAGTGTTACATGTCTTACAGTCTTCATGGACAAGTAAATAATTACCAGTTTACGGGTACATTGTATTGCAGGACAATTAACGGCAGAATTTTACCCCCTTTAATTATGCTTAAATAATGCACATTAAAAGACAGCAAGACTCTATTGTCAATATATAAAACGTATCCCCATGGTTCATTTATTATAGGATTCCTTGGTATATGTATTTCTTGTGTTTATCCTGTGTTTGAAAAGATGGATTGTTCAGTCTTATCTCACTCTACTTCTCATTAAACACTGCCAACTATTTAATCAGTCTGGTGTGTAGGTTGAATCGTAATTTTATTTCCTTGATTTTTATACAATGAGAAATTATGTAAATCAAATATGATCCGAAGATTGACATATTATGTAGTCTTAGCTGCACGTACATGTAGCTCTGATCAGTTTACGGTGTCCTATGTTAAATACTCTAATGTAATGCTTTTCTCTTGAATAAGTGAAAATTTCTGAATTATAAAAGATCCCCAACTAGTCAGTTTTTGTTCGGAATTTTGGATAATGCTAATTTAGTGTATTACCAAAACTGTGCTCAAAGTTAAACAACTTCTACTGCCAATCTGGTGTTTTGTGCAAATATCCAACTGTGTTATCTTGCCCTTTCTTTCTAACTCAACCATTTTTCCTCCAATGTATTGTGTAATGAAGATGAAGTTATATGTGAAATGGACCTGAAACTTGAATACAAACTGGGACTTCTTTGTGAATGATACCAAATCTCTTTTTGCTTGGATAGTGCGTGAATGGGAAGACTATGAAAACCTAACAATACAAGAACCCCAGTTACATGTACTGTACAGTAACTTGTAATTATGTGATTAAAGTGAAAATCCACTGCAAAACTTGACTGGTACTTGATTTATGAAAAATTCAAAATCGTTTAAGTAGTAGCTGAGACAATGTCAGTACTCATTATGAACAATGTTTATTACTTCTCCATGTATAGGTATCTGTTCTTAATTACCTCACTTCGACACTGAAAAAAACAGCTTATCAGAGTAGTGATACAGACTTGTTTGCTAGATGCTATAAACCCCCCCCCCCCTCTTTTTGGCCAAAGCGATACTGGGCCATGAGAGGTGATTCTCAGATTCTTATCAGTCAAAGTGTAAGAACAAGATTATCAGTAGGCCCGTCTTCATCAGCCCGAGTTTCCAAAATAACCCGCTAATTCTGATCCGGGAAACTAACCCGATCAGAACTAGCTCGAGCTAGTTTGTAATGAAGACGCAATTAGCTGGCTATTTCGTGGGTTTCTAGCTCGAGCTAGAAGCCTAAGTCAACTCGGGTTATTTTGTGAAATAGCGCGCTATTTGGCGAATTAGCCCGCTAATTCGCAGGTGAAGACGCACTCGGGTTTTGACTCGGGTTAATTTATTCATGACACCAATCCTAGAAATGTTATTTTCCTTATGTATTTCTTGATTTTCTTCTCTCTTTCCACCTTTTCCTTATGTATTTCTTTGTTTTTCCTTCTTTCTTTTTTCTCCTTATGTATTTCTTGGTTTTCCCCATTCTTTATTCTTCTTTCTATTATGTATTTCTTTGTTCTTCTTGCTATCCTATTTTCTTTATTATATTTCTTGTTTTTCTTCTCTCTATTTGTCTTTTCCTTATGTATTTCTTTGTTTTTCCCATTTTCTGTTCTTCGATCTTGCTATCCTCTTTTCTTTGTTGATGTATTTCTTTGTTCTTTCTGTCCTCTTCTCTTAATATTTCCTTATGTATTTCTTTATTTTTCTTTCTATTCTATATTTTCCTCATGTATTTCTTTGTTTTTCCTTCTCTTTTTTCTCCTTATATATTTCTTTGTTTTCCCCATTATTTATTCCTTCTTTCTATTCTAATATATTTCTTTGTTCTTCTTTCTCTCCTCTTCTCTTCATATGTATTTCTTTATTTTTCTTTCTATTTGGTCTTTAATTTCTTATGTATTTCTTTGTTCTTCTTGTTATCCTCTTTTCTTTATGATTCTTTATGTATTTCTTTGTTTTCTTCTATCTTTTTATCCTTTCCTTTTGTATTTCTTTGTTTTCCTGTTGTCTACTCTTCTGTCTATTTATATGTATTTCTTTGTTCTTCTTTTTTACCCTCTTCCCTTTATATTTCTTTGTTTTCCTTCTCTATTTTTATCTTTTCCTTATGTATTTCTTTGTTTTCCCCATTTTCTGCTCTTCGATCTTGCTATCCTCTTGTCTTTGTTTGTTGATGTATTTCTTTGTTCTTTCTGTCCTCTTCTCTTTATATTTTCTTATGTATTTCTTTGTTTTTCTTTCTATTTTATCTGTTTCCTTATGTATTTCTTTGTTTTTCTTTCTATTTTATCTGTTCCCTTATGTATTTCTTTGTTTCTTATGTATTACTTTGTTTTTCCTTCTATTTTTTTTCTCCTTATGTATTTCTTTGTTTTCCCCATTATTTATTCTTCTTTCTATTCTTATGTACTTCTTTGTTCCTCTTTCTATCCAGTTTTCTTCGTATTTCCTTATATATTTCTTTGTTTTTCTATTTTGTTTTTTCCTTATGTATTTCATTGTTTCTTATGTATTACTTTGTTTTTCCTTCTCTCCTTTTGCTCCTTATATATTTCTTTGTTTTCCTATTTATCTATTCTTATTTCTATTCTTATGTATTTTTTTGTTTTTCCTTCTCTTCTATTTTATGTTTCCTTATGTATTTCTTTGTTTTTCTTTCTATTTTATCTGTTTCCTTATGTATTTCTTTGTTTCTTATGTATTACTTTGTTTTTCCTTCTCTCCTTTTGCTCCTTATATATTTCTTTGTTTTCCCAATTATCTATTCTTATTTCTATTCTTATGTATTTCTTTGTTTTTCCTTCTCTCTTTTTATCTTTTCCTTATGTAATTCTTTGCTCTTTTCTCTTCATTTATCCTATATATTTTTTTTAATTTTTCATCTTCGAAGTGCGCATGCTCTGAAGCTCGAGTTTATTCCAAGAACGAGCGGGAATCGCTCGACTCGGGCTGATGGAGACGGGGTTTTTCAAACTCGGACTTTTTTGTCGAGAAGCGCTGATCGGGCTAGAATCTCGAGCTTGAGCAAACTCGGGCTGATGGAGACGCACCTAGTGGTTTGCTACTTCAGTTAAATGTCTTCTGCAAATTTAATTGTCTTTAATCCCATGAATGAACTTGATTGATATTGTGCTACTGTAAGATGTTCCAAGAACAGTGTTGCTGTACACATTTACTACAAGTTGTTATGACCCATATGTGATTTACAGTACCTTAGGTTGTTTTTAAAAAAAAAGTGTTTCATTGCTCATCTAGAAATATTGGGATTTTTTTCTTTTATCAATAAGCTGATGTCAATTTTCCCACTAAAACAAAACAAAACATAGGGTGATGCAATCCTCAAGCCTTAGGTCAGTAACCCTAGATTACTGTATACACCATATATTTCGCGAATTTCGCGAATCGCGAGTGGGTCGCGAATTTAACAACACGCCAAAATATTGCCAACATAAGAAGTCGGATGAATTTGTTGTCTCCTGGTCAGAAATTCACCACTTCGCTTTGCAAAAGTACATCATCACCGCTGTTTGTAGATTTGAGAATTTTCCGACAGCGAATTCAACCACTCGCGAAATAGTCTGGTTAGTCCTATTCGCGAAAATTTATGGCCGCGAAATTTATGGCTTATACAGTATTCATTGAAGTCATGTCCTTGAGGCTTTTTTGTTGTTGTTGTTGCAAGAAATCAACAAATTTTAATTGAAACCTGCATAATGAGGAGAGACATTGACACCAAAGTACATTTTAATGTGAACATCACATTCTTAATTGTATGAAGCCTAGTATTAGTCGGCTTGACATTTCATGAACCTAGAAAAGTTGAGTACACTGAAATTTTTTTGTTGATTTGTGATCTTATGTGGTACTAGAACAATGTCAGCTTTGTTGGCCAAAGGGCAACCTTGAGCAATTTTCATAATTTGCATAAATCCAAAATGGTGCCTGGTAGCCATATTGAAATCCAAGTTTTGAACTACATGTCACATACTAGTGTATGATATATGTATATAGGGGTTTCGAGGGACGTAGAATTCATTTCTAACGCACTTTTTGAAATTTAAGGTCATGTTTAGGTCATTAAGGGCAAATAAAGGTTAAATTTGTTACCTGTTTACATGACCTTGCATACATTAGATTTTTAAACTGTTATAGATGTCTAATGTTTTAATGAAGGGGTTTTGGGTGGGTAGAACTAATCTCCGAGATCATTCATTCATTGTCAGAAGGGGTCGATTCAAGGTCAAAGTTGACCTTGATATAATGGATAGTACTTTGTTTAGATATTATTTGTCATTGACGGGTATGTGGTGCTGAATGCCTTGATGATGTTATAATTATTTTCAATTTAAGTTGAGTTCATGAACAGAAGTTCAGGTCAAAGTTCAATCTTATCCCTGGGTCACAAAGCTCAAATTCAAATATCTGTCATTTTTAGTTCATTGTCAGGACTCAGAGAATAGTATACATGTATGTATTCAGAATTTTGCCACTTCAAATCATCTCAGTTTAATTTCTTTTTTGGGTACTGCAAACCATTGAATGTTGAATTACTACAAATATATTAGGTCGTATGACTCAAGGTGCTACAGTTCAGGGTGTCTATAGCACCTATGCATAGCACTGATGTCCAGTGGCGTAATGAGCCAAAAAATTGTGGGGGATGTGCCAGTAAGAATAAATTGAAGTATTTTCTAAAGCGCCAGGAACGCATACTATATTCGTATAAATCCTTTGAATGGTACATGTACATCCCCACCCCTCCCACAAATAATAAGACTTTGCATTTTTTGCTGTACCATGAAAATGTTGCACAATGTTGCACAAAACAGCAAGATCTTTACTACAAGTTTGCAAAACGTAAAATATTTTTACTTTTTGTCGTTTGAAACTTTGCATTTTAGACCACTTTTATGCACACAAGTAATGATCAAAGTCTGAGCTTGATATCCACTCTTTTCCTTTTTTCTCTTTAATATGGGGATATATAGGCAGCTAAAAATCTTCATTAATGTTTTTGCGACTTTCAATTACGGGGGACAATTACTCTCTGCCTATTCGATATCTGTTTATAGATTTTCTTTAATTCAAAGTGGAAGTGGATTAAGAGGATTTTCTATTGTGAATAGTGAAAGTTTGCATTCTAATGCCTTCTGAGCCTGAGTAGTGTGATGTATTATTATTAATATCATGTACTTCCCTAAGTTTCGAAAGAAATTTCACGATAGTGTGAGAGCAAATTGTAAAGGGGCTGGTTTGGGTATAAGAGGAAAGTTCCCCTCCTATATAATAAGAAAACTATGATAAAAAAATATATATCTTGCATGCAAAAGATGCATATATTTCTATGGAATGGGAGATACTGAGAAAATTCAGCCATTTATACATTCTAAATGACATACACTGTACTACTGCAATCAGAGAAATAATTTTTTCTAGGCAGGGGTATATAAAATGAAAGTCTATTCTTTTGATCTTTTGATCTTTCTTCTTTCTTTCTTTCTTTTTTATCCCCTTCCTTTTCTTTCTTTCCTTCTCCTTTCCTTTTTTCTTTTCCTTTTTTTTTTCTTTTTTTGGTTGTGGAAGGTTTTTGGGGGGCTGCAGCCCCCAAGCCCCCCCCCACCACCCATACGCCAGTGCTGACGTCTGTGACAGTCTTGCTGGGCTGTTGATGATGTAGTAATGCACTTGGAAAATCATTTGGCTTGTATTACTGGTAATGATCTTTTCTGGAACCAAGAGCGATTGCTATTGAGATTCTGAAGCTGTTACATAATTTTTCTTGTACATCAAGTTAACAGATAGCTTCAGCGTAGGTTATTCTCCACCTTACATTTACGTGTCACTCATCATGCTCATATGGATATCCAAGTAGGCAAAATCTGTCACCGGCTAATTGAGTAATAGCACAGCCCTTTAAGTATGTTAAGTTGTAGGAATAAACATGTTGTACTATAATAAAATGATGCATTTCCTTTTAATTGTTCAGATACTACAAAAAATATTATAGCAGATGAGAAGTGCTCGACAGGAAAACATGGAAATCTTCCCAGTGGATATTACTGGAATGTATCTCTACTATCCAAGAACGAAAAATCTCTTAACACAGTGTATTTCTGTCTCAAAAATTGATGTTGAAAAGCCATGTAAAATATCTTGATTGTGGATTTCTTCTGCCACTCTTGATTGAAATTTGTCAGTATGTGTGAGATAGTCTGATCTATATTGTTGCAATTATATTGCAAACTTTCAGTTCTAGCATGTAGATTATATTAAGACTATGCAGTTTCTATGCAGGAAGGTCCATGTGTTCATCACGGTTGTGGTGCTGGGAAGGTAGGGCCTATAGTTTAAAAACAATATAAAGGATGTTTCCCTTGCCGAATTTGATGACCTGGGCCCTGTAACACAAAGGTTTGCAATCGATCGCAACATTTGATACCTCAATCTACATCATCGTCTAATGAATGTCTCGTTCAAAATGATGACCCCTACAGACCAATCAAAATGGTTGTTTCAAATCTGCGATTGATGTTAAAATCTTACGTGGAGATCAATGGTTAAGGGAACCTTGCCTTCTAACCATACCAGATAAGTCGGAACATCGTCTCAATATCCACCATGCTGCCTGAGTTTGATGGTACATCATAAACAAAGTAGGTGTTTCGTTCCCGTCAAATATAACTCCTGGTATTATGAATACTGTAGAACGGAACAGCCACATATGAATCCTTACCTGATATAACACTTGGTGAGACCATTCTCCTGCCTGAACTGAGACTTGAATCCAGTAAACCCTTCTGGATTTCTGCAGACAAACCAGATGAAGCAAGATTCTATTACAAACGTCGCTTGAGAAAGTATCATGTAATAAACATGAAGAATACCACCAAACCTGTGCTAGACCCCACCACCATGAATTTGACCTTTGTGACCTAGGGGTAAGATTGAACTTTGACCTGACCTTCAGTTTGTGAACTCGACTTAAACTGAAAACATAACATCTTCAAGGCATTCGGCACCACATACCCGTCAAAGACAAATCATATCTAAACAAAGTATTATCCATAATATCAAGTTCAACTTTTACCTTGAATTGACCCATTCTGACCAATAAATGAATGAATGATCTTAGAGATTAGTTCTACACACCCAAAGCCCCTTCATTTTAACATTAGATACTATAACAATTTAAAACTCTAATGGATGCACAGTCATGTATACATGTAACGAATATGACCTTTCTTACCTATGTAAACATGACCTTAAATTTCAAAAAGGGCGTTAGAAATGAATTCTACGTCCCTCGAAACCCCTATATACATATATCATACACTAATATGTGACATGTAGTTCAAAACTTGGGTTTCAATATGGCTACCAGGCACCATTTACCAGGCACCATTTGGGATTTATGCAAATTATGAAAATTGCTCAAGGTTGCCCTTTGGGCAACAAGTTGAAATTGTTCTAGGACCACATAAGACCACAAATCAACGAAAAAACTTCAGTGTACGCAACTTTTCTAGGTTCGCTAGTGACTACATCGGAGTGCCAAATGGACTATGTATCCAGATGTTGTGTGTCCAGACAGGTTGGTTATCTGGACAGTTCATTTTTAATGTTCTCAAACAGGAGACTGGTATATATTACACCCCCCCCCCCCACAACACACATTGTTATGTGCTGAAGAAGGAGTTGCTGGATTCTACCGAAAAAAGCTTGAGATGCTGTTTGCATTTTGTGTAGCAACTGAAGGTCCATGGGGGAAAAAAATAGTTGGATGTTCAATAGTATGAGGAAAATTACTCCGTATGTTGGGCACTGGCGGATCCAGGCAGGGGTGCCAAGGGTGCGTGCCTCCTCCCACACCCTCTGCTCCTTCTCCGCTGGCGCCCCCCTATTTCAAATTCCTGGATCCGCCACTGTTGGTACATGCATGCTTTGAATCTGGTTGATCCCTACCTGTGAAAGCTGAGAGCAAGCAGCAATGAATAGTGTGGAGGATGTGAGGCATTTTTCTAATCACAAATAATCACAGAAAGATAAAGGTAATGTTTGATTTTTATGTTGGTTGGTTCCAGTACACCTTGGTGTGTGTACATACATTTATTCAAGCCAGGCCAGTATATCCTCATGAATATTCATGGAGGTGAAATAGCTTTAACTTCAAAACACTCATGAAAGCTTTCTCACAAAGGGAGGTAAACAAGAAGAGAAATAGACTGACCTGCTTATCATGCCAAAAAGTTGGATGGAAGTAATATGTGGAAAGAGAGAATACAATGTAGTGCACAAAGTATTCTACAATGTGGCTACTCTTTGTCATTCTGTAATACAGTGCAGCCTGTGTAACTGTAATGACCACTCAGGAGAAACAAGAAATGCAATCTTTATGAGCAAGTGGTCCTTATGTAAAGGTTACTTTAGCCCAAGTTTCAATGAGAAAGACTGTTCTTTGGACACAAAAACATGGCCTTTCTGTACAGGTGGTCGCTAAAAGCAGATTTCACTTTAGCGACCGATATTGTAAAGTATATCATTATTTGATGTTGGGTATCCAGTGTATCCAGTTATCCACAGTACTCAACATATTCAGTTTTCCAGATTTGTTTCGATGATGGTATGCAATATAAAATGTACGAAATTGATGTTTCCAAATAAGATGTTTGCAGAACGTTGTTATTTTGTGTATTCTTGCATTAATCATGATGGGAATGCAACTTCCTCCTTTTGCAGAGTGATTCTTTTTTAAACCTTAAGACTCCTTATCTTTTATTTGATATAAAACTAAAAGGTATATTACCATAACAAGTCTTTCTTATCTCAGTTATTGGAATTATCATTCAACCCTCACCTCTTCTCTAACCTCTATGGAAAAACAAAGACGTGTTTTTATTTGAAGGATTATCATATACATGTACATGTACATGTACCTTGATGACCTTCAATTTCTCTTACCTAGTCCTTCCGGTATGCATGTGTTTCTGTTCTGCCACTATTCTTTTTTCTTTCAACCCCCTTGTTTTGTTTTGTTTTTAGGGGGGGGGCAAGAGAGGAAGTAGTAGCTCCCAAGTATTTCCAAGAAAATGTTCTACTTTTATAACAATAATCCTAATTTGTTCTACTTCCTCAAGGGGGACAACTGTTTTTAGTGGATGACTTATTTTATAACTACATGTACTATACAATTCAGAGGCCTGAATATTTATGCATCTACATGTACTTTCATGCATTTTTACATTCATGTTCTATTTTAACAGGGTACTTTGTGTGAACAGGACTTTAATGAGTGCAGTGTTATTATTGGGACTGTCAATGATTGTCAGAATGGAGGCTCATGTGTGAACACACAAGGTGGTTACAGGTAAGAGAACATCCAATGTGAATACATCCAAATCAATGCCATGTTATTGTTGAGACTGTAAATGGTCTTCAGAAAGGAAATCCATGTGTGAATATACAAGATGGATACGGGTAAGAGTGCGTCAGTATGAATATGTCGGGACTGTTATCAACTGTCAGAATGACAATTATACATGTACAAGTAGCAAAGAAAAATGGCATATGAGCAAAATCACAAATAAAATGGCATAAATGTGCTGGTAAATGTCTTTACAGACATACAAAAGCAAGGCTTAGAATAGCATTCTACTTCATTCTAAAATGTAAATTATACCATTTCCTATTTTATCCTTCATATCAAACATACACCCCAGTAATATATTGTTTGAACAGCATTGAACCTTCAAACTATGTCAAACTTTAATAATCCTCCCTCCATTTGATTTTATTTGAAAAGTAACAGGCAAAGATCAAAATCTCTGTGACTTAAGAGGCAATTTTATGAACTGCTGCTTATTGCGTGCAAGGAGATACAAGCATTAGGTTTTGCATTATAAATTGCTTTTGACCATCTGATGTATATGTTATACTCATGAATATTTGATTGTTTATCAATTAATTCATTGAATTTTGTTCTGATTTTCTTTGTGTAACCTTCAGATGTGACTGCACAGCAGACTTCTATGGCTCTCTGTGTACTATGAAATATGATGACTGTGCATCGAACACTGTGGCCAATATTTGTGATAATGGATATTGTGTTAACCTCCCAAGGATACAGGCAGGCGTGGTAAGTGTTTTACAAGTCATTCCTTTTCCATTCTGTTAATATTTTTTTGAATTCATCAATTATATGATTACATAAGAAAGTTTATGTATCAGAGAAGTCTTGAAAAAAAGTAGCAAATACAGAACTATTTATACATGAATTATGCTCAGTATTTGTAATTGAAAATGTTTGATGTATGCTATCTTTGATACCCATGATTTTTTATTAATACCCATGATTCTTGTGATATATAAATACAAAGGTGTGTTTGATGATCTTTTACCAATACTTACAGGTTTGTTATATTTCTCTTTTATTTTCATCCTTAGATATTTCATATGTGGTTATTTATTATTTTTTTCATAAAAAACTTAACCACACATGAAATATGTTTTTATCTGCATAGGCTTTCAGAACAACATTTTGAAGTTATTAATGATCGAGAAGTATTTTCCGTAGATCTTCAGGTTAGGAATCTTCAGAATAATATACACACATGCATGTTCTTGATCATCAGCCTCGCTTTGACTGTATCTGTAATGATGGCTGGGACAAGGTCAGTGCATCCAATCCAGCTTGCAGTGTGGACATTGATGAGTGTTCGGCAAACAAGTATCCCTGCTCCACCAGCCCTAGGGTTACCTGTACCAATGTGGACGGAACCTACTACTGTGGGAACTGCCCCTCTGGTAAGGTTTATGTGGAAATATACCTTTTTGTAGTTTACGGAATATGATGAATGAATGCCTCTTCTGCTGTCAGCGACAGGGCATTTTATTCAGCCATTCTAAACAATAGGCTCTGTTATGCTGATCAAGATTCTGCTTATTGCTAAGGCAGGTAAACCTCAAAGAAACATCTAGGACTGACAAGAACTACGTATGTCAAGAAAGCGTGCGCAGTATATTTAAAAAAATACATAGTCCAGTAAGAATTCATGATATTTATATCAAACAATGTATCTGTAAAGGATAGATTTCATGTGATGCTGTAGGACCATAATACGATTACTCTCATGACATTTTTATACATCAAGTTTTTGGATGTTGAATGCATTCTTTCTTATTCGTTAGGTCTTTTAGTGCACAAGATCTAAATATTTGTACTGTATGCGACCCCATTTGAATGTACATGTATTTGTAGTTGATTCTCTTGTTTTGTACTCTTAGGTTATGATGGGAATGGTCACCAGTGTACAGACATCAATGAGTGCTTGACAAACAATGGTGGATGCTCCCAGCTGGTAACATGTATAAACACCGATGGCTCCAGGTCATGTGGTCCATGCCCAGCAGGTACTTTATACACTTCAATTTCTCTAAAGTGACTGTCTTTATAAAAACAGTTATTCTGATTACAATCAGATAGGCTACCTGAGCCTACAAGCAAATTTGCTTTGATAGAGTCAATGGTAGTCTATAAACACAGATTTTAGGTAATCTTATAAGAAGATCTTCACATTCTTTTCTGTCTGTGTTAAACCCTATAGAAACGGCTTCTTAACACAATTTTGAGGCCTGGGATACCAAATACTCTCCTAGGGTCAATGTGTCCTAAATTAAACTTCACGCTATGGAGAAGAATGTACTTGAGTATGTATGTGTTTCATTTGTAGATTATCATTCAGATATTTGCCACTAGCTTAACTGAGATAATTGATACTGCACCTCCATAAAACGCTTTATGTGTTACAAAATGTTAATTAATTGTGTACTACACCTAGTTCGTAGACTAAATTTTCTGTTGTATAATGAAAAGAACTTGACATTTTATTACTCGAAGCAAATCTTAGAAATTTTGCATTTTCCTCTTCTTTCTCTTGGATTAGTTTTAATGGGTCTTGTCATTCAGTTTTGAATATTTACGCCAGTATACATCTGTAGTTGCATTATGCTGCACTGTATTTATTTTGCGTGATTTCGGGGAGACTCATGACAAGCTGCCGACACAAGTTGTTGCCCGTTCTATCATGTATTTTCTGGCCATCCCAGTTCTGTACATCGAACAGACTTCTCAACGGACATGACATATAATGCATATGCACAGCCTAGGCCCCTCCGATACCAGTCAGGGCTGTGCAGTACCTGTCTTCAGAGGAAGTGTCTCCTTTTCGAAAAGACAAATAAAACAAAATAGGGATTAAAGTAGTTACATGTTCAAATTTTTTCAAATCACTTTTAGTATAATTATTCTTGTAAAAGTACATTCTTTTCTTGACCAACATCAGATTAACCTGGCACTTGTGAACTCTTTTTACATGTATGTTCTCTCCCTGCTTTTTCTAGGTTATATTGGAGATGGTGTCACATGCACGTATGTGGGTATCTGCAATATTAACAATGGTGGTTGTGACTCCATAGCTAACTGTCAAGAAAACTCTGGTGAGTATTCTAAATTTTGAAGGGTCTGAAATTTTACCAGTAAAATGGCAGTTATGTGCAATCACTCTTTCTCTTTCTCCTTCTCTTTCTTTCTCTTTCTTTCTCTTTCTTTCTCTTTCTTTCTCTTTCTTTCTCTTTCTCTTTCTCTCTTTTTCTCTTTCTCTTTTTTCTCTTTCTCTTTCTTTCTCTTTCTCTTTCTTTCTCTTTCTCTTTCTCTTTCTTTCTCTTTCTTTCTTTCTCTTTCTCTTTCTTTCTCTTTCTCTTTCTTTCTCTTTCTTTCTCTTTCTTTCTCTTTCTTTCTCTTTCTCTTTCTCTTTCACTTTCTTTCTTTTCTCTCTCTCTCTCTCTCTCTCATTATACATGTATATGTTGAAAATTTTCTAATTTTTACTTCATTGTTGTGATAAGCACATCTATCTGTCCATTGATAGTCATCAGTTCTCTGCCATAGGTGATGCTGTTCCCTGTACATATTTTATATATTCTTCTGATACCTTGATATTGAATTAAGCATGAAAAATGTGCGAAAAAAGCAAAATATATACATGTTATGTTTATTTACTTCACTGTGTGTCTGTTGTTTTGCAAAATGTAAAAATATTGTTGTTGATAAGAGATAAATGAGTTTAAAGTCACATAATTACTGAGAAAAGGTTATGGATACCTGTCCAGTTCATAGAACTAAACCATATTTGTTTCGGATTACAGGTGTGCCAGATGGCAGAACATGTACTTGCCCCAACGGATACATTGGGTCAGGTATCGGTGATGGGGGCTGCAGCTCCTCAGGCACCTCCTGCAATGACAACCCCTGTGTCAATGGACGATGCGAGTACACTGGCAGTGGGTACAGGTTAGTGTCAAAAATACTCTCCTGTTCATGGGAGCTCCTTTTAGATTTGGTATTGTAGAAGTATGATTTTCTTACCATGATTTTTTGTCTTTCATTGCTTGTTTTTATTACTAGAGCTCTTTCAGGGAAAGTCCAAGGTACAAGTAATTTGCCTTGTATTTTACCGTTATCATCAAGGTTTTTTAAGCTACCTGATAGTTGAGTCCTTGGATCATACTTAATAACAAGGAAAATGCCTTCTGCGGTGTGAATTTTTGTCTATTGTGCTTTATTCTTAGTAATGTCTCGGACAACAGACGGCCGATTATGCGCTTGCCCTTTTCATTTGAATTATGCGTTCTAGAGCTTATGAGAGCTAAATCACTCACCGCTCCCATGTATTTTCTTCCCTGGTACAGGTGTATCTGTGATCCTGGGTGGACAGGTACAAACTGTGATGTGAACATCAATGACTGCTCCACCAACCCCTGTCAGAATGGAGGTACATGTACTGACGATGTCAATGGATTCGTCTGTCAGTGTCCCAGTGGATGGTCTGGGTATACCTGCACGGAGACAAGTGTTGGTAAGGACACAGCTTGTTCAATGCACATTTTATGAGAATAACATCGTTTTTAATGGGTTAAAGAAATTAGGGATGATTTTTATTTCTCATACAGTCTCCGTTCAACTAATTGAGTTGAACCAGACCGTGGGTCTAAATCATGTTTTACAAAGGGAAAATGTCAATGGATTCATCTGCCGTGTTCATAGGATCTTGAAAGAATAAACATGTAGGCCTACTTGTTAAAGATAAAGTTGAGTTCTGGTCATGTGATAACATTGTGAAGGAAAATTTCTTAAATCAATTAAGAAAGGTTGATTATATAGTACATAAGAATTAGTGCATGCTGTGAGGTTTTGGAATCACCAAAACGAGAAGAAATTGACTAAATCCTGCTGGGAGTCACATGCACTGCACACAGAAATGTGTATATGGGACTACATACACATATTCGGCCCAAACATTTCAGCTGTTTCTTGTCATATTTCAAATATTAGGGTATTTGAAGAGCAATCCTTTTCAGGGGAATTTTTGCTATGATGTTCTTTCAAACTGACATAAAAAGAATGAGAAAGCTCACAAATTATTTTTTACCTTTCCCAAAACTCAACTTTCCCTTTAAACATAACATTGCATCTAGTGTACTGTAAGTTGAAAAGCAACTTTCACTCAATCCTTATCATAATTTCTATGATCATCTTTTTTTTCTAGCCTGTGGAGCTTACCTCACTGGTCTATCTGGTTCATTTGAATTCCCTGGAGAGGGGCAGTTATACCCCCATGGAGTCAGCTGTGCCTGGGTTATTGATACCACTGATGACAAGGTAAATAAAAGATCCAACATATTCAGCTTCCATGATGTAAACCAGTTCAAGAGTAGTCACATGACATAATTTTTAGTAAGTTTTAACCCAATCATTCGTAAGCTCAGTCTTCATAGATTAAATATACTGCTTCACATTGCCTTTATATAAGGATGTCATTTAAAAGAAATATTTGGCTTATTGTTTATGTTCGCTGGTTATTTGTTTTTGGATCGTTGTAAGTGTGGAGCCTTAATATTAGTTTCAAGGTTTGGTACTTGTAAACTTCTAGGACCATATCTGTTGGTTTAATTCTTCAAAATTATCATTTATTTAGAGATTCCTGCACACGTATGTAAAAAAGGATTGAACTTTTATCACTTTGACATGGGGCTCAATGATGCATACAGAATCGTAAAATTTCAATCCAGACAATCCCCCCCCCGGAAAAAAAATTGTGTGGAGCCCTGCCATGATAATATAAAATTGGATGTTCCAGTTTGTTTGATGTGGTTATTGTAAAATGTTTTTAAGTTGAAGACTGTCTGGGTTTGAAAATGATTTGGTCGTTTCTTTCATACAAATTGGGATGTTCCAGGTTTTGATATGGCTGTTGTAAAACATTTTTCAGTGGAGTGTAGTCTTGATTTGGGAATACTATTAAAGATCACTGAATCTTCTTTCACAGGTGATACAGCTCTACTTTGAGCGATTTAACATTGAAGAACATCCTAACTGCATCTATGACTTCCTCCAAATCAACGATGGATCATCAGCATCTGCGAATCCCATTGGAAAGTACTGTGGCTCAACCCCTCCTGCCAATATAACATCTACCCACGATACACTCTACATCTGGTTCTTTAGTGATGTCAGCGTCAATGGTGGAGGGTTTAAAATTGTTTGGAATGCAAGAGATCCAGGTGGGCTGAAGATTTGTTAAACTTAAAAAAAAAAATCCTTTATGTGTACCATGTATAGAAATTATTCAATAGTCTGTGATGAACTAGTGTCTTGACTTCACCCTTAAACGGTGCAGCGCAGTACTTTTCCAGTAATGCCTGTTTTCTAGATCTAGTCACTCTTTTGCCAGGTAATGTCTCCTTTCTCTAATGTAAGTTTATATGTAGCATTCATACACATCCGTGCTTCATGGTAAACAAAACCTTTTGTCCTCAGGTTTTTTTTTTTTTTTTTTAGAACATTTTTTTATAAAAGAGATGTTATCTGATCAGCAGCCAACCAATTTGATAGGCCTGTTTAGGACTGTACTATTAAACAGAGGCTGCTAGCATGATCACCTTTCAGCAATTATCTGTTGATACCTGCAGTAGCTTTTGAAAGCGATTGCCCAGTACATACCAAGGGAAAAAAATGCTGAATTTGCCTCATGAACAATGAATTTGAGCGATATGATGTTATTCCCCTCCTCCAGAATGTGGTGGTGCCCTCACTGGTGCTAACCATGGTAATCTACAGTCACCTGGTTATCCTGGCAATTACCCAGTTAATCGTGACTGTGTCTGGACTATCACAGTGGATGCTGGACGTTTTATCACCATTGCATTTGGCGATCTTCATTTAGAGTCTCATCCTACATGTGACTATGACTACCTCAAAGTAAGCAGAATTATTGTCATCAGACTTCTTTTGTATTGTTTTTCAGCCATCAAAAGTTATTCATTAGTTTCTTAAAACTCTTGAAATGTGTTATCTTATTTCATTTTTACCATGTGATTTTTTGCATGTTTGTTTTTTTGTTACCGTAATTGAAAATTTTTTTGGGGGTAGTGTTTTTTTTGCCACTGCCTTTCAGTAAAGCAACCATTGGTTGATTTATGATTCTGTAAATGAATAACATGACATGGATTTGTAAGAAATAAAATTAGTTAAATGAAATAAATTGAACAGTACTTGTATGAATTGAACTAGTGTATGTTGTAAGCTGGAGGAGAATGTGATCTGGAAATATTGCTTGATCCATACTTATAGACATTATTTAGTAGTAGTTTATATTTGGAACAGTATATTTTGATGGTTTGGAGTACAGCCAGTGAGCAAACATCATCTCTTTGAGAAATAGTTCTTCACAATCAGTAAAATATTAGCTTTCACTTGCTGTTCCGCAAACTTCTTCAGACATTGATCTTAGCCCTAAGATCTGAAGGTCTCAAGGTCTGAAGGAGTTTGTGGAACAGTAAGTAAGAGTTTTTTTGTTTTTTTTTACTGATTGTGAAAAATAGAACCATTTCTCAACATATCAAAAATCAGATGAACCTCTTTATCAGGTGATGAAAGCATCATCTTTTTATGGCTCTGCCCACCGAAGGTGGTGCAGGAGGCATTATGTTTTGGGGTTGACCGTCTGTCCGTCCCGCTTTCTCGTTAATGCGATACCTCAAGAACCTTTTGAGGTATGAACTTCAAACTTGCTGATATTATGTATCATCATAGGAAGACAATGTGATTAGATTTTGGGGTATATAGGTCAAAGTTCAAAGGTCATAGAGGTCAATTATGAAATTGCAGGCTTTAGCCTCATTAAAGCGATATCTCAAGAACCATTTGAGAAATGAACTTCAAACTTAGAGGTCAGTATGCATGAACTTAAAGATTTGTTTTGGTATCACCATATCTTGTATACATGACTAGAAGGAGAAATAGCGATCGGACTTTTGGTTTGTTAGGTCAAAGGTCAAAGAGGTCAATTAACATGGAATTGTAGGCTTCTTATCCTGGTTATCACAATATTTCAAGAACAGTTTGAGTCATAAACTGAACTGAATTTAGGCGGAGGCATGTACATGTAGGAGATGCAATCACATCTTGTTGTAATTTCAATTTCATTTGAGTGTCTGTTTGTTTGCATAGATCATTGATGGCCTGAATGAAGCTGATCCTGTGCTAGGAACATACTGCAACAGTCAAACCCCTCCACCTGTTGATACAACAGGACCCTATGCTTTCATCCGTTTCCATAGCGACGCATCGGCAACAGATACCGGCTTCCAGCTCACATACACATCCAGTCAAAGTAAGAATTTTGTTAATTTCAGCGAATAAATCTGAAAAGGTTTGAAGAATTCCTATTCAATGTGTGAGGATACATTTTAATGTGCTGGTAAATATTTAATTCATAAGACTTATTAAATATCTCTGTGTTTGTCATATAGGTTAGAAAACATCCTGTAAATATGTGTACCACTTTACTGAAATCTCTTTCCTGTCAATATGGTCTAGCACTCACCACTGTTAAGATAGAATCATTGACTCCTATTGAAGTTCAATCCATATCAAATTAACTGCTTGATTTTTTTTTTACCACTCTCAATTTAGATTCAATATTGCATTTATAGTGAGCATCACAATGAATATTGTTCCATTATGTTTGTTTCCTGCTGATTTCACCTTGAGGCATATGGCATTCAGTTGTCCTGAGGCATGTGGGGGGAGGGGGGGGTCCAGTCATCCACGAGATTTGTTGGGTTCAGTTGTTCACGAAGATGAGACCAAATCATTTTTTTTACAACTATCACAATTTTCACTCTTGTTAATCCACAGTTGATCCTGGCTGTGGAGGAGCCCTGACGGATGATACCGGTATCATCATCTCTCCCAACTACCCTAACCCATACAACCACAACCAACAATGTATCTGGACCATCCAGGTGCCATCAACAGAGGTCGTCACACTGACCATTACTGACCTACTTATTGAGGAGTCAACCAACTGTATTTATGACTTTGTAGAGGTAACCATCATTCTATAAAATGACTGCCGTAAATCATGCTGTATAAAAGTTGGGGGTGGGGGTAATACCCGGAGCTGGGCTCCAACAAAAAATTGAAGAGTCATCTATCGCCAAAAAAACTGACAATAATATGCTCAAATTATGTGCTCAAAGGGAGCATATGTATGTCTACATGCTACAAAAAATTTTAAAACAATTAATTTTGATGTTTAAATTAACAGCATTACTTGATTAACAGCATTACTAGCAGGTTCATGCTGTGACACAAACCACGTAGGAGGATGCCTTACTCTCAATGAGGGATCCCCCGTGTAGTCATTGGCCAAATAAGGCTTGCAAAGACTAGTTGACGCTTGTCAAGGTAAAAATTTGTGATTACGTCTTAATCACCATCAAAACGAAAGAAAAAATCACAAACACACAGTAAAGATACAGATTAAGGCAAAGTGATACCTTGCTTGAGAAAATATTCCTAGATAAATCGAAGAACTATCTCGTATGTTTTATGTTTGAAGAGATATGGCGCAAGGTTTTATAACAAAACAGTTGACCCCAAAACGTATGAAGTCTCCCCCATTTCATACCCATGAATAGGGAGGTCTGCTCCCCTGCTCCAGCCGCCCAGTGACTCTGCATGTTCTGCTAAAATGAAAAAAAAAAAAAATCTTACTCTGAAAAGTGTGACGTCACAGAACTTTTTTTTCTCCTTGAGAGATTTCCTTTTCTAGTAAAATTATGATTGATCACATGAAGTGCTATTGACCAATCCAAGGACAAGAAATTTTCAGTGAGGGATATATAGCGATTATATTAATGGATGTAGTAATTGTATTGGTAGTATTTGTTGTAGTAGTAGCAGTAGCAGTAGCAGTAGCAGTAGCAGTAGCAGTAGCAGTAGCAGTAGCAGTAGCAGTAGCAGTAGCAGTAGCAGTAGCAGTAGCAGTAGCAGTAGCAGTAGCAGTAGCAGAAGCAGTAGCAGTAGCAGAAGCAGTAGCAGTAGCAGTAGCAGTAGCAGTAGCAGTAGCAGAAGCAGTAGCAGTAGCAGTAGCAGTAGCAGAAGCAGTAGCAGTAGCAGTAGCAGAAGCAGTAGTAGAAGTAGCTGTAGTAGTAGTAGTAGTAGTAGCTGCAGCAGCAGAATTAGTCGTCATCATCACAGTAGTAGTAGTAGATGAAGTAGTTGCTGTACTCTTATTAAGTAGTACAGTTAGAATAGAAGTAGATTAAGTAGTAGCGACATTTGCAGTAGAAGTAGGAAGAGGAGTTGTATGACAGCTGCAGAAGTATTTGTAGTACTATACTAGTACTGATGTTGAATCATGTAGTTACATGTATATTAGTTTGAGAAGTAAATAGTAGTTGATAGCAATGTAGTTATATATGTAAGTCTCCAAGTCCCCCTGTTATTTGGGGGATATTGTACTGGTTAAAGAATAAAGGACTTTGTCAAAATATTGACACATTTAGGACACATCCATTACCACCATTAATTTGATTCATTCTCTTTCTGTAGATCCGAGATGGATTCAATGAGAACTCTCCATTCATTGGTCGTTACTGCCGCTCTGCCGACATACCAGGCCCACTCACTTCATCTGCAAACACCATGTGGATCTTGTTCCAATCAGATGCCTCTATCAATGCTGGAGGGTTCAGAGCTACCTATGAAGTTGGTAAGGAGAATAGTAGCATGAATGATATTATTAATACCAGGGCCCCGTTGCATAAAATATACCATTAACGGTAACTTTGCCATCAATGGTAACTCCCATGGAAACCTTGATTTTGATTGGCTGTTGAGTGATGTTACCATGGTAGTTACCATTGATGGCAAAGTTACCGTTAATGATAAGTTTTATGCAACGGGGCCCAGATTGTGATACTGGTGATACATGTATTACTCTTTGATAAGGCAAAGAGGTAATAGTGGCACTACTATTCCAGTTGTGGGCAAAATGCAACAAGATGCTTATGTCCTCTTGTTAATTTTATATGCAGTTTTATTATGGGCTCAGGGGAATTCATATTGTAATATGAAGACATGATCAGCTATCACCCCAGTCATGAAAGGGTCTACCTCCGAAATATCAAGGTGCCTTATCCTTAAATGCCTTGAAAGAAATTGATATGGAGAAAGCACTTATTAAACTTTTTGTAATAGGTATACTCCCTGCTGTTAGCAGTACCTGTACTTCAGGTTTATTATGTTTCACAATTTGTATAGATTTCCTTATAGTTTTACATGGAATACCATTCACATGTTTGATTGGTAAAACAATATTTAAAAAACAGGTGAATTCAATTGGGATTCTAGAATAATTTTCTCTATCTACTAATATATGTTTTATGATGTTGTCTGGACTCTACTCTAAAGTGACTGTCTACAGAAACATAACATTAGAGATGTTATCAATTTTACTTTTACTATCCTATGATATACTAGTGTATTGTAATGTAGAATGTGCTTGACTTGAAATAAATGAATGTTTTTCATGACAGCTTGTGGAGGACTGTACACTACTCCTACTGGAACCATCTACTCTCCATACTACCCCAATGCTTACCCTCATGAGAAGACCTGCGAGTATGTCATCACCGCTGGAGATAACCAGATCGTTACTCTCACCTTTACAGTCTTTGACATTGAAGGTCATGAGACGTGCGCATACGATTATCTTGAGGTAAGGAACCTCACGTGTGCCTCTTTTCGTGTTCACTGTAAATAAATGCACACATTCTTTCATTTACGCTGGACTAACTATGCAAAGATTGCAATAGTGCACATTGTACCATATGGAAAAAAATGTATGCTATTGTACCCTTTATATTTAGTATCTCAAAAATACTTGATTTTAGTTTTATATCATATTGAGAAATTATTAGCTAAGCAAATTTTTTTGAGGGGGGGGGGTTTTATGTTAAATCATTGTATATGCAATAACTTTGATTGTAAAAACTTAAATGGTACCTCTCTAGTAGCCCATAAAATGGATGCTATGTGTTATTGTTGAATGTATAGGGATCTATGAGTGTGTGAACCCCAACAAAATGAATTTACCTCTTCAACTGTCTGTAATACTCATTCACAGAACCATACATGTATGTGGGACTGTATCAATTTTAGCTGTGGTGAAGCTCTAACTTGCTGAGGTACATGCTAAGGATGATTGGCAAAATTCAGGGGGGAAAAAAACTTGCCTTTTATAATAAAGGATGAGAAATATCTTATTTCAATATGATTTCTTCATTTGTATTAAACTCTATAACCTAGATCAAGTGGAATTTTATGCTGTTTTTTGTACTAAGGTAGCCAGCCATCTTGCTTCTAAAGACTGCCTTTTTTTTAGTGGTCTGTATTTACAGGTTTCAGTGTAGCTGAACTTGAAACCAGTCTACCATTTGTCATATTTTCAGGTACGTGATGGTGCCTCTGACAGCGCCCCTCTCATCTCCACTCTGTGTGGTAACCAGATACCAGCTCCTATCACTACTACCAGTAGCAGTATGTATTTGAAGTTTGCCACCGATGCTTCCATTGCAAACTTTGGATTCAGTGCCGATTATCAGTTTTCCGATGAAGGCAACCCAAGTGCCGGTAAGGAATTGTTTGTTGTTATGTTACTACTGCTCAGTGTAGTAAATGTATTAACATTAACACTTATAATTCAAGAAATAACTGTTTGGGAAAAATTGAATTACCGGTTGATACAGAGAATGATTAAACAATATTATTTAGACATTTAAGGCATATGTTGCTTAAAATTGTAGCCAATGCTGAATTTTTCATAGTGATGTTTATTATTTTGTATTTGTTTTATTGTTATTAAACTTTTCTGAAAGGATTTGATTCTTAAGATTATTACAATAAACGCTGCTATGCGTCTAGTTACTGATTTATTCTAATATTTTATTCCATATTCAGTCATTGCACACAAATCTACAATCATTTAAATCAGTGAAATAGTCACGAGGAAGGCCAAAAGATTGATGCCATTTAATGATTAGGTTATCCTGTGTCATTAAATTGATAGGTTTTGAAACTGACTACTCAGCTTGAAATAACTGGTCCTGAGATGCCCATGTTGTCAATTTCATCACTATGATTGACAAGTTATTCTGAAACGAGCATTGAAATATTTTGATGAAGTTAGTGTACATTCTCCAGATGTTCATTGCACCTTGGCAACAATGCCATGAACCTCCAAACTGTTTAGAAATGAACTACATATTTGTGTAAATATCAGGCCTCAAATTCCATTTGTGTTGTTTGCATTTTACCTTGATGAAAGACCAAGAAAAGGTATTTCCTGTAATTTACACTGACATCTGAGAGTCATGAAGGTTGTTTGAATGTCAAGTGTTCTAAATATGACATATTTTTTGCAGAGAGAAGAATTAAGCATTTTTTTGTAACTGTTTCATGGGGGGGGGGGGGGGGGGGGGGAGGGTTCGTAAAGAGAAATTCCTCCCCAAGTTTCAATTGTTCTATGATTGAACAATTGATTACAACGGTATATGAGAACTCTGAATCTGTCTAGAATTTCAGTACAAAAAAAAGTGTTATAACACCAAAAGCATCAGCATCAAATTGACTAACAATGTGAAAAAAATCTTTTATTTCATGTTTCATTTTTCTGTTTTTATAGCTCTTATTGTACATAAAAATGTAATCACCGATTTGTATTTTCGATCAGCAATTTAAACAAAGGAAAGGGCAATATGAAGGATGATTCTTGGCCATTCAGGGTCAATTTTGTTCAGTCTGGTGTTGATCTGTTGTTAGTCTCATTGGTATGACTGTGGTTTTAAGGAATACTCAGTGTGACAGATTCATTTGTTTGAATGGAAGTTTATCAGTTAAAGAGAAAGTTGAGTTCTGGGGAAAGGTGAAAAATAAGTTGTGAGCTATCTCATTCATTTTATGTCAGTTTGGAAGAACACCATAGTAGAAATGTCCCCTGAAAAGGATTGCTCTTAAAATGCCCTCATATTCGAAATATATGACAAGAAATAGCTGAAATGTTAGGCCAAACATTCATGCCACAGGTGTGTGCAGTCCCATATACCCATTTCTTTGTGCAGTGCATGTGCTGTTCAGCTAGATTGAGTCGATTTTCTTATCATTTTGATGATTCAAAAAGCACTAAGTATACACGAGTTCTTATGTAGACTTGATCATCCTTTCCTAATTGTTTTAATACAGTTTCTTTTACAATGAGATCACATGACCAGAACTCAACTTTACCTTTAAACTGAAATATCAATGTTTTAAAAATGTAGCTGATGCATTTCCTTTGGTCTGGCACCTGTGTAGGTTGTGGCGGAACCTTCACAGATAACAACGACATGTTTAGCTCCCCGTCTGATGGTAGCGTCTATCCACATGGTGCCAATTGCATCTACAACATTATAGTGGACCCTGGCTTGATTATAGAGCTGACCTTCAACACGTTCAACCTTGAGGATCATTCCAGCTGTGTCTTTGACTATGTAGAGATCTATGATAATGGCACTACTCCCAATGTAACTTTCCTTGGAAGGTATGGACTTGCCAGATGTAATCAAACAATTGACGATTTATCTTATCATACAAATTATTATCTGATTTTGTCACTTATTAGTTTTTATTGTTTATGTCAGGTGTTTTTTTTGTTGTTACTTATGTCAGTTGTTTTTTTTTTTTTTTTGCTTATGTAACTTTTATATTAAATAAATGTTAATTTTTGATTGTTAATTTTTTAACATGACGACATCATGACTCAACATGAATTGTCTTTTAATCAATATTTAGTCCTTGAAACATTGTCTTGTCTTCTTCCCTTTTGCCTTTCCTTATATATCTTCTTCTATTCTCTCTGTCCATCTGTCTTTGTCTATCTCTGACTCTCTCCACCACTCTCTCTCTCTCTCTTGCTCTCACAAACTGTGTCTTTGTCTCTCTGTGTCTGCCCCTCTATCTGTCTCCTCCCCTCTCTCTCTTTATCTCCCTCTCTCTTTATCTCTTTCTCTCTTTATCTCTCTCTTTTTCTATCTCTCTTTATTGCTCTCTCACTTTCTTTCTTCATCTCACAATTAGATTTTAAACCTTTTTTCCCTCTCTTGTGCTTTTTTAGTCACTCCAACTTCTGTGTCTCACGTTTTCTAATACTCCAGTGCAATTGTCTCCGTCCTTTATCTATTCCATCCCCTTTTAAAATTTGTTTTGATAACTTGTACATTATACCAACAGGTATTGTGGTGCAATCCCTCCTCCGGTCATGATGTCTTTGAGTAACAGGATGAGCGTTGTCTTTATCACTGATTCCTCTGTGGCTTTTGAAGGCTTTACAGCATCCTATGTGGCAGTGAACTCATCAACATGTAAGTGCCGTAAAATAAATCATGACCCCACCCTGTGCCAGAGGACTGTTTAATTCTAGCCAGTTATGTTTGATACTTTTGGATGGAATTATTGGTTTGTACTTGCCTGGCCTCTGTTACCATCTGCCCCCAAAGTATTAAATTGATTCAAGAACTTTGTAGATTTGATGACATGTAATTGGTTAGTGAAAGGTGAAATAACGATTTTTCAATCAGATTCTCAGAACCAAATGTTCTTGACAAAACAGATTGTTAATTTGGGTCAAAATGCAACCACAATCAAGCAAATAATATTTAGTTTCCATGATATCCCTCTTTTACAATTCAATTGACATGTTAGCACAATTTGCTTGCTTCATTCCTTATGCATCATGCTGTGATAGAGATATATAATGAGCACTCTGCAAGTAATATTTTTGTGTGTATGTTTTTTACTTTTGAAGATACAAATAGTTATTTTGTTTCATTGCAAAAGAAACATGATATTTTAACGTTCAAATACATCCCTGTACATGCATTGAGCACGATTTTGTATCCTTTTCTTTTGGAATTTTCTTGAATTCTTCCAATTCAGTTTGTGGTGGAACTTTGTCTGGGGATACTGGAGTTGTTGCGAGTCCTAACTATCCCAGCAACTACCCTGACAACCGAGACTGTAATTGGGTCATCAGTGCTCCTGTTGGAAATCAAATTATTCTCAACTTTACAGACTTCAACTTAGAGGGTCATTCAACTTGTGCTTATGACTATGTGACTCTCAGGTGAGAATTGTAGGAATTCACTGGATGAATTTAAAAGGCTGAACTTTTATCATTTCAGTGTAAACGAACACATGGTATTATATTTGTTAATGTACTGATAAAAATATATTATAATAAACAATTTTCCATAAACTGACATCTGAATGTTATATAGATGCAGCTTTTTTTTTTTCTTGTTTATCTTATTACCCACAACACTTCAGACTGATTTATTTTTTTGTTATGCAATTTCACATGCTAGATTTATACTTTTGATAGAAATTCACAGTGTACTTTCAAAGAATTATGGCTTTGATAACTGCCTTATGGTAGGTGTGATCTCTAGATGACCTGACATTTGCTCCAGGTTTCATTTTGTTAAAGATAAAGGGTTAATGCTGGGGTTTAATAGTGGGTTTTAGGTTTTAGGTTAGGGTTAGGGTTACATATAGTGGGTACCCGATAGGATGCAAAAGTCAAGGTGATTGGATAAGCACCCGTAACTATGCTCCCTAGTGGAGTGGAGAAGGTGCATGCACTGTATGCGTGCAAGCCTAAATCCGATGACCGGGTAATGGTATATCTGTAAAGCGCTTTAATAGAGACATCGTACTTGTATTATGTGCTATATTAATACAGATTTTTATTATTATTATTATTATTAAGCATGTACTCTAACCAATAATCTTTGTTTTTTTGTATTTTTAGGAATGGTGGTTATGACAGCTCCCCTCTGATAGGAACATACTGTGGCTCATCCATCAACCCTACTTCATTCATCTCTCACAGTCATCTAATGAGAGTAACATTCCACACAGACGCTTCTGTCACAGCTACAGGCTTCTCTGCATTCTACGATTCCACAGCAACAGGCAAGATTTTATTTAAATCTTTCCATTTCTTGCCGTGGGGGCGGGGGTTAATCCCATCAAAGAACTCAATGAAATTATGTATATTTTTACTATGTATAAGCAAACCTTTTCTCCATAAAACTAGGGCTCCACACTTGCTTTCAACGGGGTGTCCAGATGGAAATATTTAGGGTCAGTTTGTTAGGGGCCCTAGATACAGATTTTGGGGTCTGGAGTGTGGGCTGATATGCACCGCACTCCTTTTAGTGTCAAGCCCTGCTGAAACAATATCAGGTACATGTACATGTATGAGTTTCTTCCTTTAGAATATATATTAGGCCCAATTTAACAGTAGAACAAAGAATGACAAATCTAATTTGGAATGTTCATTTATAATTGTTGGTAGTTAGAAAGGAAAGATTGATACATTTGTAAGTGAATGTTGTTGTCTTTGGTTTCATTCACCAAGCAAATTTCCATTTATTTGTCAAGGAATACATGTATACATCCTGCAATTAATATCAGTTGTGATTTAAATGTCAGTTTTAGTCATAAACATTGACAAGCATATGAAGTTGACATGTATGTATTTGTGATTACTAGAATGCAGGCTCTACAGTTTCAAATACACAAAGAAATCTGATATATGAATCTTATCCAAGTAAAAATGAACTACAATAACCATTTTTGTAACCCATTTTGAACCATAATTAAAATGGCCTTGTTAAACCAGGTTGTGGAGGGACGTTGACATCACCATCAGGCAGCTTCACATCACCCAACTACCCATACGCCTACGGTCACAGTGCCTTCTGTGTGTGGACCATGACAGTAGCTCAAGGGTCTAGGATCATCCTGACCTTTTCTGACTTTGATGTAGAAGATCACTCCTCCTGTGCTTATGATTATGTCAAGGTACATGAAAGTATTGGATTGTTAAAGAGTATAGAAGAGATAACTTCAGCTTTTAAAATAATGTTCCTAGACGTGCATGTATTATAGTAGTAACAAGTAGGATCATTCTGACATGTATTGCTAGTTGAATCATTGTAATGGCTATTTTCAAGTCACACATTGTATTTCTCAGGGAAAGATAGAGCCTGTGTAAAAAAGAACAGTATTTTTTCATTTTCTTGCATTTTCATTTTTTTGTACATCTATGTTGTTGACTGGTTTATCATATATTTGTCCATTGCTTTAAAAAGTACTTACAAGCAGAGGATTTAATATTGAAATAGTTTCCCTATGTCACCTCTTATTTAAGTGTTGACTGAGTATACCTTGAACAATGAAAGCAAGCAAGTAGACAAATATGTTAGATTGAAAGTGTCATAGACCAAAATCTCTTGGTATAAAATCAGAGTATCAAATCAAAATATAAAATCAAGGTAAAAAAAGGTATGAAATCAATGCATGATATCAAGAATTAACGTCAACCATCAATTTCAACATCAACGTATTAAAATCATTACAATGTAGAATGGGACACACAGATGCTAACCTTCGCCATTTCCATGTCTTAGCCTCTGTGTTTGTTGCTTGTGATCAGGTCCTTGATGGTTTAGAAACTACAAGTCAGGTGATTGGTACCTACTGTGGGACCACCATTCCGGAACCTGTGCCTTCTACGGGCAACAGCATGCGCATTGAATGGCAGTCAGATTTCTCTGTGAATGGAAGGGGATTCCAAGCTACCTACCAAGAAGGTAAGAGCTCAGTACTAGAGGAGAGAGAGAGAGTCAGATAGATAGAGAGAGAGAGAGCAAGAGAGAGTTTGCATCATTTAATACAGTGAAGATAGTCCCTAGAAGTCTGTGAAAATCTATTCAGGACTTGTTGTTATGAAAATATTTAATTTCTAGAAGCAATGCTTACTGACACCTGGAATCATGACGGTATTTTTTGCTTTCTTTTGAGAGTAGTTTTTGAGAGTGGATTTGGAACTGGGATGACTTGGTAAAAAGATAAAATCTATAACTACAAGAATCCAAAGCTGTAGAAACCTAAATTCATTTCTGTTTAGTTTTTGTAATGAATCTTTTGTTTCTCCAAACTATACAAAAGCATGTGCTATGTATGCATATCGGCTTCAAAGAAATACTTATACATGGCAGGGCCCTGTTTCATAAAACCTGCTATTGATAACATCTAACACAAATCATTGACAAATTTGCTCTCAGCCAAT
The DNA here is from genome assembly GCA_025618425.1 of Heliocidaris tuberculata. Classification (NCBI taxonomy): domain Eukaryota; kingdom Metazoa; phylum Echinodermata; class Echinoidea; order Camarodonta; family Echinometridae; genus Heliocidaris; species Heliocidaris tuberculata. The sequence goes on from CM046832.1 coordinate 36,584,582, forward strand.
CAAATTCGATGATTTCAGTAGCTTATAACAATAATTGTAACTTGTTATTGATAACAAGATTTATGAAACAGGACCCTGATCATGTAATCATGATGGTTGGTTTGATGGTATTCCAAAGATATTTCACTTTGAGTAGAAGACAAAAAAGAGGTCTGGGCCCTGTTTCATAAAACTTGTTATCGATAACAACTGCCAAAGTTCTATAACAAATTTTCTCTCGGCCAGTCAGATGCAGGGATTTCAGTAGCTTTTAACAGTTTGATGGTTTTAATGGTTTATTTTACCTGACTGCTAAGAAAGCATGTGTATACTTGTAAGTAAGAACCAGGGGACTGACGGCTTTAAGTCCTCTCCGAGGGACTTGGTAATGAGGTTTAATGCCTTACCAAAGGGCACTAGCGCATCCATTTGGTGTCGAACCTGGGTCACCCCGTTATGAGACCACTGCTCTACCACTGAGCCATCGCGCCTCCTTTAATGCAACTTGTTAGTGATAACAAGTTTTATGAAACAGGGCCCAGTTTTTCATATCTAATATGTTTTGTATTTGCTAGACTGTACTGATGTTGTACTGACGGCTACAAGTGGATACATTGAGTCGCCTAACTACCCTGATCCCTACCCACATAATCGAGACTGTTCATGGATCATTCAGACAACACTTGGAAATACAGTCAACTTTACATTCACCGATCTGAATCTTGAAGCCCACAGCACCTGTACGTACGACTATGTCCGTGTAAGTCAACTCTACCCTTCGGATTCTATGGACAATCAATCATTTATGAACAATATTTGCTCTAGATGCAATGCAAATGGCTGGGTGTTAGGGAAGAGAGAGAGAGAGAGAAAGAGAGGAGAAAGATTAAAAAATGATCTGGAATGTGTTTTATGTAAGATTTCCTACTTTTTTCATACTGAATCATAAAGATGTCTGGTCTTGGGCAGATACTTTTTACCTACTCTAACAAGCTGATGAAAAAATCTGTCTTAGCAGCATAATATTGAAAATACAATTCATACAGTATGTGCTTGATATAACAATAATACAAATATAATCCATTATTAAAGGAAATTGTTATTCTGTTATGCTGTTAAAAAAAAAAAAAAAAAAAAAGATGTCACAAAACTCCAACGACTACAAAATTCTGCAGCCTGCCTATTAAACATTCACTCAAAAATCTGATTCCATATCACCAATTCTCCGTTCTCTTCATTGGCTGCCAGTTGACAAAAGGATTATCTTTAAAATTCTGTTACCAGTACATCACTCAGTTTACTCTCTTTCCCCCACATGCCTGCGCAACTCTATTTCCAAATACATTCCCACACGAAGTCTTCGCTCGTCATCAGACAAACTGTTGCTTCATACACCTAGAATAAAACATGCATGGGGCGATCGTGCTTTCTCAGCCATGGGTCTGAAACTTTGGAATGAACTCCCTCTACAATTACGTCAACTGTCGTCAACAGAAACATTCAAATCACAACTGAAAACATATTTGTTCTCTACGTTGTGATTATTGCAACATTTTAATTAACTATGTTTAGGAGAATTTTATATGTACAATGTATTTTTATGCCTCCGCCCACCGTAGGTGGTAGCCGGAGGCATTATGTTTTCGGGTCGTCCGTCGGTCCGTCCGTACGTCCGTCCGTCCGTCCGTCCGTACGTCCGAACGGGGTTTTGTTCTCGCGATAACTTAAAAACCGATTGACGAATCAACTTCAGACTTGGCTTGAGTGTGCACATGGGAGGGGCGATGCGCTGATTAGATTTTGGGGTCATGAGGTTAAAGTTCAAGGTCATATAGTTCAATAGAATACATAAAAATGGTTCGTTCTTGCAATAACTTAAAAACCGATTGACTGATCAACTTCAAACTTGGCTGGAGTGTGCATATGGGAGGGGCAATGCGCTGATTAGATTTTGGGGTCATGAGGTTAAAGCTGAAGGTCACAGGGTTCAATAAAATACATTAAAATGGCTTGTTCTTGCAATAACTTAAGAACCATTTGACGGATCAACTTCAGACTTGGCTGGAGTGTGCATATGGGAGGGGCAATGGTCTGAGTAGATTTTGGGGTCAGGAGGTTAAAGTTCAAGGTCACAGAGTTCAATAGAATACATAAAAATGTTACATGAAAATGGGTTTGTTCTTGCAACTTAAAAACTGATTGACGGATCAACTTCAGACTTGGCTGGAGTGTGCATATGGGAGGGGCAATGCCTTGATTTGATTTTGGGGTCATGAGGTTAAAGTTGAAGGTCACAGAGTTCAATAAAATATATTAAAATGGCTTGTTCTTGCAATAAATTAAGAACCATTTGACAGATCAACTTCAGACTTGGCTCATGTATGCATATGGGAGGGGCAATGGTCTGATTAGATTTTGGGGTCATGAGGTTAAAGTTCAAGGTCACTGAGTTCAATAAAATACATAGAAATGGCTTGTTCTTGTGATAACTTAAGAACCATTTGACGGATCATCTTCAGACTTGGCTCATGCATGCATATGGGAGGGGCAATGATCTGCTTAGATTTTGGGGTCATGAGTTTAAAGTTCAAGGTTATTATACAAATTTATGCAAATTTATTCAAAATCAACAAAAAATGCATTTTAATCACAAAACTTAGTTTTATATCTTCATTTCTCATATTTATCTAGAAGGTTCTATCAGAAATTATAAAAATTAACATCATTCTACATATCTACACTTCCAGCACAACATACACATTGCATAATTTACTCATTCACTTGTTGGATTACAAGGTTGGAGATCAAGGTAACAGAATTACTGTAGTTCTTGCTATTACCTATGAATCATGCGATGAAACAACTCCAATCTAGGGTCATGTAAGCATATTGGAGAAACAATTCTATGATTTGATTTAGAGATCTCAAAGACCAAAGTCAAGGTCAAAGGTATCGCAGTATCCGCATGCTCATTGATGTAAAAAAAAAGGGGGGGAATCAACATGAATACTCCAAAAATGATTGCTCAAAATGACCAAAATATGAGTCGATTCAAACCACATCTATTGGTGCATATCTAACCAACATATTGACAATAACCAATCCAAAATTGGTCACCATTTTCAACCAATAAAATTGGTCAAAAACACAACCAATCTCCAGGTGGTCGATCAAACCAATGTGATGGTTAAAAACAGCTTCCCAAACAAATAATGTTTCTTTGTCATTATTTAACCAACGATGTTTGGTCATTAATACTTTCAACACTAACCAAGTAACCAAAGTGTACATATATGCCATACATTTCCAATCTGTTGTTGGCGGAGGCATAAATTCCGACCGTGCGCGGTCGAAAATTCTTCTAGTTCTCTATTAAAGCGCCATGAGCACCGAAAGGTGGACCTGTGCGCTATACAAGTAGCCACTATTATTATTATTATTATTATTATTATTATTATTATTATTATTATTATTATTATTATTATTATCCTATTCACATCTTCAAGAAGTATCATATGCAAAATACATTATTTTCATTATGATGATTTCCCCAGATTGTAGACAGCCAGAACACTGTTGCTAATGAGATTGTCAGGCTGTGTGGTAGTAGTCCTGTACCACTGGGTCCAATCTACCCTTCTACGCAGCAATACATGAGAGTACAATTCCACTAGAATGGATTATTACTATTATGATTTCATGATTTCCCCAGATTATAGACAGCCAGAACACTGTTGATGATGAGATTGTCAGGCTGTGTGGTAGTAGTCCTGTACCACTGGGTACAACATACCCTTCTACTCTGCAATACATGAGAGTAGAATTCCACTAGAGTGAATTATTACTATTACTATTATTATTATTATTTTGATTATCATGATTATGATTTCCCCAGATTATAGATGGCCAGAACACTGTTGATGATGAGATTGTCAAGTTGTGTGGTAGTAGTCCTGTACCACCGGGTACAACATACCCTTCTACTCAGCAGTACATGAGAGTAGAATTCCACTAGAATGAATAATTACCATTATGATGTCATGATTTCCCCAGATTATAGACGGCCAGAACACTGGTGATGATGAGATTGTCAAGCTGTGTGGTAGTAGTCCTGTACCACCGGGTACAACATACCCTTCTACTCAGCAATACATGAGAGTAGAGTTCCACTCAGATCCCTCTGTGGCATCAGCTGGATTCCAAGGATACTATGAAATTGATGGTAATGTTTCTCTTTATTCTCTATAAAACTATTTTTTGATATTTTGCTCAGCTTTAGGTTCAAAAGTTTTCCTGTGGGCATATTATTTTTGAACTCCTGGTCTAGATGGACCTTTTCCAAAAATTGAATGTAGATATAAATATAAATACTACATTTATTGTAGAATATGAAGTTATGAACCTGCTTGAATAGATTAGTAAGACTAAGAAAATCAGTAGAAAAATGATTTTTTGTTTTAAACTACACCTGTTTTTGTTAGGAGTTATTTCATTATTATATTCCAGGTAAAATATTAAGTTACAGACTAAATATATTATTAATTGTGATGGCTTATTCTAACAAGATTTTGTGGGAACTTGTATAATGTGCAAATGGTTGACAGTACAGATAATGATGTGATACTATATAAGCTGTTTTTTTCGCGTACAGATATTTTCGTGATTTTGGACTAGGTAGGGAAATTCGCGAGGGTTTAATTTCGCGATTTTTGTGATGTTTTTGTTACTATAAACAGCCATATATTGAAGTGGAAATTTTCGCGAGGACCGACTCGCGAAAATCGCAAAAATAAAACCACCGCGAAAATAACCACTTATACAGTAATTTTTAAACATGGATCACCACAATCACAGAATGAAACTAAGAGAAAAGCAACTTGTTAATATTTTTATTTTGAATACTCATGGACATGATATTTGGTGACAAGGTGCTGGCAGACCACACTGCCCTGATCATGGTGCTTGCTATATTTATGTAGTATAATTCTAGCAATTATACGCTCCTGTCTAGATGGTCATTTTCATGCTTATAGGGATCAATTATTGCTTCTCCGTTCTCTTCTTATCATCATGTATGCTTCAAGTATTTCAAGACAATTTTCAACTCATTTCTTACAATGGGAAATATGGTATTATGCTTTGCTTCAGCAATTTGCTGCTTTGTATTATCCAAATTTTGCTTTCTGGTGTGTTATAGCTGAACTGTAAAAAGATGAAATGATTGTTTTTCGGTGATGGATATAGGACATTTTAAACAGCTCAGATAAGTTCTTGAAAATTCAAAAATCATGTTGGGGAAAATTTTTTCTTTAAAACAAAAAAATGCATTTTCAGATTGCCCTCCCTTCATTCATATGATACATCAAAGCTAATCAGGGATAAGGTTCTTACGCATTGGTGAAGAACATCTTTAAAATGCAAACCATGGTTCTCTATAAATGGGTGCACTAACTATTTTCTACTAGACATGCTTATATAACCTCTTTGCTTAAACAGGTTGTGGAGATGCGCTTACTGAAAGCAGTGGTACGTTTTCTAGTCCCAATTACCCCGCCCCCTATGACCACACCCGTACCTGCGAATGGACCATCACTGTGGACCCGGGAAGCTCTATTACCCTCACAATCGACAACATTGATGTGGAGAATAGCGTAGGCTGTACCTATGATGTGCTAGAGGTAACCTTCCTCGTATAGCAGTCCTGTACTGTAAAACCTGAAAATTGTGTTCATGAAACGTTTGCAAATGTTCGAGTGGTCAAGATTTGTGATGTGTCATGCATGAGAAATAATTGACTCATAACACAGAATGTTTACATTTTGTGAAAGGTTCTTCCGCGAAAATGGCTTGCATTCAGATTTTCACAAAATGTTCATGTCGTCAAAGTTTCTGGTTTAGAGTATTTACTTGCATCATCAAGATAATATAGATGAGTATTTATAATTAACATTATTATATTCAATAGTGGGAATTGGGTATTACCCAGACTTTAACCAATGTAGGAAGTCTTATTTAGAGCAGTGTCAAACCGTGGTATTTCCTGGTTATCAGTGACTAAATTGTGGTTTTAGGCTTAATGTTGCAAGATCAAATAGAGGTTTGTCTTCAAGCATTATATTTTCCATTTTAAGAAGGGATATTGCAGGAGTGAGGAACTAATTTTGATCAAAGTACTTTTTTATTGTAATGAAAGTGCATAAGAAGTCATACCAAAGACAATGACGCAACTGATAACAAATATCATTTATGAAGGTCAGATATTTGTGGTCATTAATATTTAGGGAATTTGTGATTTTACAGTCTGAATTCAGTTCTCTGTATACATGATCGTGTGTGTGTAATTGGATTTTTAGAGACTTGTATCAATCAGATACATGTGTATGATTATTTACGCCTTGGGACCGACCTTTAACGTCACCATCCGAAAGACGTGACTCAGTCTCGGTCCGCTGAATCAGTTTATAACTTCCACTGTTAGCTGGATTACAGGTGCACGCCACAACGCCCAGTTTGTGCATGTACATGTACAATACAGTATTCTTGCCTTAACTCTTTATTTACCATGATACGAAACACTGGACTGCCACATTTTTTTTAGTATATTGCACACATAGATACATGTACATGTATTTACGTGTGCCAAAAGTCAAGTGTGGCACTCCATTGTTTGTTCCACTGGTCAACTAAAGCCAGTAAAGTGTTAAACAAGGGTGCCTGAACATTCACAGCTGCCTTCTGTGTATAAAACATTATGTTGTCAAAGGGGTTTGCTTTTCAAATGCTCCTGATTTTAGAATTATTTCAGAAATGCTTTCTACACAGTATGTATTTAAACTTAACCTGTCAGTATCCCAAATGTAATACAAGATTGAAAGATGAATGCAGCATGGCTTGTGATTTTTTTTCTAGATCTATTCTGGATCAGATGATACTGGGTTCTTATTGAAGCAGCTATGTGAGACAAGCACTGAAGATCAAGCTATCTCATCCGTTGGTAATCAAATGTTCGTCAGGTTCCACACCGATTCATCTGTTAATGGAGGTGGATTCCATGCTTCTTATCAAGCAAATCCAGGAGGTAGGTTTCTCTCATTGTCTTTGGTCAGTTGAAAGAGACTCTTGTTTGAACACTTCACAAGTTAAAAAGGAGAAAGACAGACCAGAAAAAAAGAAGGAAAGAGAGAGAGAGAGAGAGAGAAAGAGAGAGATACGTTGAGAGACGGAGAGAGAAGGGGGGGAAACAGAGCTAGAGAGTGAGGCAAAAAAAGCGGGAGTGATGATAAGGAGCAATGCACTAAAAGGCTTGGTAGTACTTGTTTTATATCTGAAGTTATGTTATTTTCATGTGGAATAGGCATGAAAGTGTCATATGAGATTCATCCTTGCCTAAAAAAAAAATTGTGTTATGATTTTTATTTTATTTTTATTTACTTATTGAGGATATAATAATATAATAGTTCTATTCCATTCTTGTCGGTCTTGGAATGTTGATCAAAACAATGAGTATACAGTCATGTGCAACACAGTGTACCTAATCATGTCTAATGGACTTCATCTTTATGAAGTACATTATTTGAGATAGAAAATAATGCTATGAAATCCTCCTTTTTATGTTGCATCAGTGATGTCACAAAAAAAGTAACGCAAAATTTTCCCCACTTCAAATTTCATGTGGATATTCCTTTTCTTATCACCTCTTAAAGGATGTGGAGGGAACTATACTTCAGAGAGTGGTAATCTGCATTCCCCTACCGCTCCTGGCAGCATTTACTACCCTCACTACACTGACTGCTCATGGACCATCACAGTCGATGAGGATCACAGAGTTGCCTTTACTTTCTTGACCTTTGACCTAGAAGGGGCTACAGATTGTGCCTTCGATTATGTGGAGGTAATATTCTGTCTGTTGGACCAATGCTTTGAGGTTCTACCAATAGATGTGATACTTCTGGCTTGTAATTTGTATGTATGCACCGTTAAAACAAAAGGGACAAGCCTCTTTCTGGAAGATTCACATTTCTGTATACTAGAGTATCCATCCTTGTTTACTGTGATCTGTTGCATTGTTTGAGAGTTTCATTGTTTCAGAGTATTTGGATACTATATGTTATTTTACTATTAATACATGGTTTGGAGTGCGTTACTGCGATCTGGCAACACAAAGGTTTTTATCGTGGTGTACTAACGCACGAGGCGTAGCCGAGTGTGTTAGACACCACGATAAAAACCTGCGTGTTGCTGGATCGCACTAATGCACGACCTCACAACCATGTATTAAAAGTTTTATAAAACGGGATTACAATCTTAGTGTTTTCTTACAATCTTAGTGTTTGATCCAGATTAGCCGTGCGTTAGTCCTCTCGCCGTGCGTTATCACTTTTTTTTTGCACGGTCACGTGGTGTTATTTGACCAATCAGGATGGCTACATTCTTGAACCCGTTTTATAATTCAATATGATAATAAACATGATGGATGATTATTCGTACTTGACCATGGGACAGTCAATGTGACATGAGCTCTTAATGTGTACAAGCGTTATAGTAATACTTGCTGCACAAGAAACATAAACACACATGAGTTGTCATGTTTCCTTTTTCTAGTCCAGTTGACTCTCCTTAAGAAGAACCAACAGCAAACCTAGAAAAGTTATTTCTGTTTAAGTTTTATTTGTTGATTTGTAATCGTTAGTGGTCACAGAACAATTTCAGCTTTGAGCAATTCGCATAATTTGCATATTAAACTCAATGGCCCGTATTCTGATAGCCAGGTTTAACTTAACCCCAGTCTAAGTGTGGTAATAACCTTGGTCTAAGTTGCCATATTTAACCCCAGGCTAAAATTTGGTATTCCGATAGCGAGGTTTAGTTTAACCTCAGTCTAAGTGTGGTAATAACTCCCTCGAAATTTAGACTCGCGCAGGGGGTAGTTTAAGTCGGGTTTAACTTTGTCGCGTAGCCAGAACGCTGTAGAGTGTAGGCATAGGCTGTAGTATAGCGTGATCTTGGTTAGTGTAGCGAAACGAAATTCTTGCGGACCTGGCACGAAAAGGTCGTTTACCGGACATAGTCTAACGTTGGACCCTAAATTACTTTTATTTCTTGCAGCGAAATTGCCTGCATTTGAGTCCAGATCTTCCAAAAGGAGGCAATTTAACAAAATGTTGAAAAACAGATACATAGTCATACAGTAGATTATTCTCAACAAATTTTAATTTGCTTTTTTTATGCGTGTGTGTGTAGCGAGTAATGTTACCGTACCGTAGTCGTATATACATGTACTTAAATTAGAGTTTTTGTTTGTTTCTTTTAGTAGATTTCTATCTAGATTCTAACCAAAGTTAGATCTAACTGTTAACGTTAGACCTAGTCTAGATCTAGTAACAGTTAACTATCAGCCTAGTCTCTACCTCAAACGTTACCGTAGATCTAACGTTTGATCGATTTCCCAGTGATGTTTTAACGTTAGGTCTAAGACTGAGTGTCGGTAGACCTGTCCAGTAGACTAGACCGAAAAATCAATCTTAGATCTACACATGTAACAGTTAACGTTAGATCTAACGTTAATAAAAGTTGGGTCCTATGTCTAAGTTAGGTGTAACTTGTTAAAGTTAGATTTAACAATAGATACGGTACTAACTAGATCTAGATCTAGTTTGTGATGGACAAGTTTATACTATTAGCTCGAGAACTTCCAAAGATGTCACATCAACCATAGATCTAGATCTAACTCATTCTAACTATCTAAGTTAACGTTGTCTTAGAGTACATGATCTATTCCTTTTCAATTTGTTTTAATAATATGAAGGGATTAAACATAGCCTAATTAGATTTACAAGTAGACCTAACTTATCTTTAGCTTAGCACCAAAAAAAACACCAAAAAAAGGGCATATAATTTCCTATCAATGTGATACCAAATTCATTTCAAACTGCTAATGGATCACATTTTTTAGTTTGTTTGAAAATAACCTGTGCGCTAAAAAAAATGCGTCCATGCATGTTTTGTGCTGATTATTTATGTTGACCAACAAAGTAAATGTTAACTTGTTAGACCTAACTTTTTTAGCTCGAATTTATCAAGTGATAAACGGTTTTTTACTCACCAATTTTTTGAGGCATTATCCGTTGACTTAGATCTATATTCTCCAGATGATCTAAAAATACAGTGTAGATCTTGCTAGTAAAAATTTGAAACTCGTAGACTGTCGATGTCATACTTGCCTTAGGCCTAGCTAGCTAGTTAGCTTGCGCGTTCAGTATGCAAATTAAATAGATTCTAAAAATACATGTTGTAAGCCACCGAAAATGCGCTTGCGCTGCGCAGATGCGCGCTTTAATTAAGCAAGCGTTACACACACGTATAGCGTATCACCGGGGCGAAGAAATAACCGTCCCCGGTGATGATGTGTGGACTTAAAAGGTGGCGTATACTACTGCAAAGGGCAAATAGCTAGGATATAAACGGCGTATGCCACCCTTTGTCACCCCCCCCCCCCCCAGTTTGAAAGCTAAGAAAAAATAAATAAAATAGGCATATTTAATCAATTAAAAAGAAATTCCATCCTAGATCTTATTTTTTTTTTCAATCTCTAGAAACAACTACAAAATGTACAGTTCCGGCACTTCCCCGGTTTTTCATTAGGAAATCGTTGAATCAAACCTAATCACAGCATTTATAAAGAATTATAAAAGTTATGCAGAAAAAAAAACACACAAAAAACAAACAACAAAACAAAATAAAAAGAGCATGTAACCATCAAAAAGAGCATGTTACCGTCAAAAAGAACGTAGCCTACATATCGATACATAAATTTGCGGATTGCCACTATATCCAACAATAATTAATGCACAAGGTAATCCCCCGGGTAATCCCCTTGGCCTTGACAAGTCGCGGATCTTCTATCCATCGCACGCGTTGTGAATATTCATGAGCAAATGAGCTCTACTGAGCATGTGCAGTAGATTCTCCATGGTAATTAAACCTGGGTGGGGCATTTAACCTAGGGTTAACTAAACCTGGCTATCAGAATACCAAATACATGTAGAGTTAAACTACACTTAGACTGGAGGTGAGGTCTAAGTGTAGTTTAGTTAACCTAGGGTTAACTTTAGTCTGGGGTTAAATTAAACCTGCTATCAGAATACCGGCCAATGTGTTTTTCATCTTGTGAAATGCTACCTGTGACACAATGAAGGGAGGTATTATAGTGTCGCAGGTTTTATTACACAAAATTAACAACACTGTTTAGCATTGTGGGCAGTGCACACATTGTGCATAAGTTGTCTTGTACTGTTTAATATGCCTATATGTCTGGCCATTTGAGTTTATGCAAAATACTCAGTTGCTTTTTTGGCAACAAAGCTGAAATGTTTGGAGACAACTTGCGATCACAAATTCCCCCCCCCCCCCACAAAAAAAAAAATCAACAGAAAGAACTTCTGTTTTTTTCTATTCCTTGACATACGTCTGTAAAGTACAAATTACAGTGCTTGACAGGGAAGATGGTGATATTTTGTCCATTTACTCTTACAAATTAAAGTGACAGTAAACTGAAGCTCCTAATGGCGCCATCTTTCAACAGAATTTGATAAGTGTCTGTGCCTCTAATTTTCCCATCATGCCCCATTCTAGTTTTTAGAAGCTTAGAATGTATCTGTAGGCAATTTTCCAAATGTGCAACATCAAAAATAATAGTTTGAAATATAAAATTTGCCTATTTTCCAAACAGCTGTTTGTCGAAATTCAAAATTAAATGCAATTAATTTTCAAATTATAATCTCAATTTGGCAGTTACTGTAAGGTGGCGCTGTTCAAGTTTTGCCAGTTTAATGCCATTTAAAAAAATGTAATTGATGCTAACTTTTATTCATGGCATTAACCCCTCTGTACATGTATCTTCTGTTTATTCTTCCAAGCTCCATGATGGGTTAGATCACTCCTCCCCTCTCCTACTGAAACACTGTGGAGTAGGACTACCAGACCCAGCCACTATTTACTCTACCGCTAACAACATGTATGTCCACATGTACAGTGATGGTAGTGTGTCCAACACTGGCTTCACAGCTAACTATGTCACAGGTGGGTGATAAATGTTAACTTCAACATTTCGTGTAAATTAACACTGAACTTGCTCATATCAGTTGCAGTTGAAGCACTTATATCAGTTTTGAAGAAGAATCATCAACAATTTGTTGCGTGCCCTGCAGATAGGTCTGAAAGGATGCCAGGACAGCTGGTGTACATTTCTAGGAATATGCATTTCAAAGTTTGGACCTTTTTGTGACATCAAACTTCTTCAGTCAGTACATCGTTAAAGTGTTAAAAGTAAAGTTATAACATCTTTGTATTATTTCTTTATCCCTTCATTTGAAAAAAAAAAAAAAAATTGCCCTAATTCGTGTTCACTTCCTTCTGCCGGGCACAAATCGAATTGTTCCATTGTTAACGAATTGATTAGCTGAGAGCTGACCACATGTTTTTTACATTAGTATGCATGGTTCTAAATGCTGAAAATTCAATTTTGCTCTTTCTACTTGTTTTTTTTTCTCCAGCATGTGGAGGCAGAAAGGATGCAAGTGTATATGGTTACATACAGACTACTAACTATCCCAACAACTACCCCAACAACCAGAACTGCTCATGGATCATTGAATCAGATGACCCGCGTAAGTAGTCCTCAACAAGGAATACTGATTATCTAGCGTTGAACAATAAAGATTCTACCAAAGTTCCCAAAGAGGTATCCTTCAATTTTGAATGTCAAGGTATATTCAGAAAACTATGAATAGACCTACACAGTTACTTTTTTTTTTCACTTGCAAATGCTATTACTGATTTTCAAGTATTGGCTGGTATAATATCCAATCGTTGCAGGGTAAATATACTGTTGTAAATTTACTGTTTGTTGAAAGGTTTTCATGCATGATTTGTATTCCTTCCGGAAATAGTGTTGAAATTATTGATTTTGTGAAAGTATGGTCTTCCTCACTCAAAATAAATACATGCACCCTTCCTGAAATGCTCTTGTGCGAAGAGTAGAGAGTCACCTTACATTGTATATGAAAGGAATCTTTCACAATGTGTTTTGTGGAGAGTTATCCTATACAGAGCTTAGCCCAGCTGTATAGAATGGATGCTAATAAAACAATTTTTGTTTTGTTTTTTGATATGCTCCTCTGGGATGTGCCTTTGTAAAAACAAGATTTCCCTACAGTAATATACTTGTAAATCTATGTATGACATTATTTTTTGTTCCCAGAGCTCTTTTTAGCTTTCCAGAGCTAAATAACTCTCATTTCTCATTTTTATGGAATAGCCTTCCCGACTCTCTTAGAAACATTAATACCATAGATACGTTTAAGTCTGCCCTTAAAACATACTTATTCCAATTGTTAAGCAGGTAAAGGAACTCAGTAATTTCTTCTTTCTTTTTTTTCCTCATGCGCATAGAGACATTCTTACGTAATGTGTTATGCGCTATACAAGAATAGCTTATTATTATTATTATTATTTCTCATGTACTTTTATAAATTTGATAAATGCTTCCTTTTTTTTACAGAGGATCGAATAACCCTGATCTTCACCCACATGGACTTGGAAGCCAATGGGGATACAGACTGCCATGATTCAGTGACTGTACGTCAGGGTAACAGTGACACCTCACCCGAGGTGGGCACCTACTGCGGCTCGTCCATCCCGGCCCCTGTCACCTCCACTGGCCCCTCACTCTTTGTCTCCTTCACCAGTGATACCAGCATCACGCTGACTGGCTTCAGAGCAACATACTCTACCTCAGAATCAGGTAGGAAGAAAAACAAACCTTTTAGGCAGAATTTTGCCTGTTTTATTGCTTTGAGTGAGTATACTTAGAATGATGTATCCAGATTACAAATATCTGATTAGGAATCATAAAACAAAAAAACTTCATGTGGTGAAGGCATTATGATGTCACTTAATGCTCCATTTTAAGAGGAATTATTTGAACCTTTTGGAATGTGAACATTCCTAGCATTATATTTCTTACAGGTGACTGCCTGTCTAAGAGTGGAGAAACTTATAAATCATAGAGAAATACATGTTAGGGGGGGGGGGTATGTATTTTGCAAAATATAAACAAATATGTTGATTTTAACTCCTTGTAGTTGGTGTGACAAATGATGTTAGGACCAAAATGCCACAGAGAGATTAAATTCCATTGTTGTCTGAAGTCAGAAGGTCATATATTACTTGCATACCCATTAATGGGAATTGTGACGATGTTGTTGAAAATCATGATTACATTTAAACAGTGTTTAGTATTGAGTATTTAAATTAGATGATTTAGATTGGTTAATGGGTCAGCTTCTGGAATGATGTTCAATTGACTTTCTGATATGTTCTATGGGCACCAGGATGTGTTGAAATAGATATCTTTGATTTATGTTCATTGCATTGATTTTTAACTTACAGCATGTGGTGGAACCTACACTGCCCAGTCAGGATCTATTGTAAGCCCGGCCTACCCAGCCAGCTATCCTCAAGATACAGAATGTATCTGGATCTTTACAGTATCAGCAGGAAACAGAGTACAACTCTCATTCAGGTGCATACATCTCCACTACATGTTATTTCTCCTAATGTTTAACCAGTATTTAATACCTTTGTTTTACCTAGGGCTGTAAATAGCGAGCTTTCGAAACAGGACGGGAGGTCACGCGACGGGAGCGATAAGCGTTCATGCTGGACGTCGCGCACAACTTCCTGTCCTGTCCTAGTAAATGTTTCACTACATGGTGCTGGGATGGAGACGTCTAAATGGAAACGGAAATGGCGCGCCAAATATAAATACCCTGCCTGTGCTCGCATATTTTTCCCAATTTATTTTTGTTTTTCCTCTAGTCTATCCTCCTCTCTCTCATGTATTTATTTGTTTTTCCTTTTTTTATAGCCTCTTCTATTTCCTTATGTAGTTCTTTGTTTTTCCTTTAATTTTTCCTCTTCTCTCTCCTTATGTATTTCTATTTTTTTCTTTTTTTTTATATCCTCTTCTCTTTTCTTATGTATTTCTTTGTTTTTCCTTTAATCTTTCCTCTTCTCTCTCCTTATGTATTTCTATTTTTTTTCTTCTTTTTTATATCCTCTTCTCTTTTCTTATGTATTTCTTTGATTTTCCTATAATCTATCCTCTTCTATTTCCTAATGTATTTCTTTGTTTTTCCTTTTCTACATGTACATTTCTGTAGAACTACAAGATTCAGTGTCTATACTCTATGTGCATGTCTTAAAAATTTAGCTGTCACATGTAGTGCACTGCACTGTGTGTGCGCGGGTAGTAGACATTTTTCGCAAAATACACCCCTCCGTCCTGTTCACAGACTGGATGCTATTTTGGCTGAAAACCAGGGGGGTGATTCACTAACAGCTAAAATCAGTTTTTGAAAGCCCTAGACCAATCAAATCATCAGAAAATTGATTTTATCTCACTTTAGCTGTTAGTGAATCACCCCCCAGGAGGACAGAGTGCAGTGGCGTTCCCGCATGAGCAGAAGGAGCGTTCGAGTGGACTTGCGTTGTGCTCCGAGCTACCGTCCTATTTCGAAAGCTACCTTATACTTGTATTAGGTGGACACCAGGATTTACCACAAAACTTTTTTTTTTTTTCCATTTAGAAAGGAATGAATAGAGTACAACTCTCATTTAGGCACTTACATCTCAACTACATACTATTATTTGAGATACAGAACCCTGATTTAATAAGGATCAGTTAATGATGATTATAGGATCAGTGATACATAAAACTAATATTTAATTTTTTTCATCTGTGAGATAGTGGTGGAAAATGCAGCGCTCCATTCAGTTTGGCTATTCACTCGAACATGATACTGACATCAGATTCTTATAGGCACTGGAAATAAGAAACTTTTATATTTGGGGGGAAAAAGACAGAAAAATTAATATGAAAATAGAGGGGTAATAGCAATTGTTGATAAATCTGTTATATGTTTAGTTAATTTGAAAATAACTTTTCCTATCACAGTGTGTTCAACCTTGAGCCAGTATGTAGCCAGGACTATGTAGAACTTCGTCAGGATGATGCAAACGGTGCACTGATTGGTCGCTACTGTGGCAACACTATTCCTAGTAACGTTACTGCTGTTGGAAGTCTGTGGATGAAGTTCCGTTCGGACTCACAGTCATCTGGTGTAGGATTCCTTGCCAGCTACGCAATGCGTAAGTCATTGTTGCTTCATAATGGAGTCAGGGTCAAACTTTACTGACACACCTTTTACTTTTTTATTGTTTTCATTCTGTTACGATCATCTGTAGTTTTTGTTATTGTTGTGATCTTTGTTTAGATAATCAAGTTTGCATCCTAGTGACGTTACTGCACTTGGAAGTCTGTGGATGAAGTTCTGTTCAGACTCACAGTCATCTGATGTAATAATCTTACACTGTATTTTTATGTATCAGCTTATAGATGTGATTTGAATTGATCACATATTACCTTTTAAAATCAAATATGCGAGAGGAAGCTCGGCTCACTTATTTGATTTGACTTTTTTTTGTTTTTTTTGTCTTCCTCCATATTAAACTTGTACTTTTAATGGGGAAAAAAGAGTACATCTTTGAGCCTACTGACGTAATTGCTTTAATGTATTAAAAAAAAAATTGATGCCACATTCTTTCTGAAGTTTCCAGTTGTGATTCAAGTCATAAAATTTGTGTTAATGAATGAACAGATAAGCCCCTATCCCCATGTTTAATATTCAATTAGCTAAAGTGGATGTTGTTAAGTTCTTTGGGCGAAGGAGCCCCTTGTGGGCCAACGGCTGAGCAACTCACACTCAAGACATCTTGGGACTGCGGCAGAAGAAGGGATCTGGGGCCCGCCACTTCTGCTATCTTGCTCCTAGTATGCAATCCTGCTATGGAGGAGACATGATTGCCGCCAACGTCAGGATCTGATATGGCACCCAGATTGATTGAAAGTTTTTTCAATTTGCATTCTCTCTTCTTTTTTTTTTCTCCCCAAACAGAATTTGGTGGTGACCTGACCGGAACGAGTGGCACCATAGAATCACCCCTGTACCCGTCTGTCTACCCCCACTATTCTAGTGTCATGTGGACAGTCACGGTTCCTGCTGGGGAACTCATCCTCTTTACATTTGCCGTTATGGACATTGAAAACGACCCCGTTTGTACATATGATTATGTCAGGGTAAGTTTTTTGCTGAGGAAAAGGTTTATCAGAACTAACATATGTAGGGTACACTTTGTCTATGTAGTAATGAGTAGATGTCAAGTTTAACCCTACCACGCCACCTATTCTGTACATTTCCACCTTGTCTGGCCACCCGTACATGGCATAGTAAGACCTGAACCTTGGTTCTTCTTTTACCCCTTTTATCCTACTTTCTCTTCATCATATACAGTTAATTTCTGCATGAAATCTTCTGTTCGGAGCCAGAAGGGCATTAATTCATATAGGTTAACACGTAGTTAACACCCTTCTGGCTCTCAAGAGATGAAATGTATTCTTCTACCTACATGTATCCTTCGAATGAATTTATCAAATGTAAGTCAATTTCCACCCCTAAATAAACAAAGTAAGTGATGAAAAAAAAAATTCTTTTTGCTGTGAAAGCTTTGTGGTTGGCTAATGCAGCCCATAGGCAGCTGCAAGGATAAGGCCCTGGTGGGAATATCCGTCCACGGTATGGTAGGGGTTAAAGGTTATTTTGAGTTTAAGTAATGAGAGAAAATGAAATTGCACAGAATCAAACAAAACTCATACTGAATGTTTAATATTACATATATCTGATATCCGCTAAATGATTTTGAAATAAAAAGGAAAATAGCTGAGTAATGAGTGAAGAAATAGGAGAAAACGGTGCTTGTACTCCCAAACCACTTGTTTAGCATTAGAACATATCGTCTGTTTGGAGCCAGAAGAGCTTTAACTCTGTACAGATGATAGGACTTAATGCCCTTCTGGCTCCGAATAGATGATATGGACCCTGTACCAGAACCCAAGATTAGCTCTGACATTACAGTATAAGTGAACCCCTTCTGGAACATGAGTGTTATTACAGTAAGTCATTTCGTAATTAGTACATGGTACAAATGACCCTGAAATGGCCCCACTTTGTACGCTTAGGTGCATCTGTTTTGGTGGAAGCGCTACCTGTTTAACAATTAAAATCATACTGGTGTGTATTAAAAATGACAGCATATAAAGGTCAATTGTACTCGGTACAAATGACCTTTATCTGAACATGCGCAAATAGTAATTATGAACTAGTTTAACTGTTGCGACTTAAAACAGCTATTATATTCTCCCTGAAACAGAAACAGGTACCGTCATTGTGAAGTTTATTCTTATGTGATACATGTATATTGACTGTCAAATTTACAATACATGTATATGCATTGTAAATTAAATTTCAACTCTTAAATGTTCATTTAGTATGGCAATTGTTCAAAACTTGGTGGCACAGAAGGACCTAAAATATTCTGAATATAAAGTCATCATTAAGAACCAATCATTCATGCCATTTTTCAGATTCGAGACGGGTTGTACGAGTACTCACCAGTCCTGCAGACAGCTTGTGGTACCCAGATCCCTAACCAAGTCCAAACCACTGGAAACACCGGCTCTGTGCAATTCTCTAGTGACTTCTCTGTTGCAGGCGCAGGTTTCCAGCTCAACTGGCTTGCAGTGTCTGGGAGTAACACCATTGCCCCTGTTACAGCTGAGCCTGGTGGTAGGTCATCCATGTCCTTCTCATTTTTCTTTTGTTTTAGTGGGATAGTAGTAGATTTAAAGCTCATAGACAGTCTCGGTAGCAAAAATCATACTGGCAAGAAACTTATCTAACATGGTCACATACTATTCTCCTTTTATCATAAGGCACATGTACGAGATTATTTAACATTCCATTCACGATTTCGAACAAATTTTAGTGTAAATATCTGTAAGTAACGCTTGGTAACAGCTTTTCACTGCCTCACGCTGAGACCATATCCACCCGAAGGTTCCCCACACAATAAACCCAGCGCTTCGCACTATGTGTAGCGTATTCTATAACACACAGCAATCCTCGTGTGAGTAATGTGTGTGGCCGTTGTTCGAATTTACATCCCCTCTTTTTTGGGCCAGGGATTTTTATTCTTTTCACCTCTAATTCGATAAATATTTCACTTGAGGAGGAAAAAACTTCACAGCATCTTAATTATGTTAGTACCCTGCTATTTATTAAGTAAAATCAAAGAAATCTCACGAAAAGTTTTTGAGGGCTTCCCAAAACTATCTAATACCTTTAAAAGCCCTAAAAAGCATAATAGTATGATGTCATTTGAACTGCGGGTTAGTTTAGTACCTCTATTTGTGTATTGAACTGTAGACAGAACCGGTAACTCAAAATGGAAATTTGGTCTTATCCATATTAGACTGGATAAGAGCTAACAAGTTATCCCTAAATCTTTTGAAGACGAATTACATTTTATTCAGCAATTCTTTAGTTTCATTACCCACTGATATTATTTTTGACAACACCCCTCTAAAACAAGTCTCTCATACCAAATTCCTGGGTGTTTTAGTCGACAGTAAACTTTCCTGGAAATTGCACATCAATAATATTTGTAAAACTATCTCTCGCAATATTGGTATTATTAGTAGACTTAGATTACACCTACCACAATCATCTTTGCTTATGCTTTATTCATCCCTTATTTTACCATATTTAAATTACGGTCTTTTAGTTTGGGGAAACACGCATCAAACATTGCTGGAAAGAGTTTTGTTATTACAAAAGAAAGTTATCCGTATTATCTGCAATGCCCCTATACGCGCCCATACGGATCCTCTTTTCTTTGAACAGAACATTTTAAAAATTAAAGATCTCTACTTATATCAGCTTGGTGAATTTATGTTTAAATACAATTGTGGTACTCTACCATGTGTGTTTCATGATATGTTTCTTAAAAATCGTACAATTCATAAATATCCCACTAGACAATCAGATGAATTTCATTTACCTCTTTTGATTGTGGTATATAGACCGCCTCTACATAAGATTATACAGAAATTGTTTTATTCTTCCAAAGATTTCGTCACCACTCGCCTACTCTTAGTTGTTTTTGCGCTCTCAATTTTCATTATGTTTGCTTACAATTGCCTACCTTTATTTAGTCCACTTGCGGACCATTTCTGTCCCTTTTCTCTCCTCTTTCTCGCTTTCACTCTTCCCTCATCATTTTGGTATACTGTGTTTGTCATTTTTGGGGTACATTTTTTTTTCTTTCTCTCTGTTGGCCACTACCCTTCTTATTTTTTATTATGTAATTTACAATTCCTAATTACTGTTATTTGAGGGGTCCACAACTTACAAGCTCCGCTTCTCAGTGGACCTCTCCATTTCCAACAAAACAGATGATTTGCCTTAGTTTATAATTGCAATACTAATTTATCTATTTACTTTGAAATATATACTTTTAATGTTTCATATTGCATGCATTCTGTTCCAAATGTTTAATTCCCACAATATTTGTATATTGATTTTGTATTTATTTTGTTGGAAATGAGAAAAAATAAAAACTGAAACTGAAACTGAAAACCAGACAGAACTGACAGAGAGCAAAGAAAATAGCATTGACACAACAGAGTCGCTGCTGTCATCTTTATTCAAAAGAGACCATTTCTCTTTTCTGTAATTTCTATTAATCTTGCCATATCTCTCTTTTTCTCTCCCTCTCTCTCTTTTTCTCTGTGTGTCTCTCTCCTTTCTCTCACTGTCTATACTATCACAGGTTGTGGAGGAGCATTGTCAGCTACTAACACCGAGCAGAATTTCACTTCTCCTGGCTACCCCAATGATTACCAAAACAATAAGGACTGTGTATGGATCATCACATCATCCAGTGGAAGCACCATCTTCCTCAATTTTACCACTTTTGCACTAGAAGATGGAGGGGTTGACTGTGTCTTTGACTATGTCAGAGTCTATGATGGTATGTTGAGATGGTTTTGACGGGAGACATTGTGGAGATGCTGTTAACCCCGTCCATGCCATAGAGTATTAACAGAGCTATGAGTTTGGACTAGGAATTTTTTTCTTTTCCTGAACAGTTACCCTCATTGTGAAGTTTAGTCCCATGAAGTATATTTTATGCCCAATTTGACATTGAAACAGACATTGTAAAATTAGAATTGAACCATCTTAAGTTCATTTATCGTTATTTTAAAGAAACATTAGGTGTAAAAAGGGGTTTCTTGAAGAGAATGAAATAATAGTTGTCTTTCATACCTGACATTAGAATAATTGATTATATTTCTTACGAATTTCAAGAATAAGATGGTGTTTGGAAGGATCGTATAAATGGGAGGTGACAGACATTGCACTGTAAAGAGGAACAGATTTTATCATAACTTTAAGCCTAGATAACATTTATATCAACAATTGGGATTGAAAATGTACTGAAGCAAATTCAGAGACTAGACAATTGTATATTTGAAAGAATGTTTCAAATTCATTCTTCTTATGTGTATTCAGGGGCATATACATGTAACACTTGAAAGTATGTTCTGAATTCATTTTTCTGTGTATTTTTAGGGGCATCTAATAGCGATACCAGACTGGGTCAGTTCTGTGGTTCCCTAGCATCACCGGTGTATTCTACAGGAAGTTCCTTGAGAATTGAATTCTCATCAGATATCTCTATTACAGACCAAGGTTTTGTAGCTGTTTACAAGTCAGGTAAGATACCTAGTTTATTTTGGGCTTGCATTCATTCATCTGTTCTTGAGATATGGTACTTGAATTGCATTTTAAGAGGAATTAGAGTAAATTCATAGATATCATACGGTAAATGTAAATGAACAATAGAAACTTGCTGGAATTCACATTTATATCAAAAGGACATCTCAAATGAGACCGTATATTTTGCGTGTGGGTTGGTACGACAAGCACAATTTCAATATCCCTTTTTTTTTTGGGGGGGGGTGCTAATGAGACTCAGCTATCATACATTTTGTATGAGAACTGTTTGGCAGATAACATTTATTTGTAGTCTAGTCTTGAACGTTCATTGTAATTTTTGTTTGAATTTATTGTTGGTCATTACTGTACTCCATATTAACTGTGATGTGAAATCTACATAAATTCAAAATTGATAGGTGTTCAGCTGTCAGTTTGTTTCAAAGACTTTTGTTAATTTTGAGCAGTTGAGGGCATTCTTTTGTGTGTGATAATAGAAGATTTGATCTTCTCTTGTAATTCAAGCTTCTTCACTTTATAATTGTCAACAAAATGTAAAGAAATGTGGATTGTTTTCTATGTAGAAGTGTGAAATATCTTAATTGAGAGAAAGAAAAATAATTCATTCATTCATGCATTTTTTCAAATTTTTGTGAACTTCCCATGTAGTCCGGATTTGCAAAAGTTCCTAGCTGCAAAATTGACGGATCACAACATTGAAATTTTGCATTTTGTGGAAGTTTAATGTCACAAATATTCTAGTTTTACAGTATTCAAATGAGGAAGTTAACAAAGGATTACCATATGAACACCAATTCCACCAATTTTCCTAGGTTGTGGAGGTGATTTTACAGCAATGAGTGGAACAGTAACAAGCCCTGGGTACCCAGGCAGTTATGCCTCCAATCTGAATTGTACATATAGCATTCAAACTATATCTGGTGCAACAATATCACTCAATTTCCAAGAACTGGATGTTGAATCTTCAAGCAACTGTGGCAAGGACCAGTTATATGTAAGTTGTATTTGTGAATCATAGCGTAAAAGCCAATGAGTCATTTTCAGAACATGTGTTATTTAATGAATACTGTATGATTTGATTTCAGATTATTGTACTCTAAATGGTTTTGTTAATTTGTTGTTGATTCATTACTGATATACCTTGTTGGAAATTCATGTTTTTCTATTCTGATATTATTTGAACATTTTCCTTTTTCTCAAGTGTTCATTTTCAGCCAACACCATTCATAATTTAGTATATCTGTGTAATGTACCCAAATCTGAATTTCCTTATTCCAGGCATTAAGCTATGTAACTTATACATATCTCTCTTTAAATTTTTTTTTATTTTTATTTTTTTTAATGCATAGCTCTATATATTAACTTACCAGTAGCTTATTTACTTTTATTTTGGCCTAGATGTGGAAATGACTGATATCTTGGTTTTGGCACAGCTCTGTAACTTACCAATATACATGTACATGTATCTTTTTTTATTGAATTTTGGCATAGCTGTGTATCTTCCCGATATTTCTTTTTCAAGCATACCTGTAGCTTTGTGACTCAACCACTATCACATTTTTCTGATTCCTCTTTCAGTTATACAATGGAGGATCTGAGACGTCTCCTGCTCTTGGAACGAGTCCCTACTGTGGTACTACAGAGCCTTCTGGTCTCGAGACATCTAGTAACATGCTCGGAGCACGCTTTGTTACCGATGACTCAGGCAATGGGCGGGGATTCAGCTTCAGTTATGTGACTGTCACAGCAGGTATGATACATATACCCCCTTTACACTATAACCTGTTTAATGCTGAGACTGAGTTAACTAAAACTGGAGTCTTTGGGAAATGCATGTTCCACCAAAATCAAATCTTATCCAATGGGTTAATTTGAATCTATGCATTTAATAGTACAAGAAGCTTACCTTTGACTCTGTATAAAAGTTACACAAGATACACATTTTTGCATATCCTGTAGCCTCAAGTTTGGTGAAAATAGTAGTGGCTTTGTTGTATTTCAGAATCTGGTGAATACTTCTGATTTTGAGTATAAATGATATTTGATTATACCCCAGTTCAAGATATCTCTTGCAACATTGTATATGAATTAATTTGGCTGTTTCAGAATACTTGTAAACTTGATATATTTCCAAACATTTCTATCTTTTGGTTCATGATAAAATTGATAAGATTTATGTACATGTTATTCATTATCTCTCTCTTCTGCAGGCTGTGGTGGACACCAAACCCTAACCAGTGCTTCTGATACAGGGTTCATCTCATCCAACAACTGGCCCAGCAATTATGTCGAGAACACAGAATGTATCTGGATCATCTCTGGACCTCAGACCTATCTCATACGCGGAGTCTTTGACAGTAACTTCTACATTGAGTCTCACTCGAGGTAATGCCAGAACAAGTTGGTAGATTTAGAAGTAAGGAGGCACAGCTGGAATAAGCCAGTTCATGGTTACAGTCTGCGCATGAGCAGATAAAGGTCATTTCAGACCACATTGTGAAATACACGGAGACAAAGTACTGGATACGTGCTCATGAAAGTTATGTAATCATTATTCATTTATGCACAAGCAGTGCACTCCATGATACACAGGTGGAAATATTCTTTGAAAGGGGGAAACAAAGGCTATTTATGGCTCCTATGTAGCACCTCCATCGCTGTAGGAGTGATTATTTCAAAATGTACGAAGTTGGACTCCTCCATGTTTTACTGAGATCTGTGGATATTCGGGGTCATTTGAGACATGTTCTAACCGTGAACTAGTCTATTCAAAATTAATCTTTTAGTTACACTAATGCAATGTGGTATTGATGACAGCACATTTCGGATATGCATTGGCATGAATTAGTATGTAAGCATAGGTGGTGACATTTTGTGTAATTATAATTAAAGGAGTATATATTTAATTAATTTATTGATTTCAGCATATGAGGTGGATTATCCTTTCACCTTCAGCTGGTTTTCATGTGTTGGTTAAGGTCATGGATTCCATGAAAATGAGTTTTTCTTTGTGTATCTAGTTGGTTGCTTCTCTAAAACTAGCTTTCAACAGACTATTTCATTTCTCCTTTAAAGATACTGTTCTCTTTTGGGAATTCCCAAAATATTAATGGTAAATCTGTGCTGTCTTAAGATTGTGTCTCTGATATGGTACATTTACCTAGGCATCTTTTTAATATTGATGAATCTCTCTTGTCTTCCAGTTGCCAATTTGACTACGTCGAGATTCGGGATGGTGGTTCGGCCAATGCTCCTCTCGTCGGTCGATACTGTGGCAATGTTGCTCCTAGTCCTGTTACTACAACAGGCAATGCCATGTACGTCAGGTTCTCAACTGACTTCAGTGTCACTCATTCTGGCTTCAAGATGACCTATAGCACAGGTAAGTTTCTATAAGGTTATCACAATATTGAAATAATGGAAATTCTGTTGAGACATGTTTTTTCAAAGTAGTGTTTTTTGTTCATTTTACAATTAATTTCTAGACATGTAGGAAAGTTGATGATGACTGTTAATCTTTTTTTTAAATCTTGAGGATACTTAGAGTTATTTACACCTAGGTTAAAAGTGGTAAGTGTAGAACAATCTCCTGCCAGTATTTCACTCCAATCCAATCCTCAAGGTGTTTGGTAGGATCATCTTTTCCTTGGAGTTATAAAGCTCTTTGCAATTGGTTTTAGAAAGTGTGTGGGGGCACTTGAACAATGATAATCCACCTCAAAATACCAATTGAATCAGTTAAAGCGTCATGTCAAAGGACATGACTGGCATTGCACACATGCCAAATCAGTTCCATGTATAGTCCACTGATATATCCACTCCATCATCAGGATACATTAGGCAGAAGTTTGTGTTCTTTCTTCAATCTATTTGGTGAAGGGATATAAGATGAAGATGCTCTCATGGCATCTTGTGCATAATACCACTATGTATTCATCTTCCGCCAGCCCAATGTGGAGGCAGTTACTCAGGTACTAGTGGAAGCTTCAACTCGCCCAACTATCCCAACAACTATGACTCGGCTTCAAACTGTGAGTGGTACATCACTGGTCCTGTGGGACACTATGTTACCATCTCCTTTGCTGCCTTCAATGTGATTGGGTCTGGAGACTGTTCTACAGGCGACTATGTCAGGATACACGATGGACGCAATGCTTCTGGTATGTAGTCCTTACGCCCTGTCCATGATGTATGACCTTCAATGCTATTTTTTTTTTAGTTTAAGCTGTGACTAGATTGTAAGACATTTGTGATTTCTGATCATGATTTAGCAATTGTCAATAAGTTGTTTTGTAAAGGTCACACTAAAGTGGTTATGGAAAAGAAATATTAAGTGATTAACATAAAGACAATTATAACCATGAATAGTGATCTAAAAATATTCCTCCACTGATGTGATGTCTATATAAAGGTTTCTTTCAATTCATTTCCAAGGAACATAGATTTTTCCAAACAAAAATTTCCAAACAATAAAGTGAGAGTGAAAATTAATGGATTTTAAAAAAAAAATTGTGT
Source organism: Heliocidaris tuberculata (assembly GCA_025618425.1). Lineage (NCBI taxonomy): Eukaryota > Metazoa > Echinodermata > Echinoidea > Camarodonta > Echinometridae > Heliocidaris > Heliocidaris tuberculata. The sequence continues at coordinate 36,610,831 of CM046832.1, forward strand.
ATAGATGAAATTTGCATTTCTTTTTTTTGTTGTTGTTCCTTTCATTCATATAATGTAGTAGTGTATACAACATGTATCATATGAGGCATTGACCAAAGCCAATTTTTTTTTTGGAAAGGCATTAAAGGGTGGGGGGGGGGGGGGGGGGGGAGATCTACCCTAATAAAATTTCACAGTAAGTGTTATTCAGTCATTCTTAGATTTGTATTGTTCAGTTATAGGCATTGTCAAAGTATAAAAGCACATGTAAGACATCAGTGGAGAATAGTATGGAAAAGAAAGTTTAACCTGCTTTATTTTTCACTTTATACCCTTTCAGCTACTGTGCTTGCAACATATTGTGGTGGCAGCATCCCTGCTCCCATAGATACATCTGATGCCTATGCCTACATTGTCTTTGTCTCTAACTCTGACTCTAACACTGGATCTGGATTTTCTCTTCAATTTACTGCCAGCTTAGAAGGTTTGTTTATGAGCAGATTGTAGATTGGGTTTAAAGATAAAATTAAGTTTGCGTCAAGTGATTACATTTTGAAAGAAACTTTCTGAAAGCAAGTGGGAAAGGTTCATTATGTCTACACAAGTGCTTGGAATCATCAAAATGATCAGATATTGATTCATTATTTCTGAAAGTCGCACGCACCCCACTCAGAAATGTGTGTATGGGATTACGCATATATGTAGCATGAAAGTTGGTCAAAACTTTTCAGCTTTTTTCGTCATACTTCAAATATGAAGGCATTTGAAGAGCAATCCTTTTCAGGAGGATTGTGTGTGTGTGTGTAATTGGGTTTTACAGACGTGTATCAATCACGTATGATTATTTACGTCTGGGAACCGACCTTTAACGTCACCATCCGAAAGACGTGACCCTGTCTCGAATCTGGGTCCGGCTGCATCAGTTCATAACTTCCACTGTTAGCTGGATTACAGGCGCACGCCACAACGCCCAGGACATATGTTCTATGATATTCTTCCAGCAAGACAAGAATGAGAATATATTAATACATGTACCTCTTTTTGGTTGAAATATATTTATGTACAAAATTCTGCATGACATTTGGTCTGACCATCTGTTGATTATGTTTTAAATGAAATGTTTTACTCTGCATTCAGATGTTTTGTGTTGTTGTTTTGCTGCCTACAACACTTCGGCTGATGTTTAGCCATGTCATTTCACTGATGACAATACCTTTAGAAGAAAGAATCGTACACCTTCATACAGAAACATTGCACTTCCTGTTGTCCTTTCTCTCATGTTGTTTTATACAGAATGTGGAGGAGACTTAGTGTCGGCCACAGATTCCTTCTCCTCACCCAGCTACCCCAACCAGTACACACACTCGAGGGTGTGTGAATGGCGTATCACTGTTCAGACTGGTCATCAAATTAATCTCTACTTTGATGACTTTGATGTGGAATATTCTTCTACCTGTGTCTTTGACTCAGTGATGGTAAGTTAGGAAGCAGGGAACATTGTGATTTAGGATTCCATTAGTAGCAGTGGTAATATAATGATAATCTGAATTTACATAACGCTTATGAAATGTACATGCGCTATGCTTGTCCTTTACAGATTTACATGTGTTATTACCCCAGTCATTCGATTAAACCTTGCCTGCACATAATGTATGCACATTCTTTGCTCCATTTGGAGCCTGCCACATACCATTTTACAGGCGTGCCCAATGCTGACCGAATTGACGTTTGCATCCTACTGGGTACTCATTTATGCACTTGGATGGAGAGAAGCATTGTAGAATAAATGCCATGTTAGGGACAAATGTGCCATGCCAGGACTTGAACCCATGAACTTCACATTTCAGGACAAGTGTTAAAACTTGTTGAACTGTGACACCTCTTTATCAAGAGTAAAAAGGTTATGGTGGAGTGGAAGATATTGGATTTTTGAAAATGAAGAAAAGGAGAAGGGAAAAGAAAGGATGAAAAGATTAACCTGACTGCCTTTAACTCAAATAGCATTCTTAAATGTGTTGATATACACTGTATGCCATAGTCTGGACTATAATGATCAATACCCATTGTGCCATCACAGGTTTACAATGGTCTAGCTGACAACTCACCTCTGCTGAATACCCTATGTGGGACAGAGACTCCAGACATGATTTCCTCTAGCGGTAACACCATGCGGGTCGTCTTCAGCACAGATGGTTCAGTTGCAGGCCGAGGATTCCAAGCTCGCTATGATTCCAACGATGCATCAGGTAAGGATGGTGGATGCAAAAGCAAATGATCACAAGTTTGTATACAAGTTTGTTTAGTAGACGTAGTGAAAAGATGCTGGAAATGAAATTCTCTGAAAAGTCAAATTCATATGAGAGTACTTGTTATGCATGCAAGTCAAGCTGACTGGCTCAGTTTCCATATTCTTTCCTTTCCCATTCCTCGGCTATTGTCAATTTTTCTCAATTTGTTTGTACTCTTGAACATTTGTTGTGAGTTTCATTTGATTTTTTTGAAAATTTAATTTCCGTAATTACCTGAACTTTAAGATAACTCTTCATCAAAGCAGTTTTCTAAAATATGTGTTATGCGTAAAGCCTGTAGAGGTCGGACCTTGTATAGTCAAGGATTGTATTTCCAACTGCATGGTAATTACCGAACGTGTATAGTTAAGTGCATACGCGTGGGACTGCGCGTATGTTCTCCACACTATTGAAACAAAGGACACGGTACAAGATCATAAAATGAGGCAAAAAAACATAAGTAATATCTTAGGAACTGCTCTCTGGTCACCCCCAGTCGTCACCCCGTTGGCCCCAAATCGGGGTAAGTTGTGTCTTTTTCCCATAGGTTTCACACGTTCAGAAATACAATACCTTTTTCAAGGGACCAAAACACTGCGTCGTTGGAAAGGGGTTCGCTCGGAAGGGAATATCGTATTAGATCTACGTTGTCTTTTTCAAATTCCACCAACTTCTTTTTCTGTAGGATTTTAAGCATTCATTATGTAAGTTTGACAGATATTCTTTTGATATTTTATTTGCTATCGTTGATTTTCTGAAAGTGTTCGGAAATAGGATCCACTACCATACGTGTTCTGCAAAAATGGTTTGACAGATACCAGTTATTTGTTGTCTTGAACATTCAGGGAAGCGTTTCATCAAGTGTTTTGTCAGTGATTTTTACCGACAACTGTTACAAGCTACTGAAATCCTTGCATCTGATTGGCTGAGAGCAAATTTGTCGGTAAAAATCACTGACAAAACGCTTGATGAAAAGCTCCCCTGTGTGCGTTTTGTTTCATTCAGTGAGAACTAATTTTCCCTTCATCACCCAAACTCAAGATTACCTGGAATTGAAATATTTTTGTCATAATTTGTTCTGTGCTTGAAATACAGTGTGTGGTGGTCAGGTTACTGTAGGACCTGGTGGATCAGGTTATATCTTCAGTCCTCAGTATGGAATAGCTAATTATTCTAACAGTGTCAACTGTGAATGGACACTCGGAAACTCTGCCATCACCAACAGCTCCCTCTATCTCACATTTGACGAGGGTTTCGATCTGGAAAGTCACAGCACATGCTCATTCGACTATCTCCAGCTGTTTGAAGGTATTCCTTTTTACTAGTTAAGTTCATACTATTTGTCCAATATTTGATAAACTTTGGAGTTGTATTGTAATTATATGATAGTTTTTTTCCCCTGCCTATTCCTTTATTTTGATAATCAATTTCTTTCAATTGAGTTATTTTTTTCGTTTTAACCTAGATTCATTCTGAGAGTGAAATTAGGAATAGACGTGAGGGCTAAATGGTAGATCTGATCTCTCGAAATTGGGAGTTCTGAAATTAATATGATACTTATCTGATATAATATGCTATTCCGCTGTGGTAAGGTGTTAACCACATATTCCAATTCCCTTGGATAGTACTCAAGTCCGTAGGTCCCCTGGTTACTTATTTACAAGCATATACATAATAGTAGTCTGGTAAGATGAAGTCATCATCATTATAATAATAATAATTATAAACCCAGTATTTTTAGTCCGTCATCGATCTAGTTGACTATTTTGAGGCACAGTATTTTTATAGTGAACAAGAGAGAAAGAGAATATCTGTATGTGTATATCTTCACCGATGCTGTGATTTGATGTACATGTATTGTAGGGTCTGATGGCAGTGGAGTAGAGTTAACAAGGTTCTGTGGGAGGACTGCTCCACCTCCCTACTTCATCCCATTCCAAACAACCTTCCTGAGATTCAGAACAGACAGCAGTGTGGTCGGAGAAGGATTCAGAATGAAATACCAGGCTTCAGGTCAGTCAACCTAACATTCTATTCTTACTCCTTGCTATTAAAAGAATACGAATTCTTAATCAATGTGCCGTGGGCAGCAGTCCTGCCCAAGAATATTATATACCTGGTGTATAGATAAGTTTGGCCTATTAAATGGAAAGTCCACCCTGGTATTAAGTTGATTTAAATAATTGAAGAAGAAATGAGAGAAACTGATTAGTGAAAGTTTGTGCAAAATCTGAAAAGAAATAAGAAAGTTATGAATTTTTGAAGTTGTAATCAATCAAGCACATATTGGCAACTCTGTGATGTATCTTGCAAGCTCCTCTCCCTTTTGCTCAGTACAGAAAATGTCATTAATATTCATTTTCTTAGTTTTTGATGAAGGAATGAATTTTTTCCATACAGGTTTTGTGTAAAAAAAAATGTAAAAACAATGCTTATATCTAAGGTGCATGTACGATTGAATACTTTCTTTTGAGAAAATGTGAATTAATGATTTTGCTGATACAGGGTGAATGGGAGAGAAGCTCGCAAGATACGTCACAGAGTTGCCAATATGTGTTTGATTGATTACAACTTCAATAACTCACAACTTTTTTGTTTATATTCATTTGTTTCTTTCTCATGAAGAAACAGATACCTTGTGAGGGTTGTTCCTATGAAAATACTGAAAACAAATTTTAACTATGAAATTTAGAGTTAAAACTGAAAATTAAAATCTGGAATGATTAATTTTGATAATTGTTTTTGGTAAAACTAGTGGGATAGAAGGGGATTAAGCAGCATTATGAGTAGGCCTCCTTACATCACATTATATTATGTTATTTCTATCTGAGATCATGCAACCTGAATATATTTCATAAATGTAAAGTTATAATGTCGTTGTGCTGTACAAATATGTTTACTACGATATCAGTTGTAACACCCAATAACAGAAAAACTGTAAAAGCTGAAAATTGTGCATACATTGTATAATGTATGCAAGTTTCATGAGTGGTTCAGACCAGCGAAAGTTTCATGCTGCAGAGTATGTAATTGAATCACAACTGACACAACACTGAATTTTTAGAATTCACAAAATTTTCTTACTTTGAAAATGGCTGTCGTTCACAATTCGCAGGCGTTGTTTGGTGTAACAGTATTATTCTGTTCATGGAAATACAAAATTTGAATGTGAATTTGAATGTAAAATTGGAATGACTGGTCCCTTCAGATTTTAGATATAATGGTTACCAGCAATTGTGCAAGTTTGTTCAGTTGGTCAAGTTATTTCTCATATTGTTATCAGGAGCTGTAGAAAAAAACCCAACATTTTGCAATGAATAGTAGTATTTTTTGATATGATTAAAAAATATTTGAATTTTCCATATGAAATGACTGAAATAGTTATCATCTTTACCTCTTTAGAAGTAATAAGCCATTTTGTAATTAGTTAATGGTACAAGTGACCCTGCAATGACCCCAGTTTGTATGCATATGCGTATCTGTTTTGGTGGATGCACTACTTGTTTAACATGTAAAATCATACTGATGCGTGCAAAATCGTGCGTACAAAATGACAGCGTATAAATGTCAATTGTACTCGGTACAAATGACCTTTATTTTCACATGCGCAAATTGTAATTAGGAACTGGCTTATTCATTTGTTTGTTGTTACGTACATGTACATGTACTTGCTTGTATATGTATGTTTGAAATTGTACATAAATATGTTTTACACCTTTGCAGCAAGAATATGTAAAATCAAAACTATTCCTGTCTTATCTTAAGGTTGTGGTGGCATTTTGACGGGTACATCTGGTGTCATTACCAGTCCTAACTTCCCTGACAACTATGACCATGATGACCATTGTGTATGGAGGATAGATGCCCCGGTTGGAGAGACAATCACTGTAAGTTGGTTGGCATGAGAGCAGATATATACTTGCACCGTTGATTGTTATATTTTGTGTCTTTCTGTCACTGCTGTCAAGTTATGATAAAGATGTGCTGAAAAAAAACAACTGATTTGTCTTCGTAGGGATACCAAATAATCTCATATTTTTCATATTAAAAGGCTTTTTTCAACTTATTTAGATTAATAATTTCTGCCTTCAAAACCCTGTCAACCCTGTCATACATATATTACACTTGTTGTATCAGTACCTAAGAAAGCATATTGTATGAATTGAAGGTACACTGTACTTGTTCAGGATTGTAAGGTACCTGCAAAATGTAGTGGTACGTTAAGATGCATCCGGAATGCAAAAAGCATGATCCTTGGTGATAGTGGTAAATTTCCAGGTGTATTTTGACATATCTGAATGACATTTTTAGTAATTTTTAGCCAAATCAAGGTAGTAGAGCTATTTATGCACTCTTTGTCTAATGATCTGGTGCTACTTCTGTGCAAAAAGATGATTTTCAACAATTATATATTTTGCTTTTCGGAAGCATCTCAACGTACTACTAAATCCTTTTGCTGCACTACTAAGATATTTTTTTTATACATCCTTAAATGTGTGTTTCTACATATTTCTCCTAGTATACCTTCACATCCTTCGACATTGAGACCCATTCCAACTGCGGATATGATTACTTGTCCATAAGAAATGGGGGTTTCCCCGACTCCCCTCAGATCTCTGGGCAATACCCCCTCTGTGGCAGTGTGGCTCCAAGCGGCTTCACATCGTCTAGCAACCAGCTTTTCATCGTCTTCCAGACTGATGAATCAGCATCTGCTGGAGGATTCAGGATGGAGTGGACTACCGTTACTAATGGTCAGTTGAATTGGACATGTCTTAGGGCGATTTTAGGGCTGTGGGTGGATTGATGTATGGATAATGACATGGATTAGGTGATTGGTGAAAGCACATGAATTTGAATTTTTGAAGAAGAGTAGAAGGGTCTGGCGGAAGGGTGTCATGGAAGGAAGAAGGTAATGAAATGTTTTAAAATCTTGGATAGCACTGTATTTTATAATTTTATGCTTACAAGTAGAAGTCAGCCAGCAAAATAGATATTATTGAATATACATGCAAATGTCTTTCCAGAGGAGAAAAAAAAGGATTTGATGTTATTTAGTAATCTATATGTAGACCTATGTGGACTGATATAGTTATATGCATATTTATAGAATGGTTGAAATTGGTTTATATGAGACGTCTCTTAATATTTTTGAAACCCGTTGCCAGGACAACAACTGATGAATAGGTAGGTAATGAAGGTAATTGTAATATAAATTTGTCAGATTTATACTATTGCTTCAGATAGTATACAAATATACAATGGCACTCAAGGATCTAGCTAAAACTATTCACATCAAAGGAACACCAAATAGTTCTATTTGGTGTTCTTTGAAGTGTGAAGAGTTTTGGCTTGTATATTTGTTCTATATCCGTCATCTTGAACAAAAGCTTAATTCTACTATCTACTTGATCATCTGCACTGTAGGGTATGATAGACCGCACACTTATAAACAAACAGTTTGAAGAAGGGGTGAATATGCGTGGATATCAAACGCATAATGATGACATTATCACGCACCGGTGCATGCCTAAAACAATAGATATGTGCAAATGAATGTTGTCACAATGTAGTACGTGCTCAGGCTGAGCAGCTGCTTTTGTTTTTTTCCTTCGCGTCGCGAGTCGATGGGGGGGCGGGAAAAAGAATAGTTCATTTTTTCGTGCTGAAATCAAATAGTTCATTTTTTTCCCTCTGATGATGGGAAAAGATGAACTATTCGATGATGTCAGCAGGAAAAATGAATTAGACGGCAAGAAACGGCTTTTCTAGTAAAACTATTCGTTTTCTTGTTGTGTTCACTCCTAATGCAACAATTTTACGATGAGGGATATAATGCTTGATATACTTTTAGAATGCTGAAAGTAAGAGGCCTTATTACAATACAAGACATTAGTTTATTGATCATAGAATATTAAATGGTCTATGCCTTCTGTCAATGTTTTCTAATGATCCACACACTAAACCAGGTTGTGGAGGTAACTTTCATGGGACAACAGGAACCATCCAGACTCCCAACTATCCAAGGAACTATGATGCCAACTCAGAATGTGTCTGGAGTATCTTATCGGAGGATTCAATGCATATCAATCTCAACTTTGACCCGACTTATGGCCTTGGCACTGGCGACACCATTGAGGTGAGGGAAAATTGAAACACATTGGCTTGTATTCTACTAATTCAGTTAAAGGGAAGCTTGAGTTCTGGGAAAGCCGAAAAAGTATTTGTAAGCTTTCTCATTCCTTTTATGCCAGATTGGAAGAACATCATAGTAGAAATTTCCCCTGAAAAGAATTGCTCTTTGAATGCCCTCATATTAGAAATATAATCAGAAAAAGCTGAAGTGTTCGGGCTGAACATTCATGCAATATGTGTGTTCAGTCCCATACATCCATTCCTGTGTGTAGTGCATGTGTTTTGCAGCAAGATTGTGTCAATTCCTTATCATTTTGATTATTCCAAAACCACTCGGTATACACCAACTCTCATGTTGACATACTCAACCTTCCCCAGTGCTTAGAGACAGTTTCTTTCACACTGTAATCGCATGACCAGAACTCAACTTTATCTTTAACCAGGGGAGCGTTCCATCAAGTGTTTTGTCAGTGATTTTTACCGACAAATTTGCTCTCAGCCAATCAGATGCAAGGATTTCAGTAGCTTATAACAGTTGTCGGTAAAAATCACTGACAAAACGCTTGATGAAACACTCCCCTGTTGCCTACTGGAAGCGGATGTTCCCTGTGTTAACCCTAAAAAGGCTGGGTTATTTTGGCGTTCTCTTTTTTTTTCTTTTTTTTTTTTTTGGGGGGGGGAATCCACACACAAATACACCCCCCCCTCCTGGATCTGGGCCTGAGGTGATGAAAATTTCTGCAACTTGGCACTTAAATAGAGTACCTTATAAAGAATAACCCTGTAAAAAAGTTTCATATCTATAACTCAAACGGTATTTTAATTATCGCTTATTGAACAATTTCATTTATCCTCAAAGAAATCGCGGCAAACTTCCCCCCCCCCCCCCTCCCCCGGCCCTTTTAGGGTTAAGCCTATGGGACTTTGAGAATTCAGTAGTTGATGGGTCTATCACGATGTCATGTTTAACAAAGGGAAAACTTAGCCTCTGTCTAACTTCCATTGCTTAACTGGACTTCAGACCAAACTTACACCCAGTGTTGGGTTTAAATTTTTAAAGAATATGGGGCAGTATTTTAAAAGAATTATTAATAAAGATAATGTAATGCAATTTCTGGTTTGATCAGTCATGTTTTGATCAAGTCTGTGTCAGTGTTTGTGTATTCATATTAAAGAATTCTGAATGTTCGTATTCATGAAAATCTGGTTGAAAATGCAAAGAAGGATTTGTGTATCTATTGGTTGGAATGAAATTGCATAGGAATAAACTTAATGGAGGAGCATGTATCATTATTAGGCAGGGTTTGACCTTCACAGGGGTCTGGTATGCATTGACTTGCAAATTTTACCTCTGGACCCCAGAAAAATGATGAGGTTTAAAATGGGGTAACATAGATAGAGACCATAAAAAATTTGTTCAGGAACCCCTGTGAAAATATTTGCCATGAAGCCCCGGCATATTGGTTTCTGGGATAGCAATGTCAAGCACCAACCAGCTTGCTAGCAATAATATCTATTGTCATTGAATCAAATCGTCCTTTATTTTGAAATTAAACATTTTATATTGAATTTGATATCTGAGATTTTGTAATGGAGAAACAGGTTAGGATAATGGCCATATAAAAAAGAAAAATCTGAACTTTTTAGAGTGTCCCATGTAATATGCATTGGATACATGGGTTATCTAGTAATAATCTTGTTATACAGCTTGATAAATTAGTTATATTAGACATTTGAAATCTATGTCTTATGTTGCATTTTTCGGAACAGTTCTTTGATGGATTTGACGACCAGGCACCCTCTTTGGGGACGTTTAGTTCCTCGTCTCCTGCTGCGCAGGTATCATCAACCAATTACATGATGACGGTGAGGTTCCGCAGCGATGCAAGCACTCAGAATACAGGGTTCATGGCAACTTGGACTAGTGGTATGTATGCCCTAGTGGATATTATTTATATAATATTGACTGGCCTTGAGGGGGATATCAGAATATATTGCCCGCAACAGAATCATATTGTCCCGAGTCGAAGACGGCGGCAATATGGTTCTTTTAAGGGCAATATTCACTGAAAGTGGAGCCAGTCAATATTATTATTATTACCTATATCATGTATATTCCTATTTTGTAGCAATTACAAACATGTCTCTTTACCTGTCAGTCCCTCTGATTTCAGGTTATTCATGCAGGTATGTAATCTGGCTTTTTATTTTGCAGCTAAAATGCCCCGTATAGGTATTAATGTGGAACAATATTAGACGGGCCATACTTTGTAAAGTGAAACTTTTGGTCAAACACATGACCAACTAATTTTGCCTCATTGCTGGAAAATCAGATTACATTTTATTGATTTTTTTATAATACATAATTATAATTTCTTGCATGAAAAAGATTTCCTTTCTTTGACAAGGAAAAGTCATTTCCCAACCATAATGTTTTTGCAGAGACATTTAAAAATGCCCCTTTTTGAGTGGTCACACACATGACCGACCCAATGTTCACTTCTAAAAGAAAAAAAATGCTCATTAATTGATGGAAAATTGCTTTCAAACTGTTCAGAGCATACAGCAATACAGCAATGAAAAGTGGAAACTTTTACATACAGCAATGAAAAATGGAAACTTGCACTCCAAGGGAAATAGAAGAAAAGTAGGTTTGAATACCAGCAAGTAAGACCCTTTTTTGTGTGAGGTCACACATGTGACCGACCTGCAGTTGACCTCTGAAAGAAAATGATGTATGTTGGTCATTGTTGGTGTGTGTGTGTGTTCAAATTGGTGCAAACTTGGCAAAGTCGCAAGTACTGGGTTATGAATATGATTTCTATGTTGAAGAGCTGTGGTGTTCAAAGAAAGGATGGATTTGAAATGCAACATATATTCATGGTAATTGTGGAGGATGTTGTTTCCGGAATGTACCGAATTTTTTTTCATAAACTATATACATATTCATATACATTCTTGAATAGTCACATGTAATGATCAGTTTCCTGCTTGTTTGTATGAGAATGCATGAGAGAAATCAGTCTTGTACATGTATTTGTGATCTAGACAAAAGGGCATAAGTCACATTTGTGAAGTATTATGAAAGTGTGATCAGTATCAAAAGGCCCATCAAAAAAAAAGATGTCTGTTTTTTGTTTTTGTTTCCGAACAACTATTAGTTTCTCCTGCCACAGAATGTTGAATGTGGAATGACTAAGTGTAAGTGATGCTCGGAAACCCAAATAATTCACCCTTATATTTGTTCCATTTCTAAACAGAATGTGGAGTAGAATTCACTGATGTCGGTGAAGGTCTCATCAGTTCTCCTGGCTACCCAGACACAGATTACACCAATAATCTTAACTGTAACTACAAGATAAGCGTGGATGCAACTGTTCCTCTTGTCATGAATTTCGAGGATCCCTTCGATATTGAAAGTAAGTTTTTTAGTTGAGGTTAAAGATAAAATTGAATTTTGGTCATGTGATTACATTGTGAAAGAAACTGTCTCAAAGAAATTGGGAAAGGTTGATCATGTCTACATAAGAATTGGTGTATACTCTGAGGTTTTTGAATCATCAAAATGATAAGAAATTGACCTGATCTCGCTTAAAAAGACATGTACTGCACACAGAAATGGGTATAGGGAACTGCACACACATGCGGCATGAATGTTCGGCCCAAACACTTCAGCTATTTCTCGTCATATTTTGAATATGAGGGTATTTGAAGAGCAATTCTTTTCAGGGGACATTTTTGCAATGATGTTCTTCCAAACTGACATAAAAGGAGTGAGAAAGCTCACAAATTATTTTTCACCTTTCGCAGAAGTCAACCTTGTCTTTGAAATACAGAAATATGAGATAGAATATGGTAATTAACTATCTTCCAATGTACATTTTTATTTAGTTATTGCTATAATGTCATTTTTTGGGGGCTGACTTTTTTTTAATTAGCAGCCGAAAGCGGTGGAGTAGACAATCAAGTTTTGTATTTGTTTTCTTTAATTTTTTTCAGAGCCATATTCAGAATTTGCATGTAATACTTACTTTCATGTACCAGCTAAAAGATCTCATAAAATACCGCCATTAAGAAACTCCCACTACGTGGTGGCCAGTTTTATTAACTCTTTCTGTGCCAAGGGGTTTAGCTCTCTTCAAAATTTTGCCAAAATGTGGTCAATGCTTACTTTTCAAATGTCTGCACTTCATTAACCATCTATTGTTTTACGAAATATTGTATACAAAACTTGTCGGAAATTTATTACCATTTCTTATGATACCAAACATTATTACTTAACCCAACTTTGTGCATAAAAATTATTGAAAATAACATTTGAGTTTCTTTTTTGTCCATTATTTTTTGGTTTTTCATTCGTTTACTATTGTTAAATGTTGAAATAAGGTAATATCTTTTTAAAAATCGGCAATTTTCTCTGAAAATTGCTATGGTAGCATATAATTGTAATCATATATTTAGAATGCTTGATTTATGCTGAATATTTTGATATACATTGACCACCATATACCTTTCCTGTGGTCAAACAATTGTTGAATGAAAATGACAAGTCTATCTGATGTGACATCGGCACTGAAAGAGTTTAGACGATAAACAGGGCTCGACACTAACTGAAAATTTTGGTGGTCCAGTTGGTCCACCAAATTTGACATATTTTCATTTTTGGTGGACCACACTCAATTTTGGTGGTCCAAATTAAATAATGAAATAAATATGATTTTTTTTCAAATGTTTAGAGTTATTTGTTTGCGGTATTATTTTCAATTTCATGACATGCGCTTGACCTCACTTTCACATACTGTATGTAAAAGCCATTATTTTCGTGAATTACGCGAGTTGATGTTGGGATGCGAATTTAGCAGCTTACAAAAATTTTTCCAGCTACGACTGCACTAATTTGCGCTGCAAAAAAGTGAAACCTGAGAAACCGGACCTCAGATCGCTATGATCAGGGAGGTGATGATTGAAGCTTAAATTATCACCTTAATCTGCTCAATATAAATGCTAGTATTTAATGTACATAAATTCTACTACATAACAGTTGGTTAGACTCTTCAAAAATTGGCTTGAATTTCACTTTTATTCTAGCTCAGAGCTAAAATCTTATGCCTTAATTCATTCTCCAGTAAAAGACATTTATATTCTTTCATTTAATATGATTTTTTATTGAATTCCTGTTGCAATAATTCAGATTTGGTGTCAAATTATTGAATTTCTTCAGTTATTCTTCATTCTCAAGTACATGTATAGTCACATGACTAATGTTCGCGGTCGCAAAAATTTGCTATCACAATCGCGATCGTAAAATCTGCTATCACGATCACAATTAAAGTGAAATTTAAGCCAATTTTTTTTAATGTCTAACCAACTTTTACATGGCAGAGCTTATGTTCAAATTAAATGCAAGACTTCAAAATAGTAATTTAAACAATCACGTCACATGCACTTCACTAGCACTTGCTGTTCATCATCAACACACAAACATTTTGTGAAAATGTGTGGCGCATGTGATTATCGAGTTAAGCTCTTTCCTTGATTTTTGGTGGTCACCATGGGACCACCATTTCCTTGTTTTCTTTCAAATTTGGTGGTCCAACACATCATTTTGGGGGACTTTGACCTCCGCTAGTGTCGAGCCCTGCAATAAAGCCTCCCTAAAGTATTTACTTTGTCTTTTCAAATAGCAATAGAAAAGGGAAATCTTGATGATGATTGGCTAGTATAGTGCTCATTTAAAACCTTTGATGTTATTGTGTACAAACTAGGTACTGCATGTGTGTGCTGGCACATGTGATTGTGTAACCTTAAAAATGGGTACCTACTGTGGAACCACTATCCCATCTGAGTTTATTAGTCTTAATTTGATTTGTTTCTATATTTGGTACTATCTCCAGGCCACGGTACATGTGCCTATGATGGACTGCGTGTGTATGCTGGTACCGATAACTCTGGAACATTAACGGGTACCTACTGTGGAACCACAGTCCCATCTGAGTTCCAAGTCACAGGTCCTGTCTTCCTCAACTTTTACTCTGATGGTAGTGTCACGGGAACAGGATTTAGACTCAACTTTGAGCAAGGTATACTTTCCTTTTTCGGTCCTGTGTGTTTGTCTTGTTTCAGTGTTGTTTATAAAAATGGGTTCAAGAATGTAGGCAATCTGATTGGTCAAATGACACCACGTGACCGTGCATTTCTCTGCCCTACCTTCATGACGGTGCAAAAAAGTTCCCATCAAAAAGTGATAACCCTCGGCAAAAAGTGATAATGCACGGCTAGGATGCTATGAATTCATATTGCAAGGACATGGATGCCCACACTAAGACGCACATTACACTTTTTACTTGCGCTTTATATGTGATGTCATCCCATTAAAAGCAAATGGCGGCCTGCCTCCACAGTTTCGCGACTCTTGGCCGCTTGATCAGGTTTGTAGCCAGTTTATAGACATTTTATTCATATTGTAAACCCATTTTATAAAACAAATAAGTCATGCATGGTAGCTCGTGCATAAAGGCCACCACACACCTTACGATCGGTCTGCGATTCGATTTGTGAAATAAATCGTTATGGCATTAAATATTGGCTTTTAATATTGGCATTTTAACAAAAGAAATCTACCCTATTCAGGTTCTGAAAAGTATTATGAATACTAAACATAGGGTTTTGGTAAGCTGTCAGCTTTCTACAGGGAATAAGGGCAAAATTAGTTTCAAATCGTAGGCAGTCGTGCGATTCTTTACGCATTGACGTCATTACGACTCGGAGCCGATTTGGCCATCCCACCGACTAGAAAACTCGGCAAAGGCCGTATTATCGATTTTACTATCTGTATGACTATTCAGACCCTCAATCAAAAATATTTTTCGTTTTTAAATGATTTGTCAAATGATATTACATTTTCTTCTTAAATCGGATCGCAGACCGATCGTAAGGTGTGCGGTGGCCTTTAGTGATATGCACTGCACTTAGTTGAGTCATGATGAGGCAAATAAAGAACTGTTCAAGTCCTGTTCATTATCCTATTGTGATATATTCACTAATGCACTCGCAAACATGCATTATTTGTCTATTGTCTATTGACTCCTTACGGTCCGTGCCATGGGTGGCAAATCCTGCCCAAGAATAGCAATGATGAACTTTATATTTGAGCTAAGAACACGTAGCTCTTTCTTCCAGAAACAGAAATAGAAACAGACGTGTTTACTGTGAAGATTGTTCCTTCAGAAGATTTCATACTCATTCCAGTCATTAAAAACTGAATTGGAATTCAAAATTTGATCGTTGAATGTTTGTTTACAATAACTATTGGCAAACCTAGTGTTTCAGAAGGGGCTAATACCTTTCATGATCATGATGATAGTAATTTGTCCTTGAGATCAATTTCTGACTTTTAGTTGCACATTTCCATTAGTTTTCTTAATAACCCTTTCGGGACATTAATTATTTATTAAAGGGCTATTATTGATCACATTTTTTTCTTCAAATTAGGTACAATAATATTTTTCTTTTAGTGCTACATGGTTCTAATAAGTTGCAATGTCTTTGAAAACAATGTACATGGTTAGGAATTTTGTCGAAAAGTTGAAAAAACTGCTAATTTTCATTTAAAAAAAAACAATGATTTTGAATCTCTCCATGTGTTGCCAATTTAAGGATTTTAAAGGTTATTCTTGTTTTTAGAATTCCTTGCACCAAACACAATATGGTCATGCAACAAAAATGGACATAGTGTGTGCAGAAATTCTTGCTCTTTCTTCTTCTCATGCATTTGGTATATTTCTTTGAGCACTGAATCAAAAGTAATTGAGCTAAACCACAAATTGCTCAGTTGTCTCGAAAGGGTCAATACTTGGCACATTCTTCATAATTGGATATGATTTTCCTCAAAGGTGATTTTTAACTTCTATCTTTATTTCAAATAACTAATGTTCTGGAATAAAATAACAAATGTACCCCTGTCCCTACAGTTGAACTAAATTATTCAGTGCTCCAGATGATATTTGAAAGGATGTTCGATCTATATTAGTGATACAAATTGCCTTCCTGGATGTATCTTTTTTCATTAACCTGTGGCAGACTAGGTTTGAGATATTGTAAGCATTTCGCGGTGTGGAAATTTTCGTGCATTTTGCGGGGCATGAAATTTGTGCGAAAAAATAAAAACACATATATATATTTTCGTTTATGTATTCTTTTGCCCATGAGCCTAGCGCGTCGGTGAAATTCACCTTGCTTGGCCGAGCGCAAAAAATTAATTGCGTGAAAATTTCCACTTTTACAGCAGATGGTAACTTGTGCTGGAGTCTATGAGAAATATGTGCTAATACCAACATCAGATGTTCAGTAAGTTAAATTCTTATTGGCATGAGTCATATTTCACAGAAGGTTGTACAGGTATTAGTTATTACACTGTATTGTGATGGTGTCTCTGTTGTACTGCAGGTTGTGGTGGAGTATTCACTGCTGATTCTGGTCTAATCACTACCCCGCCCCACCTGACATCATACAAGAATGATCAGAACTGTACCTGGCTCATCACTGTTGATTCAACCAAGAATGTAGAGTTTAAGTAGGTTTTTCACTTCTGTAATTTCCCTTGATATCTCCTCTAGGGTCACTACACAGGTTGTCCTCGAACCTGACATCATTTTGTTCTACATTTTAGCAAAATGCAGTTGCAAAACAAATAAACCTCTTTGGCCAGAAGTTGGGCAACATTTTATGTCTGATAGGAAAAGTCATCTCATATCTGCCCATACATGTACAACATTTCATTTCAGTAAAATTTTCTTGTATCTTGAGATTAGAGGTTACAAAGCTTTTCTTCATCAAATTTTTTCTTCTCTCAATTTTTGCACTTCAGATTTGACACATGAAAGTAGAATATTATTCTTGGTGTGTCTGATGGGAAAGTCCTTTCATAACATCATCCCATACATCATTCCATTGCAGTAAAATGTTCTTGTACAAGTAAGTATCATGATTACATAGCCACTTCTCTGTTTTATTTCTGCTTTTCTCTATTTTCCCCCCTTCAGATTTGACACATTTGAGGTAGAATACCACTCTTCATGTGTCTATGACTACGTCCAGCTATTTGATGGCGCCGATTTCAGTACCCCCCTCACTCAGCCTCTGTGTGGTGGTACCATTCCACAAGGCTTCTTCCACAGTACTGGTAATTCTATGCTAATCAACATGGTCACTGACGCGTCAGTCACTCTAGCTGGATTCTCCGGAGCATATCTCGCTACCTACGGTAAGTTTGATGTCATTCAGAAATTAATGAGCATTTCAGAATTTCTTGGTGGAACACTATTTTTTGTTGTAAATAGCTGCAATCTGAGTTTGATGTCATAGTCGTCATTGATTTTTTTTTTTTTTTTTTGACCCATTGACTACTGAATTCTTTAACTATCATAGGCTTAATACAGGAGTCACCCGGTTCCCATAGTCTGTGGGTTAATGAAGAATTGGTATGATAATTAGAGGAGATGATTGTTTGACATGCAAGATATTTTCCATTCTTGATGTGGATTTCTTACTCTTGTTTTGTAGTTTTCATTTAAAAGCAAGTGATTTTTTTTTTTTTTCATAAGTAGAAGAAAATGATTTGCATGAACATCATTCAACATAAGCTCTTCCCTTCTGCATCAAGGCAAACTTGTTTCCTTTTATGATGTAATATGAGCATACAGTCAAACCTGTATGTAAAGACCACACAACAGAAAACTAGAAAACAGTCTTTACAGGCAGGTCTTCTGTATGTGCAGGTTATTTTAGAACAGGTTTCAATGAGTAACATTGTAATACCAGCCCAATCTCACGTCCAGTTCAAGATACTGTTATTAACTTTGGAATGTTTTCATCAACTACATGTAGCTCCCTCTTATCTAAAATGAATTACCCACTGCATACAAACCAACAAGAAATCTTTGATCATGTAAAAAGAATTTGTTTATTGTTCTGCCTATTCTTATAAAAACATATGGTGAACGTTCATTTGTCCATGCTGTCCCAGTGTTATGGAATAGCCTCCTCACACTCTTAGAAACATTAATACAATAGATACATTTAAGTCTGCCCTTCAGACACACTTATTCCAAATGTTAAACAGATAAAAAAGGAACTCAATAACCTGTTTTCTCTTTGCTTTTTTTTTCTTTTTCTTCCTAAGCACCCAGGAACATACTTATGTAATGTGTTATGCAATATACAGGAATGGTTTATTATTATTATTGTTATTATCATTATTATTATTGTTTGTTCATGGGAAACCAAAATATGGTCTTTCTATAGAGGTGATCTCTAAAAACAGGTTTCACTGTACTATTAGATTGATTCCGAAGTGGACAAGCTGAAAAATGTCAACCCCAAGAGTTGTAGGAGAAGTATCGTCTTAAATTGTTGATTTATCTTGTGTGCAGGACCAAGCCAGGGATGTGGAGGGACTGTGACGGCAGCATCGGGTACCATCACGGACTTTGACATTGATAACAATGGGCAGTATGAGAACTCGGTAGACTGTAAGACACAAGTCATCCTGCCTGATATCAACAAGGCAGTTCAGCTCAGCTTCTCGGGTTCGTTCAGTCTCCAGGATTCAACAGACTGCGTCAGTGACTATGTAGAGGTGAGTGAGATTTTCACCCTGCCACTTCTTTGGAAAGCTTTGTTGAAGCGGTGATTTACATTCAATCTCTTTCATTTTTATTTCCCTCATCTTCATGCTACTGCTACATGTACTTGTGTCTTGTAGAGCATCACACGGCACCTGCTCTCTTGTCAATAAAAGGTCATGTTAGATTTTTGTGTATTTAGATTATTATTATTAAACAGTTTTAATTAGTTTTATTATTTGTGATAATAACACAAACAATTGTATATTCAAAGTTTCATCTAAAGGTGGAAGGCATAAGATATCAATAAAATATATGAAAGGTATTAATCAAACTTAGATGATCTTTTAGTTACATATACAAGAAGTATGCTGTGATCGAAATAGAGATAGTTATTATTAAACATTAAAATTTTCTTTTTAGTATGTTTGAATATTATGTATTTCAAACTTGTTCTCTCTCTTCCTCTCTCTCTCTCTCTCTCTGTCCCTCTCTGTCCCTCTCTGTCCCTCTCTGTCCCTCTCTCTCTCTCTCTCTCCCCCCCTCTCTCTCTCTCTCTCTCTATCTTTATCTGTATTGTCAACCATTAGATCTATGATGGGTTCAGTTCATCAGCTCCTCTGGTTGGTCGTTTCTGTGGCAGCACTGCTCCTGATGATGTCACCCTAACGGGGAACCAGGCTTTTGTGTTGTTCCATACCAATGATGCTGTCACAAGCTCTGGATTCACCCTTCAATACTCATCTGTTGATTGTAAGCATACTTGAATCACTTCAAACAATCTTATTTCATATTGTCACTCCCATTATATATATATATATATATATATATATATATATATATATACCTAGATTCAACGAAGGGGTGAAATTTATTTTTGTTTATTGTATATATGTATATCAGTGCAAAATGACGTTACAGAGAATTAATGGATTCAAAATGCTAGTATATGTTTAGAATTCATTTGATTCAATTTGTATTTATGGCAAAAAGAATCGTATAATAACTACCTTTTGTGTGCGATAAGGTATTTTTAGTAAATCCCCAAACTAATGATATAATCAAGAAAAACAGACATCGCCCTAAGTCCAACCTCAAGATGTTAGGTCCTCAAGAGTTATACATATATAGATTTTCCATGTTATATTATACGAAAATGAGTTCTCCCTACCGAACAAAACTTTATATCGATAGAATGCCTCCTACCCCTACGGAAATGGGAAAAAACAGTGCCGAAAACGTTATGGAGAATCAAAAAATTCCCCTTTGCACCAAATTCCCCCATCAGTCGATATTTTTTTGCACAGGACTTTGCCTAAAGTAGGATTTAGGTACATACATGTATATATATTTATATATATATATATATATATATATATATATATACATATAAAATAATACCTAACTCCTTTTGTGCTGTTGTTAGCAAATCCTACCAAGAATTTGATTGTTGAACAATATACTTGCACCAAGAATGGCTACATTATTCTTCCTAAAACAAAAACAGACACTGCTACTGTGATGTTTATTCCTATGGAACGTACTTTATATCACATTTAAATATGAAATAAAGATTGCTAGTCAAGATATAAAGGTAATTCTTCCCTTTTGCAAACTTACACAAAATTCCACAAAACTTTGCACAGGTTTAGAAGACATCCTGTAGATACTGCCTTTGAAATTTAAGGTCACAAGTTTTAGAACTCCTTTGTAAGAAGTGAAAATCTTGCTTTTGTCGCAGAGGGAGCTATTCAGAAATCAATGCAACTACATGTACTACTAAAAAAAATTTTTTTTTTTTGATTACGCGATTTTTTTTTGAAGTCAAAATTACCAAATTGTTGTTATTACTTACTTAAAAGCAAATTACAATCCTTTTCACATCTGCAGAAGTTATGATTTAATTTAATAATAATATGATTTTTTTTTCAATTTATTGCATTCTCACACAACTTCAAAATTTAGGGCTGCAAATGGGATAAAGTACCTTTAACTCCTGCAAGTTCATTTTAAGGCATTTTGTTCATAAACTTTGGGACACAGTACTGGTATTAAAATGACAATACGTTGGGTAAGAAATGTCTCGCAGCTACAACAGTCTTGACGTGGCATTGGTAACACTCATAGATTGCAAAAACTTGATTCTGGCTTTTACGTTTCTTAACAGTACCATGCGGAGGAACCTTCTATGCCACCAGCACTGCTCAGACCATATCATCTCCAAACTATCCAAACAACTATCAAGCCAACCAGCGATGCAGCTGGGTAATTGACGCAACCAACGCGACCAATCGAGTCAGACTGGAAGTCACTGATTTCAATGTAGAAGCGCAGGATGACTGCAACAATGATTACGTTGAATTCAGGGATCAACCCATTGTGAGTTATCGAGAGTGACCTTGTCCCCAACTTTCCTCCTTACATCCAACTTTGTACCTCTTTTTCCAAATCATATTTCCTTTCTATTCTCTTTCATCCTTTGCTGCTTACTTGTGGAAACTGCTCCCTCCCTTTCCTCATGAAGTTGACAGTCTAGAACACTCTGCATTTTGCCTCAAAAATTGACCTATTTCAGAGGTGAAAATACTGATTTTATGGGAGGTGCCTGCAACTTGGAATGTTTTTGCCAGAAATATGGGGTCATATAGATCGTGGGAATGATCGTCATCGTCACCTTCCGTATTTCAAGAAGGACTTGTGGAGACCCGGTAATGTCACTCAGTAATGCTGCCAAAGGGCATAAGGTTATATATAAAGGTCAATCTGACATTTTGCTTTTGATAAATATTAGGACCAGTAGGACTGGATATACTTCATTAATATAGGGCTGTGGATTCTCCAGTAGTGGAAGAGAGTTGTCAACTCATATGCTCTTTGTCTTCTGATGATAATAATGTGACAACCCAGTGTAAAGATGATGTTGTTCTTAAGAATTTTATCTTATATTATCAAGATGGAACATCCTTAGATACCATACAATTTTGTTGTTGTTGTGTGTGTGTTTGTGTGTGTGTGTGTGTGCGTGTGTGTAAAGATGTCCCTTTTGCCATTTGATGAATGGTACAGAGTACTAGACATTGATGCTTCTTGTTTTCCCTCCATTTAGTGCATTCTAGGTGAACACTACATTACCAAGTCTTTCTTTGTTTCATTTTGTTTTGTTTGTTTGTTTGTTGTTGTTTTTTTTTGGGGGGTGGGGGGTTGCCATGCTTTACTTTAAATGATAATATTTGTCAATATAATCTAGCCAGTGTCCCATGGAAACATATTTTTTTTCATTATTTCTACCACCCAGTCCATGTTGTATGTACATGTATGATGAAAACAAGAATGCTTTGACTTTACAAAATAAATTAAGACTTCTGCACTGAGTTCATGTACGTAGCATTTGACCAAGTTGGTCTCTTCTTGTAAAGCCAATGATGGAAGTATTTCTGTCTTGCAGGGATTGGATGGTCGTGTCCTAAGGTACTGTGGTTCAAGCCTCCCTCCAACATTTGATTCCAGTGGACAAACAGTCAAGGTTTACTTCTATGCCGACGCATTTTCATCTACAACAGCTAAAGGATTCTCTTTGGATTACTCGATAGCAGGTAAAAAGCAGACCAGTGTAGTGGCATAGCTATTGGGGGGGGGGGGAGGGGGTAGGGGGCTTGTGCCCCTAGATGGAGAGGTGGGGAAAAAGGAAAAAGAAAAAAAAAGAAAAAGAAAGACATGAAGAGGGGAAAGGAACATGAAAAGAAGATAATATGACCCTTCTCCTGAAGGGATGGTGATGTTAATTTGCATTTGTCCACAGATTACCCCTCACTATCTTAACCAGTGCTATGCCACTGGACCAGCAAATAGAGAATAAGATTTTATTTGTGAAAGAAGTAAAAGAGCATGAGTTTAAAACTAGCTTGGTTATGTAGTTGCACTTTGAGGGAAACTGGCTTGAATTAATTTTAAATAGTTTATCATGAGGTACCTGAATTAATTTTAAATAGTTTATCATGTAGTGGATGGGTTGTGTAGACTATCAAAATGGTAACTTTTCATTTGAATCATCTTATCCTCATCTTTTCGGAAATTTTTTCTTGTCATGGTTTTTTATTGTTATTTGTTTACTTGATATTCTTTCGACATATCTATTTCATGTGTGCAGCATATTTCATATGATTCTAATTCATACGATATGAGGATGCCTTTTGTATTTGTACATCATTTTATGAAGTAATATTGTATGCGATCTGTCAAAATCAGAATTCTGTCTCTTTCTATTGCCGTATTTGTTTCAGGTGCAGTGCATATTGGATTTGATTTTTCAAAGAATACTAGTATCTTCTGTTTGATGATATTCTCCAACAGACTGCAACAGGTATAATAGCCAAACCTATGGTTCCATCGCGGCGCCTGTATACCCCAGGGTCTGGAGCAATACCCATGACTACAGCATACAGTGTATATAATATTATTAACAAGAGATTCAACAACAAAACATTTTTCAACATCAGCCATCTATTTTTGTATATCTTACTTTCTTTTTTTTTCAATGACATACACATTTCTTTATTTTGTAAATCTCTAAAATAAACTTTGATTCATACTTTTTGATTATACAGATTGTAACAGGAATTACAACCAAACTCATGGTACTGTCATGACACCTGGTTATCCCAGGGTCTACAGCAACAACCATGACTGTAGCATACGAGTCACCAGCCCAGTGGGGACATACATCTCCCTGTACTTCAACCACTTTGATGTAGAGTATCATTCAAGCTGTGCATATGACAGTGTGACGGTAAGCTGATTACTTCAAAAGTTGTACCAATGTTGACTATTAAAGCTATTAAAGCTGCAGAAAATTTTAAGACGAATGCAGTATATTTCCTTTATTGTGTTTATACCTCTATTTTTATATGTATCATTCTTGATAGATACTCAAAAACATGATAATGTCATTTGTCCATATATATTATTATGAAGTCATTAGAAAGGCAATCTTTTAACATTAAAATTCTGTTTGAAGTATATTTTGCTTTATTCTTTTGATGACATATACATTTACTCTTTTCTTTTCTGTGTAATTTTGCAAAATGAACTTTTTTTTGTTCAAAAATTATCACATTCTCAACTCCTAATTGATATCTTTATGATTTAGTGAGCTCACCCAAAATAATAAAACCTTTTTTTTTTCTAATACCAACAAATTCCTACCTGATCATTGTCTTGTTAATGAAATTTATATATGTGACAGTTCCTCCTTTTCCTCCTCCTCCTTATCCTGTCCTCATTTTGCTTCTCCTTCTCCTTCTCCTCTTCATTCTCCTCCTTCTCCTCCTACTCCTTCTCTTTCTCCTCCTTCTCTTTCTCCTTCTCCTCTTCCTTTTCCTTCTCCTTAACTTCTCCTTCTATTATTATTTACTTTGTAATTGATGATATATAGGTGTATAATGGATCAGATGTCAATGCTCCTGTGATAGGCACATACTGTGGAGACAGCCTTCCTCAACCTATCTTTGCCAGTGGAAATGACCTCTTTATACGTTTTGTGACAGACATTTCAGTGACGCTTGGAGGTTTTGATGCCTCTTTCACGTCTTCTAGTGTCCAAGGTAAACACACTTCCACCAAATTTTGAAAGTCCTTGTCAATACGAATGTAGACTTACACTTTCATTGTCTTGTATCCATTACAATGTATATTTATTTTGGTAAGCAAGGCAGAATGTCTTGGGAATATATCAAATATTCTGTTTTTGTTTCTGTAAAATAACAGGATAAATGTACATGAAAACACTTTGATTTTATGTTTTGTTGATTATAAGTCATCAGTCTAGTGGCGTAGCTAAGAGTGCATACTTATCGAATTGAAATGATAGACATTTTGTAATCAGGTGTATTGAGATTGGGGCAGATCCAGGATTTTGTGAAAAGGTTGGGGGATGCAATTCAAAAAATATATACACAGTGAAGGGGGCAAATTTTGTTTTGTTTACTTTAATAGGGTATGGCACGTGGATTTTGAAAGCAGGGAGCACAGGCAGGTTATGCCTCCCCCCCCCAAAAAAAAAAGATCTGCCACTGTATTGAGGCATCTGTATTGAGAGTCTTCCTGCTTATTGAAAACCTGAATGTCAGTTGTAATTCTCTCTCATTATCATAAGCCCAAACAGCCACAAAATAGAGACTGAAATTTTGTCAAAGAATCCGCCTAACATCTGTCAAATTGATATCATGCTTACTTCCACGGGTTGTGGAAGTAAGCCATGGTAGAGAGTTTTGTTTAAGAATCTGAACATCTATCAAATGGATGTCATGCTTACCGGTATCCCCCAACAGGTTGTGGAGGTAAGCTGAGTGGCCGTCACGGTAGCTTCACCAGCCCTATGCACCCTGCCGTCTACCCTAACAGTCAGACATGTGAGTGGATGATACAGGTCCCTGCAGGGGGGCAACCTATTACCCTATCCTTCACCACATTCAACATAGAGGGTACCGAAGGGGTGTGTAATGAGGATGTTCTGGAAGTCTATGACGGTGTCGATGCCAGCGCTCGTCTACGAGGGCGATATTGTGGAACAGTGAGTGGTTTTATCCCTTTTTCTTCTTTAAATAAAAAAAAAATATAGCACATTTTAATTCTTTGATTAAAGGGAGTGCAATACGTCCAGGGTATATGTTCATATCAAACAAAGAAAAGGGCAACTGAACACTAGATACAGTAAACAAATAAATAACATTGATTCGAAAATAATGAAAATGTAAAATGTTGTAAAATTAAGAATATGAATTAAAACTCACTGTATTATTATGTGCTTACATACTGCTTTATGTAGTTATCCCTTCCTTGTAGGTATTATGTTACAAGTTTGTTTCTTATATAAACGAATTAGATTTTAAAAGAGAAGCAACACATTTTCCCTACCAATACCAACACCCTAATCTTTTGTTTTGCATGTTTTTATTCATGGCTATAATTGTTCTGTTGAAATTGAATAGTATTCTTATGTCATGATCTAGTGCTGTTAGGCTATGCGAGATGCTGATGGGTTTATAGAGGCAATGAGGATTTCATACCTAAATGGCCATTCCTTAGGGTTGAATTTTTTGTCTCGCCTGCGTAAGCAAAAAGCGAGACATAGGCGCCACTTTTCCGACGGCGGCGGCGTCGGCGTCAACAATTTTGGAAATGTTCTCATTTCAAAAGTATATGTTCGATTTCCATGAAACTTGAACACAAGTGTTGTAAAGTATCACAAATAATGTGGAACAAATTTCAGGTGAAAGGTCAAGGTCAAAGGTCAATTAAGGTCAGTTGAGTTAAATTGTGTTCCAAAAACTTAACCTGAGGTTAAGTTTTTGAAAGTTTACTTTATTTCAAAAGTACTTGTTCAAATTCTTTGAAACTTGGTTATTCTTGGTAGGGATTGTCTTCATGTCACCCTCTTTCAAATGAATACCCAAATCTTACATTTTCATCACATTAAAGGTCACCTACTGACAGTTTAACTTAGTTAAGTTTTGGGTAAATTTCAGTTTTGTCTCTACATACAGTACATGTATGTACATGTAGTATGTACATGTATTGTACACATGCATTTGACTTCTTCTCAAAACTTTGCTGGTAGTGGATTTCAACCAGAATTGGCAGGGATCATCCTTAGGCAAGGAGGATCTAAATTAATACAGATGGGGGTACCTATCAATATGGGGGGGGGGGGGGAGTCTTGGGGGCACCACCCTTAAGAGCACCAATAATGGCAGTAATTAGATTCATATTTGCTTCTTGTTGCAAGATTGTTAGCAAAGTTGATAGGTATCATCCTTAAAGGAAGAAGACCTCAATTTCTGAAATAGGGTACCTTGCCTCCAAGGGGCTCAGGGGCAGCACCCCTTAAGTGCCCCTATTGTGAAAATGAGATATTTGTTAAATGCATAACTGGGTTCTAACCAAACTAGGTAAGAATCATCCTTAGGCAAAGAGGATCTAAATGAATGTAAATAGGGTACCTATCCCTTAAGGAGAGAGTGGAGTGGCAGGGGGGGGGGAGCAACCCCCCCCCCTTCCCCCAAAAGAGCCTGTGACACCAAATTGACATTTTTCTTTCTTCTGTAAAATGTATTGCCACATGTAGATTGTAACCAAACTAGGTAGGAATCATTCTTAGGGGAAGGAGACTTCAAGTTGTTCAAGTATTGTAGATCATTATCTTCAAGAGTCTGATGGAGGGGCACCACCCCAAAAGTGTCCCAATGGCAATTATATCATGTACACATATTTTTCTGCTTTAAAACGCACAGCTTGATTTCAGATGAACTTCACCATCCAATAAATCTTACTTGAAGGGATTTAAGTTATACAGATGGGGTACTGGCCTACAAGGGGGGTGGGAGGGGAGGGCTCAGGGGCAGGCTCAGGGGCAGCACCCCTTAAGTGCCCCAACCTTTGATTTTTCACCAAGCGAAAATTTTGCCCCAAAAGTTGCGTGATGCAGGCGAGACTGCCCTGGGCATTTCCCTTGTTTATTTTTGGTTGTCTTTTTGTGCTCAGTCCCATATACCCATTTGTATGCGCAGTGCATGTGCTTTTCAGTGAAATTGGGTCAATTTCTTATCATTTTGATGATTCCAAAATCTTGTCATATTTCGAACAAAAGGGCGTTTGGAAAGCAGTCCTTTTCAGGGGACATTTCTACTATGACACTCTTTGTGTGGGCAGTTCCATATACCCATTTCTGTGCGCAGTGCATGTGCTCTTCAGTGAAATTGGGTCAGTTTCTTATCATTTTGAATTTGATGATTCCAAAATCTTGTCATATTTCAAACATGAGGGCGTTTTGGAAAGCAGTCCTTTTCAGGGGACATTTCTACTATGACATTCTTCCAGGTTGACATAAAAGGAACGGGAAAGCGCACATTATTTTTCACCTTCCCACTGAAGAATGAATTATTGCTCTGGAAACCGATATTTCAGTTTTCTTATATCCTAAAGTAGACGGCTGATTCAGTGATTTACCCTGGAGCTTGTGCAAATGATTGTATGATGAAATATTCATGACAAGCAGATTGCAAAGTATAGAAAATCACACTCTTTTTAAAGAGCTCAAATAGACGTGATGGATAGAGTGAGCTTTGCTATGAATTGATGTTTATTGGTGAATTCAGTGAAATGCAATGTAGCTATTTTTTTGTATTTATAAGGCATTTCCTGCAATGAGCCAGGTAATGTATCATTTAGGTATAAAATAAGATAAATGCAAACATCCCCTTATTTAATCCTTTATTTTGCCCACCTGTAATTCAGGCAGCCAGGTGCATATTCAATTTGTTTTCTTTTTCTTTTTAATACCTGCTTAGTCTGGATCCCCCCCCCCCCCTTATTCTCACAAAAATTTTTGCTTGAATGATGTATCTCCTACGTACAGCTGTCATAGTGCTGATTGATTTGGGACAAACACTAACTACATTTATATTTCCTTTCAACGTCTCCCAACTTTTAAAATACTATTAACGTTAATGTATCTTGAATACATGTATATATATGTGACATCGCTTAGTTTGGATTTTGATAGTAATTGCAGCTGGGATTTAGGAGTAGTCTTATGTAGTTATTGCTGCAGGTTAGAGATGGCATAATTGGTGGCAAAATAGCCTCAATCGTTCTTTTCTTTTCTTTTTTCTCCATCCCAGTTCCCTCCTGCTGACATAGTAGCTTCAGGCAGGGATCTCTTTGTGAGATTTACAACGAATGGACAAAACCCTTCAGGCGCCTTCCAGTATACAGGATTCAGAGCCACGTTTGACAGCTGAGAGCCCTCCATATCAAAGGTAATTATTCACCTCCCTTCCTATCTGTGTTAAATGTTTGAATGGGCTGTGTTTGAAAAGGATTCAGTACTTGCAGCTTTGCTATCTCCACATTCATTTGTGCATTCTTGATAGACAGCTGATGACACCCAAGAAGCACATGAAGAGGAACGGCCAGCTATGTCATTGACATTTCTTTATTGCTGGCACATGAAAGGGACCAGCTGATCTTCATGCATGCATGGAAAAGATTGACATTTCATTTCTTGGGAATTTCTGTATATTTATCATTGACAAGCTATACAATTGCTTTAAAAAAAAAAAATCCATAAATTCATTGGTGAATGGGTAGTAGACTAATAGAACATAAAATCATGATTTTCATTAAATGCGGAAGTTGTATGAGAACATGAATTTGATTTAGCTAATTTTCCTCAGTCGTTTTATATATCAACATAATATAAAATATGATTTTATTAGGAGAGAAGGGTGATAAAGAAAGAAAGATCAGTTATACAGAAAGAGGAGGAATGTGTGTGTGTGAGAGAGAGAGAGAGAAAGCTAGTGTAGGAGAGAAGGAATTCTTAATTAAATTAAAAATACTGGTATATAATAATTTGTTTTTCTTTTTACTTTCTGGTACAGGTATGTATTTAATAGTAGTTTTTTTTTTTCTGGTGTGTATTAGTAATTTGTTTTTCTTTTACTTTCTTACCTTGTCAGATGTTAACTTTTCGAGCAAGACGTTTCTTAATCAATGTATTCACCAAAGTGAGAAATTTTTCTGGAAGAGCACCATTTGATTCACACATTCCAAGTCGTCTTCCACATTGGATCAATACATCACACCAACTGAATGACACACTATGCATTTTTATATCGGTATTCAGTTCTCATGTGTCATATATAGAGTAAATTTGTTCACACTACTCTAATGCAGTAGGGAAGAGGGTAAATGGATGTAACCAAAGTACTATATTGTGGTAGATCATTTTTGTATTCATGATGATTTCTTCTCTACATGAATGCTTTAAAAAAAAAAAAGTATATTGTAAATGAAGTGAGAAAATATATTTTGATATCTGTGTCAAGTGTATAGTGTCTTCTTATATCATTTACATAGATGTTTATCAAAGAATATATTGTTGATATATGATATGTATTCTGTATGTAACTTTTTTTATATGTGTGCTTCCTTCACGAGAGCATGTGGATCATTTAAACGAAAAATTAACCGCATATATTAACGTTTCACTCGTACAATACTTTCTCTTTTATGAAAAAGAACGACTGACATGCAGTGCAAATAGTAAATGCCGACAGTATTCAGCTTCTAGTGTGCTTCTCTTCATTAACCCGCTATACAAAATCATGTGAATATTACCTCGTTATGACCAATAGGTGTATTTTATCATACACTGTATATACCTTAACAGTACATACTTTCAGTGTGCTACATCATAGACCTTAATCTTTACCGGTATTCAGTCATATTAAAGACAAAAGTGTGCTCACCGAAAGAGAATAGTCACAGTTGTTGCATTTAGCGAAAAGGATTGTTGAATTTAGCCAATGGTCTGTACATTCATAGTTATGATATATCTGTATTAGAGAAAATCAGATTATGTAAAAAAAAAATATTAATAAGAATCTTGAAAAAATTGACTTCATTTTGTGATTGCACTCATTTCTTTGTGCAGCTATTCCCAAATTTAATCATTAGTACAGTGTTTACTCTGAAGACATGTGCAGTTGGAAAAAAAAAGGGGGGATAATGATTACTACTTTTTTTGGGGGGGGGGTAATACTAAATTTATGGTGGTGTTTCTTTAATAATGGTTCACAATTCATGGAATAACTTAGTTGAATTAAATTTGAATAAGACATTACATTGCAAAGGACAAATCATCAGTATTAGTGCCATAAATTGCCTTGTCATTCTATGATTTATCATCATATTAATTCAAGAAATGATTAGTAACAATGTGTTGGATAAATGTTTGGGATATCTTTTATGTACTTCTAATTAATAACATTTTTTAGGTTAAATGGTTTTGGACATACATGTGGATTGATGAATATTTACATGTAAACCAAAAGGGGAAAGGTATATTCAGATATATGAATTATTAATGAGGGGGGGGGGGGGAGATGGGCCAAGGTTATGTAGGAATGTGAAATACAAAAAATGGAAAAAACACTTAACAATTTGGGAATTATGTGATGGACTATAAGTTATATTTTGCTGTTGTCAAAAGGTTAACTCTTATTTTGAAAGATTTTTTGAATGAAAGAGAGGCTGAGACAGACTACTTGCAATGGAACAATTTCTAGATTATTTTTTCTTCACCAGGATAGATAGGATTGCATCCAAGTTTAGAGATACAAAATATGACCGTTCCGCCCACACTACATTGCTCTCAATGTTCTGGCTACATTGTATAGAAAAATAAACCATTGACTTGCTTTTTTTTTTTTTCTGTTATCTTGTCTTTCCAATCTTGAAATCTTCAGTAAATATATTAGACAGGCAGAGTTGACAGCATAGAATAGATTAACCAATAAATAACAGAAATGCAATGGGTGGGGGATTGTACAGTTATTGTAAATAAACAGCGTCTTTCTATTAGAAAAGGGGAAAATGAGAAGAAATATCCATTTTGCTGTGCCATTACTAAAAAATTATTTTCAAAGGTCTGCCAGTGTTATAACTTTCAAGTTGAATGTCATTGAAATGTTATACGTTATGAGGGATTTTATATGTAATTTGAGGTAAAATGGCAGAAACATCTTGCTGTGTATCGGTCATACTTATGATTATGTGGTTGCACAAGATACATGAGTTAGTGTATATGATCAATGATGAGTGTAAAGGAGAAAGTTACCTTCGAATGCTTGTTGATTTCTAACCAGCAATTTTCATATAATAATAATAATAATAATTGGATTTATAAAATATGTATTCATCGGAAACCTTCACAGATGCCTTCTATATTCACTGTTTTTTTTAATGAAAAATAAAATCACATTCCACCTTTAAAGTACTTGACTGTTATCACTTACAAATTGGATAGATTGCCAGTTGAAAATTCTTACTAGATTATTATTGCTGTTAAGCTGTGAGACAAAATGATCCCATGTCTGTATTCCCTTATACTTCTTTGTATATACAAAACTAACAGAAATTGTCTTCAAAATACGTGCCAATTTTTTCTATTTTTTTTTTCATCAGTACCACTTCTCTTTCTTACTATGCATGACTTTTCTACAGATTTTTTACAATTTTTTCACTGTTTCAGAAAAAAAAAGTATTTTTGATAATGTATTGAATTATATGAATTCTCTAAAAAAAGTATGAAAATGTCTTTTAAATAGTGATGTCAAATTAAATTCGTAGTATTCAGTAGTATATCATGTAGGTACAGTAGAAAGTGTTTGTGCTGGTAAAAGTGTGCTCTCGATTGAAATTGGACACCATGAAGAAGTTTTTTCTGTAGACACAATGCAACAATGCGTGAATGCTACTTTTCAGACTTAATGATTATTCGCGTGGATGTGCTATATAGTCTGTCTGTGTGCATGAAAACCTGTTGAGATATCCTGATGTTGATTTGTATTACCGATATTAGTTTTACATTATGAGGAAGAGTTTATTTGTAGGTTAAGGATCTTCTACCAAATAAATTTGTATGTTGTAATTTCCCACAATAGAATGGGTTAGTGATAGTCATTTTCTCATCCAATTTGATTATTCAGAATTTCTCTTTGTTTGAAGGGGGTGTTTGATATCTTTTGGTTTGGGTTATTGATTTTGGGGAAAGAGGAAACACGGAATAAAAAATTTGTATTTTGTACAACTGTTTTTAATTTCCAGTGTTAAGTAGTGCACTCTGTGTCAACAGATACATGTAGCTGCTTTTATTTCTGATGTATTAACCTGTTGAATTTTCTCCTTCCCATAGGCTTAATACAGGAGCCACCCATTTCCTGTAGGCAGTGGATTGGTTCAATGACCTTTGTATATGTGTGCTTGTCTTTATTTTGTTCTAAATTCATACAAAAGGAATGCTGTGGAAAGAAAAAAAAAATAATTGTCAGTTCGTCCGTGTTCAAAATGATATGTAATGTATATGATGAATTATTAAAGAATAGTAGTTGTCAGTTTTGGAAAAAAAGGACTATTTGATGTCTTATTTGTTCCACATTTGTCTTTTTTTCCAGGATCACTGATGCTTTGATTTTTGTTATTATTATTATTATTATTATTATTATTATTATTAATTATTATTATTATTATTATTATTATTATTATTATTTATTATTATTATTATTATTATTATTATTATTATTATTATTATTATTATTATTATTATTATTATTATTATTATTATTATTATTATTATTATTATTATTATTATTATTATTATTATTATTATTATTATTATTATTATTATTATTATTATTATTATTATTATTATTTATTATTATTATTATTATTATTATTATTATTATTATTATTATTATTATTATTATTATTATTATTATTATTATTATTATTATTATTATTATTATTATTATTATTATTATTATTATTATTTATTATTATTATTATTATTATTATTATTTTATTATTATTAATTATTATTATTATTATTATTATTATTATTATTATTATTATTATTATTATTATTATTATTATTATTATTATTATTATTATTATTATTATTATTATTATTATTATTATTATTATTATTATTATTATTATTATTATTATTATTATTATTATTATTATTATTATTATTATTATTATTATTATTATTATTATTATTATTAATTATTATTATTATTATTATTATTATAATTATTATTACACTCGGCACAAAAAGAAAGTCAATCAAGCCTCCACAAAGTTACCGAATCCCTTTAAGCACGAGTGAACACATTCATTTATCTGTTCCAAGGTGCCAAAGTAAAAGTTGCAAAAATGCAACAAATTTTTGTTAAAGTCAAACAACTTGAAATTCACCAAATTGCACCAAAAATTAAAACAAAGCATGATAAAAGTTTGCATGGTTCATTGCACTTGAGAAGAAAATCAATCTTCACATCTAGTAAAAATGGTTTATGCACGCTTGGGCTAAAACCACTTGGTCTAATTTCCAGATGGGCTACCTTCATTCGGGCTAAACCCTTTTGGTCCATTCTTCATTTGGTCTAATTTGCACTTGGTCTAATAACCAGAAGGTCTAATGACCACTTGGGCTAATTATCACTTGGTATAATTACCATTTCGTCCGATTCATTTTGTTGTCACTTGGTCTACTACCAGTTCGTCTAATGTCAGTTTGTCTAATTCCCAGTCAGTCTAAAACTAGTTGGTCTACAGGCATTTCGTCTAAAATCCACTTGGTCTAGTATCCATTTGGTCTACATGGCATTTATATGGTCTAATGTGCAGTTGGTCTAACTTTCATTTAGTCCATTTTCCATCTAGTCTAATTGTCAGTTGGTCTAAATGCAAATTTGTCTAAACATCACTTTGTCTAATTATCACTAGTGCCTGTTGGGCTATTCCCTTTTCGTCTATGCACCTACCTACAACATTATGCGTCATTTCGTTGGCCATCCCTGGACATGTTGTGGCCAGAGCTTTTTGAAAGGGCCTAGGGGGCCCGGGGGGGGGGGGGGGTTGCTGTCCTGACTCGACTCTATCCTGAGCTGAGGTCAAAAACAAAAACAAAAAATACCGATATCTGTAATATGTCTTGTATACCGGGCTTGTTTATTTGTATATTTGCTGGACTCTAAATATTTACTCTTTCTGTAATCCGTAAAATTTACCTTATATTTCTGTACAGAATATTGATTTTTAATGAAAAGGAAAGAATAAAAGGATACTTGAAAGAAAAAAAGAATAGTGCAGTTGGTTGCCAATTTCATTTCCACGCGCCGCACGAATCTAGCACAGAACTAGAAGACGTAGAAAGCTCATGCGGGCTCTAAAGTACAGCTACCGGTCGTAGGTGGTCCTTTCAAATACAAAATTTAAATAATGTGTACGTGTCCTTGCTTTGCTCGCTGAAGGTTTAACCTGCCTCTTGCTAGACTCAGTATAGCCTTAGTGTAGGACTTAAATACAGTATTTGCAAAAGTTTAACATTAATTTTGAAAGAAATCTCAATTTTAGCTTACCATTAAGCTAACTTCCTCGACAACTTCTCAGATTTGACAGGGGATAAAAAAAAATTGAACGTTTATTAATGTATAAAACTTGAAGTTCCGTCTGCAATTCATCAGTGGGAATTGCAAAATTTGCTGGGTAAAATGCGGAAGAGCGGAGTTTTGACGGTTTGAATATCCATCAAATTTGCTGCTAATATTGCATGTCAACCTCTCTGGAATAACCTCAAGATAAAAGTGAATAATGATACAATGTATTTTAAAGTTTGGTGTACGAAAGGAATACGCTTTGTCAATGACATTTTTAAAAGAGTGTTGTACCAAATTTAATACAACCTACAAGCATTATATCAGAATAGTCAGGCTGTTAACGAAATGGGGGGGGGGGGGGGGGGGGGAGAGAATTTACAACAGCGCAATTTTTGGCCTGTGAGTCATATGTATTAAAAGCGTTGATTTTAGATAGGGTGCCACGAAATTGATTTTAATGGTAATTTGATATAATTGATTCATATTTATGCATAATGCACATTTCCAATGACATATCAAGTAATAACTGTACAAGCACCTCAAATTTGTAACACATGGGTGAGTAAGGTCAGGTTAATGAAATGACTATGTTATTTTTTATATTCTGAATATATTCCTTGACTTTTAAAACTATTTTATTGTAATTTATGCATATTAATTAAATTTCAATGGTATATCAATAGCCGACTATACCAGCACTTCCAATGTGATACTCACTTGTAAACAAGGTCAGGTAAATGAAATGACAATGGTAAGCTGCAATTTTCAGAGTATATTTCTTGATTTTAATGAAAATATTGTATGTATTGAAGAGCTGAAGCTCTTAAATACGTGCAATACGAATGGCATTAACACTTTGGATACATGTAATTCCAAATTTTTGCATAAATTTGGGAACTTTTGCATGAAGATGTGAGTTATTTTGATGAGTCCTGTGGGGAAAAAAAATAAATCTGCAGGCACAACAAATACATATGGAAAGTTTAGTACATTTTCAAGCACTTTTCAAGAATTTACAACAGCGCAATTTTTGGCCTGTGAGTCATATGTATTAAAAGCGTTAATTTTAGATAGGGTGCCAAGAAATCGGTGAATGGCACCCTATTTAAAAATGTTGATTTATGCAAAAAACACAAATTCAATTATTTGTCTGGAATTATAAAAACTGCTTTCTTAATTTTTCATATCCAGGTGAATTTGATGAAGTCTGCAAATTCATTTTGCTTTATCTTAGTGTTAATTTATTTTAGTTTATGCATAAAACACATATTCTATGATATACTCACAAAGTACATGTGGAAGGGCTGCATATTCTACCGCAAAGGTTAGATCGATCAGTGAGATTAAGATAACATAAATAATTGCAATAATATTGTAATGTTTATTGATTTTAATGGTAATTTGATATAATTGATTCATATTTATGCATAATGCACATTTCCAATGACATATCAAGTAATAACTGTACAAGCACCTCAAAATTGTAACACATGGGCGAGTAAGGTCAGGTTAATGAAATGACTATGTTATTTTTTATATTCTGAATATATTCCTTGACTTTTAAAACTATTTTATTGTAATTTATGCATATTAATTAAATTTCAATGGTATATCAGTAGCCGACTATACCAGCACTTCCAATTTGATACTCACTTGTAAACAAGGTCAGGTAAATGAAATGACAATGGTAAGCTGCAATTTTCAGAGTATATTTCTTGATTTTAATGAAAATATTGTATGTATTGAAGAGCTGAAGCTCTTAAATACGTGCAATACGAATGGCAATAACACTTTGGATACATGTAATTCCATAATTTGCATAAATTTGGGAACTTTTGCATGAAGATGTGAGTTATTTTGATGAGTCCTGTGGGGGAAAAAAATAAATCTGCAGGCACAACAAATACATATGGAAAGTTTAGTACATTTTCAAGCACTTTGATTTTTACTTTGTCTAGGTATATACAGTAAAACGATTGGCATATATTAGCAGAATTTTAGCATGAAGATGAGATTTAATTCGATGGGTCCTGTGGGAAAAAATAAAGCTATTACCACAAGAACTACATATAGAAAGTTTGGAACAATTTTAAGCCATTGATATTTACCATGCCAATGGACTTACTGATTTAATGCATGTAAATCGCATAAATTAGCATAATTTTGCATGAAGATGTGGTTTGGTTCGATGGGTCCTGTGGGAAAAAATGAAGCTATTGTCCCAACAAGTACATCTGCGAAGTTTGGTGCTTTTGTAAACTCTGTCCCCAAAACTAAAAAATATGGGCTTAACAGACCTGACTATAGAAGCATTGTCTCTTATATTGAAATGGAAAAAAAGGATGCTCTCATATTTATCATTCGTTTTTAAATCATAATGAGAAAGAATGTAAGAGCTTCACCAAATGGAAACAGAGTTTAGAAATCGAGGATAAAACATGGTGCTCATATTGTCTGATAAGTCAACTATTGATATAAATATGAGATGGTTTCAATATAAGATTTTAAATCAAATGCTTTACATGAAAGATTCACTGATGAAATTTCAAATAGTTGATAATAAGCAATGTACATTTTGTAACAACAGTGAAGAGACTATTATGCATATATTTTGTCGCTGTCCATATTCAAATGTAATTTGGGCTAAACTTGAAAAATGGGTGTTAAGGGTTCAGTAAAACCAAAACTCACACACCAAATAAATTGTTTGGATTGAATGGAAGTCATAATAACGCTTTTAACCCTTTCAAGACAATTAACCACATTTTGTGGTTTGGCTCAATAACTTTTGATTCAGAGCTCTAAAAAATATACTACATGCACGAGTAGAAAGAGCAAAATTTTCTGCACACATTATGTTCATTTTTATTGCATGGCCAATATTGCGTTTGATGCCTGGAATTTTAAAAATTAGAATAAGCTTTGAAACTCTTAAATTGGCAACACATTGAGAGGTTCAAAATCATTGTGTTTCATCAAAATTGGCAATTTTTTCAACTTTTTGACAAAATTCTTAACCATGTATATTGTTCTAAAAGACATTAAACCTTATTAGAACCATGTATCACTAAAAGAAATATATTATTGTTGCCAATTTGAAAAATAAAATGTGATCAATTTAGCCCTTGAATAATTCCTGTCCTGAAAGGGTTAACTGTATCTTAACCGTTGTAAAAATATATTTATTATTTTTTTCACCTAAATGTAAAAGTCAATTACCAAGGTTTGAAAAAGTTTTGACAGCTATCAAAACATATTATGATATGGAAAAGTATATATCAAAGATAAATCTTAAAGAAGATAAGTTCGAGAAAAAAAATGGTTTCATTTCACCAAATGCTTCTGAGAGTCTATGTTCTCTTTGCCTGTTTTGTACGTAATATATTATTGCACACAACGTATATTTTGTCAAACTATCCAATACAACGCTGTGCGGCTGCATATTTTGTTATATTATGGTATACTCTATTGCATCATGGGGGAAAAACATATATATGTACGATCTTTTGTAAAAATTGTTATGTTGATGATGAATAAAGGAACCCTGTGGAAGGGTTTAAAAAAAGGGGGGGGGGATGCTGCTCGGTCGCTTCGCTTCCTCGCATAATATAATTTGACTCGGGTAGGGGGGGGGGGAGCAAATTCACCAGGGCGTCGTAATACCTGGATAAGTATAAAAAAGCGGCATTTTTGTGGGTAGCTGGAGACACTTTTTGGGTGCTTGGAAAGGTGAGGGGGGAGGGGCATTTGCTCCCCTGCCAACGAGTGGGTTAATTTTTTGTTTAATAATAATGATAATAATAATAATAATGATAATTATAATAATAATAATAATAATAATAATAATAATGATAATAATAATAATAATAATAATAATAATAATAATAATAATGATAATGATAATAATAATAATAATAATAATGATAATAATAATGATAATAATAATAATAATAATAGTTGCAGACTCTTCTTTCTTCTTCTTTTTTCGTTTTTCTTCTCTCTCTCTCTCTCTCTTTGGTCACTTGAAAAATCAAAGGGGGCAACCGCCCCCTTCCCCCCTCCCCGTAGCGCCACCCCTGAAAATAGCAGTTTGCATAGCTCAAAAGAATCAGAGAAGCTTAATGGCAGAATATTTAGTTCTTGATATGACAACAGTGTGACACATTTGAGCAGGAACTTGGCGAGAGCTGGGGACACAGTGCCCCCCCCCCCCCAATTTAATAATATTGCAGCAATTAAGATATCCCCAGCCCGAAGCTTGCTCGCTACGCTCGCTCGCACTAACTTGTTGTAACTCATGGCAGTAACATAAAGTTCTACCTATCTCTTTCATTGAGAGATTGTGCTTGAAATTAAACGCTTTTGCGGCATCTTCGTCATGAAATCACATAATGCAAGCACCATGCATGACCTTCAACAAGAACATAGTATTTTTGGTCGCTCGCTTGCAAGTTAGGAGTAGAGCAGAATTGCATATTATGTAAAGATTGGAAAATATATCCTTAAATTTAATGTGTGTTAAATACAATGTAGGGGTACAGCAACGTATCAAAACGCCATTTTACATTCTTGTCTTCACCCTTTATAAGTAAGTTCCCCCTTTTCAAAAAAAAGGTACTCAGTTCGTTGAAATCCCAAGTTTGTGGGTCGTCTTGCACCTCCTATGAAAATACCCTGGCACCGCCCCTAGCTTTTATTGACTACTTGCACAAACATTTGTACATCGGATATCAAATAAGAAACGTGAATAACAGATTATCAACCCAACAAACATAATTTGAAGTGCAATACAAAATCAGGTTCTTCTACTTAAGTCATGAAAGGAAGAGGAGACCTATGAATGTTTTAATTACTAAAACACAATACTAAATAATTTATTTTAATAAATCAAATAATCAATATATAAAATTTAGGGATATTGATTGATCTTGATATAAGCAGCAGCAAGGTGAATAACTCTTTTAATGCACATTAATTTTAGGTAGATGACTTCTTTGAAGTTTCATCATGTTTTAAAAGTTTCATTTCCCTGTCCTTTCTCAACTTGCTACTGAAGAATAAATAGTAATTAGACCAAATGGTCATTAGACTATATGAAAATTAGATGAACTGGATATTAGACCAAATGGTCATTAGACCATATGACAGTTAGACTAAATGATAAGTAGCCCAACTGGTTATTAGACTAAATGCAATTGGACCAAATGATAGGTAGACCCTATGGTATTAGCCAAAGTAGGTGTAGCCCAAATGGATATTAGACTATGTACATGTAGCTTGTAGACAAAATGACTGTTAGACTATTTGGAAATAGACGAAATGAAAATTAGCCCAAATGGGTTTTAGACTAAATGGGGTTAGCCAAACTGGGTAATAGACGAATTGGTTATTAGGCCAAATGGACATTAGACGAAATGGTAAGTAGACAAACTGGTTGTAGACAAAATGAAGTTAGACCACGTGGAGTTCGACGAACTGATAATTAGACCAAGTAGTGGTAGACCAAGCGACAGTGTACCGTAAAAATGGGCCAAGGAGTAGCCAAAGTGGCGTAGAATGGGAGATTAAGGACAATGCATTTTGGGGGGGGGGGGGGTACGCTATAGAACCCAACAATAGTGTTCCACGGAAATGTAGTGTCCTTAATCCCACAAACTACGCCACTGAGTAACCATAATTATACTGTCATTACATCTTTAATACTCAGCCTTAAATTTCATAAAAGTTTTAAACTTTGGACATTTAATCACCCCTGTGGCTACTCAAGATCCCATTTAGGTTTGGACTTAACAGAAGCTTCTTCTCTTTCTTTCTTTCTTTCTTTTTTTTTTTGTGAGAAAAATAGAATTCAATCACATGGTGTCATTCATAGTGGATTGAGCGATCATTCTATCAGCTTTCTGGTTCTTAAGTCAGAATCGACTGCATACCCACGTACAATTCAATTTAGGAATTGTAAAAACTTTGATATTGATAAATTTACATTTGACCTTAGAAATCAACCTTGGGAAACAGTAAAAGGCTTTGAAAATATTGATGATGCAGTTGGAAAATGGCAGAAACTGTTTATTGCCTAATTGATAAGCACATGCCTATGCGAACGAAAAGGTCAAAACAACGCAATACGCCCTGGATGAACTCAAACATATTTAAACTGATGAAAGGCCGAGACAAAGTCAAGCATAAAGCTTTCAGGACCAAGAATGATGATATGTCATTATACAGAAAGCTTCGAAATAAAGTTACATTTGAAATTCGAAAGGCTAAACGCAAATATTTTACTGATAAATTTTCTAATGTGAATACTGATCCAAGAAAAACATGGAAAATTTTTAAATGAGTCATTTCTGATAATAAAAGTGACTCTTCAATAGGTGATGCAAATGAAAGTTGTAAAGTAGCGGAAGATTTTAACTCGTATTTTGCAAGTATTGGAACAACTTTAGCCGATCAAATTCCATCAGTTCACCTTCCATACGACAGCAGCGAAACTTTGGACAGCACGTTTAGCTTTACACCCATAAGCGAAACTGAAACACTGAAATTAATCAGAAAATTGAAAAATAAAAAATCAGTTGGTCTTGATGGAATCTCAGTATTCATCTTGAAGTTAAGTGCCATAGAAATTGTTCCCGTTCTCACTTACTTAATCAATAAATCAATGGAAATGGGAAAATTCCCGAATCCTTGGAAAGCGGCTAAAATTGTTCCTATACATAAGAAGGGTGATACATCTTCACCGGGTAATTTCAGGCCAATTTCGTTATTGCCTTGTGTGTCAAAGATTTTAGAACGTGTTGTACAACGCCAATTACTAGACTACTTACATAAAAATGATATTTTATGTAGAGAACAGTCTGGATTCAGACCTAAACATTCGACCACATCTAACTTGATAAAGGTCACGGATGACTGGCTACAAGCCATGGACGATTCTAAATATACAGGCGCCGTATTTGTCGATCTGCGAAAAGCATTCGACACTGTTGACCATCAAATTCTTACGAAGAAAATGAATAGCATCGGCATTAAAAATTTGACTAGTGACTGGTTCTATAGCTATTTAAGTGGAAGAACATGCAAAACACTTGTAAATCATTCTCTTTCATCATCCAAATTTATATCGTGCGGGGTCCCCCAAGGATCTCTTTTAGGGCCTCTCTTATTTATCATATATGTCAACGATCTTGCAAAAAATGTTAAGTCAAGCTGTTTGAAATTATATGCAGATGACACAGTTCTTTATTACTCCAATACATCAGTACGTAAAATTGAATCAGTTTTAGACACTGACCTTCTTCTTTTAGATCACTGGATGAATAAAAATAGACTTAGTGTAAATTATGAAAAAACAGTTTGTATGTTAATTGGGAGTCGATATATGCTGTCAAAAGAAAAGAACTTAAATGTCACCCTTTCCAGGACCCAAATTCAACAAGTAGATAATGTCAAGTACTTATGTCATTTGTGATGAGCAAATTAAATGGAATATTCACACTGATAAGATGATGAAAAAAATAGGACAAATGGTAAGCTTTCTTGGTAGATTAAGAAGCACCCTAAATGAATCTATATTAAAATTAGTGTATAATGCAGTTGTTCTTCCCCACTTTGACTACGGAGATATCGTATATGGCTCGGCCTGTAAATATTTAACTGAAACTTCTGAAAGATTACAAAAACTCCAAAACCATGCTGGACGTTTAATTTTACATATCAACCGTGACTCTCGTATACCTAATTTAGAAATACACAATGCCCTTAACTGGGAAACGTTACACGACCGGAGAAATCAGCATTTACTAACTTACATGTTCAAATCCGTTAATGATATGACTCCTACTTATATTTCAGACTCTTTTAGTATTTCTGTGCATAAATATGACTTACGC
The DNA here is from genome assembly GCA_025618425.1 of Heliocidaris tuberculata. Lineage (NCBI taxonomy): Eukaryota > Metazoa > Echinodermata > Echinoidea > Camarodonta > Echinometridae > Heliocidaris > Heliocidaris tuberculata. The sequence goes on from CM046832.1 coordinate 36,653,751, forward strand.
TTTGGTGGAAAACTATGTACGCCCAGGCCTCATACTGATTTTTTGAAAAGAAGTTTCAAGTATAGAGGAGTTATGGCCTATAATAATCTTCCTGTATTTGTACGAACTGCCTCAACTCTGAATGCTTTCAAACGTGAATTATCGTTGTTCCACTCTGTTAAATCATTCTGACCTTGATAACTTGATATATTCCAGACTCGGGATTCTGTATGTTCTGTATGGGGGGGGGGGGGGGGGGGGTGTTAGTAGTTCTTATGTATAACTACTACTGTAATTTTGTCTTGTATCTTCTTATATTTTTTGAATTATTAATCATATGTCATGTCTGATATTTATACAATTAATTTATTTTTATGCTTCCTGGACCCCATGGAAGACCAGTAGTGTCGTGCCTGGCACAGCTGAATATGGGTTATCCAGCCGTTTCATTCAAATGTAAACACTTATATTGTACATGTATGTTTTTTTGTTTTTTTTTTTTAACTGAACGGAAAATAAATACTACTACTACTACTACTAGAGAGCGCGCGAAAGCTCGATCATGCAGTTTCAACCAAGTCTCATTCAAAGATGAAGTCATCGTGTAAGTTTGATCTTTTGTTTCCATTGTTATGTGGAAGGGCATTTACACATCAATGGAAAATTGTCCATTTTTGCAATTTTTACTTTTATACCTTGGAAGAGAAAAGCGAATGTCTACTCATGCCTAAAATTCATCATTAGATTACCCCAACAGAGTGAAAGATAGTTACTTTTCATTTAATTTGATAATTTATTGGATTTTATTAGTCTTGTATGAAAAATCTGAACTTAAATAAGGGTTTATTTTCTTTCTTTTTTTGCCGAGTGTATTTGTGGTAATGGTGCTGTTGTTAGTATGACAAATAAGCTTTTTTTTCAAAACATTACAGGCAATGTCTTGAATATTTTGTAGGATTTAAAATGAATACAAAATCTTAATCTTTTTCATAAAAGGAACAAAATTTGGTCAGAAAATACATTCTTATATGGAAATAAAATCATTGATTACAAAAGTTTATCTCGCATGTTTATCCCAGCCATGAAAATTGATTGTTGATAAACAAGGAGGTTATAGTACATTCACATCGGATTTATATCCTCGGTATGATTATGACAGTCGTCATGGTAATTTTTATTGCAAGCAACACGTCAGTTATGAAAAATTGTTGACAACGCTAGTGAGCTTTTAGACTCTATCACTCCCACGCTCAGTACGTGGTCGAAAAGTATACCCACTTTACATAAAAAGCTTTGATTTGTTTATTCATACTTTCCTTTGGAGCGGTGTAGACCATAATAACGCAATATTTGACACGCGGTTGAACCAACACTCGGTCTATACAATTCCCTTGCTCTTGCCGGAGGCCTGTGATGTAAGATATTTCTTGACACATTTCTATCTACTTGTCTACTTGTCTCGCCCGCGACTAGTTGGTACGGAAGCGTTAAAGTGCCATTCTACTTGACGACATGACGAGATACTTCATCTTGTCAAGCCGACTTAATATCCATATCATGTCGACGTGTAAAGACATTCAACTTACCATGACGACTTATCAACTTTTATTATTATGTTTGAAGAAAAAAAAAGGATCATAAAGATAAATAAATAAATCAAATCAAAAATCAAATCAAATCAAATTAGTCGACATGGCGAAATAAAGTACCTTGCCAAGTTGGCTTCACAAAAAGTTCATGTCGTCATGGCGACATAAATTATCTTACCAAGTCGACTTCCCAAAAAGTTCATGTCGTCATGGCGACATAAATTATCTTACCAAGTCGACTTCCCAAAAAGTATGTCGTCTTGATGACATAACCTTTTTGTGAAGTCGACTTCGCAAGATAATTTATTTTGCCATGTCGACTAATAAAAGTTGATAAATAGACATGGTAAGTTAAATATCTTTACATGTCGACATGATATGGATATTGAGTCGACTTGACAAGATGAAATATCTCGTCATGTCGTCAAGTAGAATGGCACTTTAATGCTTCCGTAAGTTGGCAATACTGAGACGTGTCTTTTCTTCACCGAGACCGTGAAAAGTGGTAAATTTTGGATGGGGGAAGCAGATACGATACGGTCGATACACCACGTATTCCATCAATTTTTAAGTTGATGATAGGGTATTTTCTAGTGAAGGGAGCTCATCATGATTCTGTTTATTGTCTCTGTATGCTAGATATTCTGGTTAATGCAATAACTGGTTTGGTATCTTGATGGCTCTACAATTTTCTTTCTCTCTGTTCTCTTCTCCTACCCACACTCCCCTCTCTCTCTCTCTCTCTCTCTCCCTCACACACACACACACTCTCTCTCTCTCCACTCTACCCTCTCTCTCTCTCCTTCCCTCCTCCTTTCTCCTCACCTCTCTTTCCCTTTCTCTATCTCCCTCTCTCCACCATCTCCCTTTCCCTCTTCCCTCTTCTCCTAAATTATGTCTATCCCCTTCTTTCTTTCTCCTTTTAAATCCCTTTTTTTGTTTGTGTGTTTATTATACTTATCCGTAAGCCTTCATCTTCCTTGTTTATTATCTTTCCCCTCTACTTCTCACAACCCATACATCAAATTACAACAGTTGCAACAAAAAATGATACAACAAACTAAATGGATTTTTTATGAATGGCAAAGAACAAACATTTTATTTCCTGCACCAGAAAAGAAACACGACAGTCTACAAATAAAGATGGCCCACTTAACAAATTGAAGTACAGAAATAACATGTTTTTTTTGTTTTTTTTTTTTACTTTATACACAGATGAACCATCATTATTGTCTTTTCTTGATTTATTGGCAACTGTTTTGCGGTTTTAAAGTTCAATGAAATTATTCCGTTATACAGCAGCAAATACCCAATACGTATATTAAAGGCCAAGTCCACACTAATATCAAGTTGATTTTAAATAAATAGAGTAAAATTAAACAGGCATAACAGTGAAAATTTCACTGAAATCGGATGTAAAATAAGAAAGGTACGGTATTTTGAAGTTTTGCATTATTTCATGAAACAGTGATATGCATAACATGGGCAGTATGCAAATGAGTAGACCGATGATGCCACACACTCACTTTTCCTTATGCATTTTATTATATGAAATTTCAAATATTTTAATATTTATGGATGTGATAATAAAGAATCTCTCCCTTGTATAAAAATAAGTTACAATAATGATGATTTTACATGTTCCATAAGGAGTCAAACCATGTTTTACATTATTGAAGCAAAAAATTAAAATATGTGATATTTCATATAATAAAATACATAAGGAAAAGTGAGTGTGTGACATCATCGGTTCACTCATTTGCATACCACCCATGTTATGCATATCATTGTTTCAAGAAATAATGCAAAACTTCAAAATGCCGTAACTTTCCTATTTTACAACCGATTTCCATAAAATTTTCACTGTTATGCTTGTTTAATTTTACTCTATTTATTCAAATCAACTTGATATTAGTGTGGACTTGGCCTTTAATGATCGTACGCTTGTGTACTGCTTAATTAGATATTCAAAATTATACGTTATTTCTTTGACATCGATAAATGCACTCATATAATTATGCTCATCAGCACATAATGTTCTATTCATTGAGAAACTCCTAAAATAGGATAAAAACCACAAACACTATTGGCTGGTACAAAAGCGTACACTATAACTCTAGTCCAGGTTTAAATCCCGAATAAGTAGGTAGAGTTAGTCCACTGATATATCAAGATAATAATTATTAACCTCTTCATCCCATAAAATTGCCATAATTCTGTTAACTAAATGAAGAAAAAAAAATCATTTCAACATGAAATAAAATTGTCATTTTAATTTCATGACTTTAATTTTTTTCGTTTAATACTTTTTTTTTTTTTTTTTTAACAGAATTACAGTAATTTGTACAGAAGAAAAATGTGGACATTTGGTGCTCCATACATCAGTGGATTTGGTTGAACCAGGGCCCCGTTTCATGAAACTTGCTCTCACTGACAATTTACAATACCTGTTATAAGCTATACTGAAATCCTTGCGTCTGATTGGTTGAGAGCAAATTTGTCCATAAAAATCACTGACTAGACACTTGATAAAACGCCTCCCCCCACCCCCCAGGTTTATACAGTCTAGCTTATTGAATACGAGCCCTTCCTTTCATGGACACTTTATTATGAAACTCCCAAAATTGGTGAATACAATAAAAACACAAACACTGTGTTATTATTGTTCATCTGAAGAAGAAGAAGAAGAAGAAGAAGAAGAAGAAGAAGAAGAAGAAGAAGAAGAAGAAGAAGAAGAAGAAGAAGAAGAAGAAGAAGAAGAAGAAGAAGAAGAAGAAGAAGAAGAAGAAGAAGAAGAAGAAGAAGAAGAAAAAAGAAGAAGAAGAAGAAGAAGAAGAAGAAGAAGAAGAAGAAGAAGAAGAAGAAGAAGAAGAAAACAATCATGAAACTCACAAAATTGGTGAGTAGAATAAAAACACAAACACTGTGTTCCTATTGTCCAGAAGAAGAAGAAGAAGAAGAAGAAGAAGAAGAAGAAGAAGAAGAAGAAGAAGAAGGAGAAGGAGAAGGAGAAGGAGGAGAAGGAGAAGGAGAAGGAGAGGGAGAGGGAGAAGAAGAAGAAGAAGAAGAAGAAGAAGAAGAAGAAGAAAAAAAAAACAATCATGAAACTCACAAAATTGGTGAGTAGAATAAAAACACAAACACTGTGTTCCTATTGTCCAGAAGAAGAAGAAGAAGAAGAAGAAGAAGAAGAAGAAGATAAAGATATAGACTGATGAGATGAATTGGTACAGATTCCTGCAAAGGTAGCTTGGGGGATGAGTATCACCCGAGTTATCTGAGGGTGTGCACAACATTTTAAGAGACATCGATCAAAGAGCCGCAGAAACGCCTTCAGAGAGGGCCAGCTCGAAAAATTCAAAGTAACAAGGGCTGTGTTCTACTTTGAGACATCCGTCATGCGATTTGATGTTTCACCGAGTACATATATAGTTCAGAAATTACATTAGAATAAGTTTTTAGGTGAATTATAAGCTTTTCGTCACAGTTTTGTCATATTTTTTTCATTGAAAATCTCTGGACAAAATGCTGTTTCATTGAACCAAATACTGCATTCCGTTTTCTCCATTATTCCATTAAGCTAATTTTTCTTTGCAACACGGTATAAGTAAGGTTTAATATTTTAATTATGAGGGCCTACTAATTGCATATTACTGAAAAATGTTCTGGGTGAACATAAGACCTAACATTTATAGCTCCTTATATTTCCGAAAGAAAAAAAAAAACAGACACTGGATGTACTGCCAAGAAACAAAAATACCAAACGAAGTAACAGATGAATCAAATGTACGTAAATGTTTTTATCAACAGAGTTGATTCAGTGTGTCAATTTCTTTATACTCTTCAACACAAAAGAAATACAAAATTAATCCAATATACAACGCAGATTGTGTTTATGGAATAGAAAATTGATTTGGCGCGTAACATACCAAGATTCTACAGCAAAATGAAGCAACAAATTAATCAAATATATAAACGGGAAAGATTTTTTATCGAAAACAAAATTGATTTAGCGTGTAAATTTCTGAAACTCTACAACCAACATGACCAACACGAAACACCATGAATTCAAAGCAAAATGTTTTCACCAAATAGAAAATTGATTTGGCGCGTAACTTACCGAGAATCTACAACCCAAAATGAAACAACAAATGAATGAAATATAGGAGGCAAAATATCTTTATCGATAGAAAATTGATTTGGCGTGTAACTTCCAGAGATTCTACTATGGAAGTCACAATCCAAACGATACATTACGCGTGTCTATATAATTTATAACACATTCACTATATTTTTGTCCTATAGAAAATGGATTCGGCGCAGGGGCGTACACAGCGGGGGGGGGGGGGGGGGGGGGAGGGGGGGGGTTGTAAGGATATGATGAAAATGTGTTTGATAGATTCGAAAGCTTAAAAGTATTATTTTCTCTTGTCCGTATTTGGGGAAATTCTTTCTCTACTCTGATGTAGATCGACAGATTTTTGACCAAATTATGCATCTCTGTATATCCTTTTTGTACTCGTCAGTATTGTAGTAGTCGTTGTAGCTATAGCTTTTTTTTTACATGTTAGGGGCTATAAGTCAAGCGCATAAGAACAGGAATGATAGGCCTATATTTCCCGACATAATGTTACATGTGTCGAAAGGAAAGATATCAAATGTCTGTTTGGATGGGGGTAAAATGACCCCTGCTATTGGCTACGCTATCTGTGTTTTTATCTCCTCAGCATGAACATCGACTAAACATGACATATACCATCAAATTTGTTTTGTACTCATTCGTGACCCTATACCTCCCTACAGTGGCTACACCCTGACTCAGCTTGTCTAAAGCATGAAACCGTATTGAATATAGTTTTGTTTCAAGCAAAATATTCTTTATTATCAGGATACTTCTGAACGTATACTTATATAGAGGATTTCCTGTTAAGAACACAATGCATGTCGATATTGTTTCATTTGATATTCCCCAGTATAAGTCGATAAATTGCTTACTCTATAATATGTAGTTTATAACTAGATGGTTCCTGTTAAAAACATTTCTGTATATTAAAAGGAAACAAGAAAAGAGATATCTACCTAATATTTTGTCATCGTTTATTACTGCTTTGATGTCTAAAATGGGTAGCACCAATTTAAATTGACTGATTTATATGGGTCAATTAAATTAATATTTATTTTGAGATGATAGAGCGAATATCTGTTTATGAGGCGACCAAATTCTAATTTATAATGGCTTCCTTAACCGCCCCCTCTCTCTCTTCTGCGTGCTCTCTCGCTCTTTGGCACAATGTTATTGTAAAACAAATTGTTGTCAGCGATGATCGATCGTCTAATTACGGATTTTTAGAATCAACGTCTCTTATGCTGGCGAATCTGATAAAGATTGTATCATAAATCTGTGCTGAGGCCATCACCCTATAGCACCTGCGATCTCATTTACATTATGCTTTGTTGAGGCTTACTTTCTTGATATCACGGCACGGGAGAGCGGGGGAGCTTCATTATGTTCCAGACAGTTTGCCTTAATTCGTATTCTCATTATAGGGGGCTGTCATTGCTTCTTCATTTTATAATTCTTCTTTATTTTACCAAATGAAATTGAGTGGATTATTTTTGCAATTCTTTGTCTTGTCTTTGGTTGCCTTGTGTGTCTAGGGATCCATTGGCAGTGGCGTAGCATGGGTCTAGAGTTTGAGGGGGCACTAATATCATGGAGGGGGGGGGGCTCAACCGCCCTTCCTGGATGGATAAAATGCGAATCAGGAAAGCCATCGATTGGGAGGAAGGTGTGAGAGGGGTCATAATCTTCCATCTCCTTTCACGTTCTTCCCCCCTCCCTCAACCTTTCTTCTTTTTTTTCGCCATTCGATGGGGAAAGGGGTATACTTGCCCCTGTGCCCCTATAGCTACGCCACTGTTTATCAGCATTGTATGAGCACTCTAGTAGGTCCATGGTATGAGAAATAAAGTGACTGCCAACGTAATTGTGTTGATTCTCGATGATTACTCGGCAATACATGGGACTTCCCCCAAAGCCTTCTCGCGCACTTTTTATATCAACAAATATATACTTCTAACGTTACAACAAATTGCAATCTTCTTATGTATACGTGTAATCATTTATTATATCTTTAAAAGATATTCATGTTCACTGACTGAATTGGGCCAATATACATATCTGAAATTCCTTGTTGTTCCGGCGATCAAAATTATGTTTTGAATCAAATATGAAAAAGGCGACCTGAATTGGTGGTTAACCTTAAGGTGAGATCAATTAGATTTGTTATTTTTTGTGCTAAAAAGGGGTAGAACACAACCACTCCAAAGTTTTCTCATTTCAAGTACAGTTGAGAAGCGAGAAAATTGTATAACTATTGTAACACTATTTTTTTTCAAATACTTGTCCAGCCGGAAAGCAAAAGACGACTACGAATACCTTATGGTCTTGATTTCGAGGGTGTAATTTAGAATTGCGGTATAAGTCTATGTAAAAGATGTACTAAGTCACTAGTTATTTTGTCTCCCGAGACAAATAATACGTGAAGAGTGCAAATTTTCTTACACCTTATACGTTTATAACAGTGTGAAATATCAGGAACGTTCTAGAATCAAAACATCATTGCAGATTGTATTAATCCCAAACACTCAAGTAAGTAACCACACCAGATCATTCTGCTTGGTGTATGTACGTTATCATTCATATTTCCATAGTTTGGTACATAAGCAAAGCTCTATATACAGTATAATATCATCGATTTCATCGGGAAGCGGAAATGAGGCAACTGTACAAGAATGGAATGCAATACGGATGCTGCGTCGTTGAACTTGAACGCTAAGAAAGATCGTGACGCAATAAATAGCCTATACACAAACAAACGGTTCTTTCTTGCTTCTTGCAAATATCTATCTTTGTTATGACTATTAGCTTATTTCTCTGCTCGAAACTGACAGTGTCATCTGTTTCAAAAGTTGGCACATAACACATTTCAGTCTTATTTTGCTGTTGCTCTATATACTCCTCGAATATGCAACTCTGACAGCTTGAGGTGAGAAAAAAAAATCCAAGAAAATATTCAATAGGAGGATGTCCATAGATAGATTGTCTAATTCTGAGATAATAATAAACGTTATTAAAATGAAAATGAAAATTAGAGGGATTTGGAGTGATTTGCTGTTATATTTGTAACGGTACAGAATAAATTGTCGTTTTCCTACCTACTTAATGACAGAAGATTAGCATAAAATCAAAATAATATTAGCTGAAGAGAATCCGTGATCGTGGCTCCGCTGCCCACAGAATAATTATATCCACTAGGTGACTTTCACTCCTCTGAGTATTATAAGTAAAATTACCTAGACTGTGATCAGTTGAGCTGGAATGTAACCCAAGGTGTTCTTACACTAAACATCAACATGAAGAAAGATGAATTATTGACTTTTGATGTTCATTAACAAACTTTCCGTAGGAAGAGTAGTTTGTTAGGTTACATTGAGTGTCATCAACACAAAGTCAATTTTATCTTTTTAATTGTAATATTGTAGAGACCACCTTGATCAATCGGCACATGAAAGAATCATTTTTACATAGTTTATTTCCTTTCAAAAGAAGAATTATGATAATCAATGAGCACAAAAACAAGGCATTAATTTTGGACATCATAATTTTGTCAATAAACTTATCAAATGATATAATTTTCATTTTATACATTTTTCTTTAATTTATATTTTCAAAAATCAAATCAATAATGCTCAATCTTAAATATGATATTAATGTTATTCATTGATTTCAGATAGAATAAGATTTTTTTTTTTTTTACATTGATTAGGAAAAGTGAAGACATTACTCACATTCACAGGAACACAATGTAAGTGACGGATCCTTGACGCGGAACAAGAGGCAAGTGCCCCCATGCAGCCCCAAAATCTCCTATACCTTTTTACACACTTGCAGGCGTTTCCTCGGCCGAATTTGTCAGATTGTCATATATATATATATATATCGTGCATTGTGTCCACTTTCTAAGAAACTGGTTCTACGATTTTTTTAAAAAACCAATCTCCAAAATCATAAAGTCACCCGCGACACAAAAATATGCATGTTGCGATCTAGCATGTGCATGTTTGTGTGTGCTCCGTCCTTATATGATACTCCTAAAATGAGCATTTTATCTATATATAGTCCTAAGAAAATGAATACAAAAATAACCCTTTATACGAATATGAAAACGCACATGCCTGATTGACAAAGACTTATTCATGCACCTATTCCCAGTTTACTTGTTACTAAAGAAAACAGAGTTATCTTAGACTATTAAAACCGAATTTGTTTTTTAAAAATAGCATTCTTCATACAAGCGAACACCTGCAACGTTTTTCTCTTAATGCATGCGTTAATAAATCTTGAAATAACAGAGCTACGTGACTTTATAGCTTAATGTCCATGAAATAATGTCGTTAATGTTGCTAATCTGAAAGTTTAAATGACACATCATTCATTTTTCCCTGGCGCAAATAGTCGGAAAGTGATTTCAAGGCTAAGCAACAATGAACTGGACCTAAGTATTAAGTTTGAAATTCGGAAAACAGCTTGATGAAAGACTTTACCTCTTACTACCGGTGCATTTTGTTAACGAGAAAGTAAATGAATGGCCAAGGGTTGAGAAAAAAAAATGTAGTAGCCTTCTAGCAGTCGTTTGTGTCCCAAAATCGAAGCGTTCTGAATCCTTAAAAGTTCGTCAATCAATCACCAGTAGAAAAAAATAGCAACAAGAAAATGCTCCTTCTACCTGTTTTCCGCTCAAACCGATAAGATAAGCTGAAAAGAGAAAATGAAAAAAAAATGAAAAAAAAAAAAAACATTGATAGATATTAATTACACGGTTGTATCAATGACAGTCGAATTTCATGTATAAAGTTTACCACGTTTCATTAATCAATCATATTTCCGAAGATAGTAATAATAACAGTATGTATGTTGTTCACTGGCTCAGTTTTTTGCTTTGCTCGGCTATACGATTTCGGCGTTCTGACCATACACAAGACTCATGTTTAGAATGTTATTTGTGATCTTCTTTATGCGCTTAATAAGTTAAAATCTTACTTTTGCGCTTGAAACATGGGCCGAGGGACCGGGGGGGGGGGCTGGGGGCTGCAGCCTCCCCCCCTACCACTTTTTTGAGTAGACACGTTTCACAAAACCTCGGAAAAAAGTTCAAAAAGTGTCATTAATGAGTGAAATCAAATCAGCCCCCCCCCCCCATTCAAAAACGTTCCGCGGCCCCTGTGATATACAACTCCAAAATCCGGCTTAGTAAAAACATAAGGCCACTTATAAATTCTGAAAGATGTCTTTTCAAGACCGCATTTAAGTGGTAAATAAAGGTGATTAACTCATTGCTACGAGATTGTTGGAGTAATCGACGTTTAGAAAAGACTGAATAAATGGATTACATGACTTGTGATAAATGTATTTTCTATTATAGCGATAGATTTATCTACAGAGGTTTTATCTCGAACTCTCTTCATTAATTATTTCTGGGTGGATTTGACAGAGAATAATATCGGATGAAAGCATTTTCGACTAACCTTTGATTAACCTTCTACATCAAAACAAAATTACAAAACAGCTGAAGTATTATACACCTTCATTCATCTCTGTTCTTTATTTCTAATGTAATTCTTAAGAAGCAAGAAAAAGAGAAACAAGAGGGAGAGAGAGAGGGGGAGAGGGAGAAATAGAGGGGGAGGAAGAGAGGGAGAGAAAGAGAGAGAATCGTAAAATTACAAAATTAATTCTTTGCTTTCATTTTGCAGTTCGTACTCCTGTTGATGTATATAGTAAAGTTCTTTTCAGCTATGCATGAATGAGTCTTTATATATTCATATAAATTTATGTCGTTATTTAATTTGATGATGGAAAGCGTCACTCGTTTTCCTACATAAGATCAGATTCTTAGTCAAATTTTAGTTTCCTTTATACAGATAATCAAACTAACTCCAGACCTTAATTCATTCCACATTGCATCGAGGGAATAGGAGTATATAAAATGGTCAGGATACACAATTTTTACTGACCTAATTTCTCTTACTTTCCAAAACTTGAGCATTCTAATAATTCACTCTATAATTGGTTTTTCATGGAAACGAATGGCGCCTTTGCATAATTTCTACTTACCGACGCGGGTGTGACTTAATTAGAATTTAAAGGCGCATTTCTGCACACCTGAATATGAACTCGTAACAGGTGTCTGTAAAAATAGTTCGTCCATAGTAGTTGGTAAAGAAGCGCGCGTAAATTTTAATGAAATACAAAATGGTCTGTTGAATGCTTGCCCATCTTCATGAAAGCATACAGGTTTGACCAGAGAGAAAGAATGCATTTGATTTGGCGGCTGTGGTACAGTGGTAGTGATTTGGAGTGATCTTGACAGTGGAAAACATATGTTTGACGCCATAATTCAATTACATATCTTTCCAAGCTCTCAATTTGTCTATGGTTATGAATATGTGGAGGTATACATGTCATTTGGATGAAAAATGCAGAGGTATTTGAAAAGTCAAACTTCATCAAGATGAATAGAAACTGTAACCTAACTCACTTCTTCGATCTGGCGTTGTATTTCAGGTGGGAGTTTGCTGAAGGCCTGATCAAGATAACAGGTCTGTCTTTTGGCGGGAAATACTGGCGTCTGCGCTGGCGCCCTCTGTGGCTCGTTTGTTTCATCGTTGGCTATTCCTGCTTCTATCAAAGCATCCCTTTTTCTCGTTGCCTGTCGAAAATGTAAGTGACATGAACATCAGTTGACAACTGCATGGGCTGTCGATTTTACCTCTGTAATAACCTCTGTAATAACCAGGAACATCGAAGCAAGACGGATATTCGATTTTGTCATTGTATTCCTACTTAATGGCATATCCTGATTTTAATAAATGGGAAATTGTAAACAGGACCCCCCCCCCCCCCCACCAACGTCGGGGGGGGGGGGGTATCTGGGCATCACCACTGTTATGGGGAATTAACTAGATATAATTCTAAACCTGTATCACAATACAGGTTTAGAATTATATCTATCATCATTATATCGGCATGTCGTATTTATTCATCTGGAAAAATATCTAGACCTATATTTACAAAATTAATACTTGAACCAAATGCACTTTTAATCTCACCGATGTGGTTTTGCTATAAAGTCCAGAATGGTTTATCTCCTACAAAATGAGCCCATATAAAGAAGAATATTTCGAAATCGTCTTTTCGCAGTAATTTTGTGTTTTTCACTGTCACGCCTGTCTGAAATAAAGTCAAAAGAAAAGAGTGAATTTTCACTTTATTTTCACTCCCTCGGGAGTCACGTCACTAATCACTTGTTTAGGAGTGAATATCGAGTGAATACCGAATGTTCTCTTTTCTCACTCCATCAGGGAGAGACGTCAGTGATTACTCGTTTGTTTAAGAGAGTAATTATTTTTGTAGATCTAATTCAGTTTCCAAGCTATACCTCCCACCATTCTATTTAACTTCGATCTTTTTTATCCTTATAAAAATAACTTCCAGCTTTCTATAGACGGAGCCCTTTTCTGTAATGATATCCACATCTTAACTTATAAATCCTACCATGAAACAAAATATAATAGAATTTAGGGATGGAAAGGAAAAGAGAAAGAAAAAAAGAAGAAGAAATTGTTGAAAATGAAGAAAAGAATAAGAGCCAGTACATGGCAGAGAATATTTTTAGATACTAATCTGTTCTCCATAAAAGCAAACTTTATATAAGGACCCCGAGAAAAACTGTCCAAGCTATTATACGACTTGCTAAAAAAAAAAAGTAAGATTTAACGTGAGACTTACTATGCCAAAATAACAGGCATCGCATGCTGGGACATATGTCTTACACAATCTACAGTCTGCACAACCTGTGAAAAGAAGAGATATAAATTAGTCATGATAATTAGTAAGGACAACATTTTACGTCGTCAGCATAAGTCAACAATTAGGCCGTTTTCTATTATTCCTGAGCAGAAATAATTGCAACGTCATCAGCAAATAAAATAAATACTACGTGAAATGGCTGAGCTATCATCATGGGTACGTTGTAAGCATATACCAGCATTCTATTACGACATACATAATATAATGATTTTACATCAAAATCCATTAATGATGACACAATGATGTTTGTTAACCGATTGACTACTGAATGTTCCCATTTCAATAAGCTTAATATAGGGAGAAGCCATCCGGTTGCCGTAGGCGGCGGGTTAATGAGTTTATTTAATTTGATTTGAATGAATAACGAAAAAAAACAAAAACAAAAACAAAAACAAAAACAAAACCAAAAACAAAAACAAAAACGAATGTATTGAAGGGTTGTGATAAATTGTGTTGTTATAAAAATGGGAATACCGTTGCAAATAACTGGAATGAATGGTTAATCGATTGAGCACTTCAAGAAATGAATGATTCTCCCTCGAACGAGTTAACACTAACCCTTTACAAAGTAATGTGGCAATTTTCGCAAATGGGATTACCAAGTTTAAGTTTATAACTGATGTTTAGGTTGAAACGTTATTTGCCTTGCTGTATTTTGCTGTTGTTCTCATCATTTCTTTATTAAAAAATGAAAGAGGAAATAACGACTAAAGATATCAACCCCTCCGCCATTATCTTACTTCCCCATTATTTATGGCGTAATAAATTAAGAAGGATATAATTTCTCCCGTATAATGAATTGGCGCAAACGCGTATTTTGTGCAATGATTGCAATTACTCGTTGTACGTCATTGAGGGGGCATATTGGGCTCAAGGGGAGGGCGGGGGGGGGGGGGGGGGCAACGGTCTCACTATATAAGAGAATAAAATGCGAGAGAACTAGGCCGTCGAGAAAAGGGGTGTGGGAGGTATTCTTTCACTTTCTCACCCCCTCTCCCTTCCCCTTCATATTTCTTCTCCTTTCCTTTCTTTTCTTTAATCAATGGGGGGGGGGGGGGGGTGGTCACGTGCCCCTTCCCTCGTGCCCCGCCCCCGTAGCTGCGTCACTGTAACCTCTTGGAAAGTAATATCATTAAAAATATAAAAGGCACTCTACGAAATCCCTAAAGGTAAGATGAGAACAAAGAGTGTAAAATGCAATGATTTTATTAAACACATTTCAACAAATTACGCACAGAGGGAAAGCAGTATTGACTCAACCACAAATTGTAAGCTTTGTATCCGACTTCTTTCTTTCTTCCTTTTTCATGTTCTGTAGGGTAAATCAGGAAGTGCCATTCAAAGACGTGAAAGACAGTAATGGTATGACTTTCGTTTTGCCACCTTTTATGGTAAAGTGCCTTTTCAACATTTTTTTTAATGGAATCCTAGGAAGAATGTTGGTCATTATGTTCACTTTCTAGTTTGATTATCTGATTTTGAACAATGTCCCCTCTACAGCACATGGTAGAATATTCCTCAAAAATCAGTCAAACAATGATAATGCTAATGAATTCAATTATCATTGTGTGTCCTGTTAGGGGAGTCGTCAGTAATTGCTTTGCAAATATTTCGCTGTAAATTTTTGATTTTGGATGACGTCAACGTTCTACAGAACACTGTACAATATTTCTCAAAAATCTGTCAGACAATGATAATGCTATAATTAATTCAATAAATATTGTGTGTCCTGTTAGGGGAGTCGTCGTAAATGTTTTGCAAATATATCGCTGTAAATGACGTTGATTTTGGATGACGTCAGTATAATTCCATTTCATCTTCTTCTTTTTTTCACTCCCTCTCCCCCCCCCCACCTCCTCATCCCTCACTCACTCACTCACTCTCTCTATCATCTCTTTCTTTCTCCCCCTCTCCCCTCTCCTTCTGTCTGTCCCTGTCTCTCCCCGTCAGTCTCTTTCTCTCTGTCTTTCTCTTTCTTTCTCTCTCTCTCTACCCACTCCCCTCTCTCTCTATCCATCTCTGACTGTCTGTCTGTCTCTCTCTTTCTATCTCTTCCCTCTGTCTCAAAGACCATCTCTATAGATATTAAATGAATCGTTAAAATTTCCGTTGGTGGCTACGTAGCATGAGCAAAAGGATGAACCCTGACAAAATAGATAAAAATAGACTGCATCATTTCTTTTCTAATTTCAATTTAGCTGTGACTGATCACGCTTTGATATTGAACATTCAGGCTTCATGATTTTCAATCATGACCCCTTTTTAATTACTTTCTCTTGTTTCAAACATGTGGGTTGAATGATTCTATTCACAATATGTAGGCCTACTGAAGATCTTAGATCCCCCATTAGATAAGCATTCATTAATGTATGATCAATCACTGAGTCATTCAAACTTGTCAATGAACTGATTTTCTCGAGTGTTTGCGGTATGAAGGGAATACAGAGAGTATAGCTTTGGGGGAGGGCGAGGAACAAATACCAGTCGCCCAGAAGTACTCGATGTTTAATTTTAAAAGCAGAAATGTCTGCTCGGATTCTACAATTAGAAATGAGAATTCATCTTTAACACTTGACAACTGATAAGCGAGACCCGTTTTCAAAGACCCCCCCCCCCCCCCGCGCTCAAAATCACACATATAGAATAATAGGAGCATATGTGAAAATTGGAGTATCTATAACCGAACCCTTTTCACTCTTACTCTTCGGGGGGGGGGGGGGTGGGAGGAGGTCTTGGTTCTTGAACAGCGGAGAACGCGATGTTCTAAATACGCGAATATTTGTCTTTTAAAAAATCTAGACCATCAGCGTTAGTTCAGTGAGGTTTAAAGTGTATTAAACCATGAGACTTCGATATTCAAAAAACATACGATTTTTCGTTTTCTACAAATTTATCTGGATATCGAATGCTGTGAACTGATGATGACTTCTAGAGACAAATCATATTACAGATCAAAGTGGAAACATAATAGGGTCGTGAACGACGAGACACGCGACAAATAAACATATCTGATTATCTTCAAAAGGTCGTTTGGAATCAGAATTACTGGTACATTCTGATAATAAAACATGCCCTGTGATCATGGTGATTTTCTCTCGCTTTTCATTTCACTTACATAGTAATTCGTTTGATAGGAGTTTATTGCAAATCAATTGCGTCATTTCCCCTGAACGTTTTAAAGTAATTGTGTTCAGAACGGCATTAGTAATGAAACTACATGCTCTCGTAATGCTGAATGGTGGAAATCCACTCTTTTTAGGAGTCACATGAGGTATCACTTCCTTTGGAAGTGAATCCACTGCAAATTGCAGTCGAATCCGCCCCAAAGTGCTAGTTGTATACTCTTTTGAGAGTGAATTCCACTATTCATTAAGCGTGATTTCAACTCCAAAGAATGTCATCCCTGTTAATACGACTCCCCTAAAAGTGGATTTATACTCCTTTAGTCCCCGGACTATGAAGCACAAGGTAAGGGGTTCGAATCCCTGTCACGGCACTAATGTCCTTTGGTAAATAATCTACATTTGCCACTTTCCACCCAGGTGAAGTAAAGGGTAGGAAATTATGCTTCATTGAATACGTTATCATATCGGGGTATGATTGCAGTGCCCTTAAGGAGGACAGTATTAATTACTGATGAGGCTACCCTGGGTAAACAAGACATATTATTATGATAATAATATACTGTAAAACAAAGATTGAATTTTAAATGAAAACTTCTTTGAAAAAAAGGAAAGGGGAACTGCATGAAAACAACTGAATGTGCGTAACCACGCGTTAATTTTAGACACCAAATGGACATGATGACAACCATTGTTCCTCTCTTAACTATTCTGTGATACTGTGACGTACAGAAAACAGTATAAAAGTATTTGTATATCAGCTCTGAAAGTATGGCATTTCACGTCAATGATCTAGGGCTTTATCATACTATATCTATCAACTTCATCGTGATTCCTTGTAACCTAGATAGATAGATAGAAAGATAGATAGATAGATAGATAGATAGATAGATAGATAGATAGATAGAAAGATAGATAGATAGATAGATAAGATAGATAGATAGATAGATAGATAAGATAGATAGATAGATAGAAAGATAGAGAGATAGATAGATAGATAGATAGATAAGATAGATAGACAGTAGTAGTAGCAGTAGTTGTTGTAGTAGTAGTAGTAGTAGTAGTAGTAGTAGTAGTAGTAGTAGTAGTAGTAGTAATAGTAATAGCAGCAGTAGTAGAGTAGTTGTTGTAGTAGTAGTAGTAGCAGTAGTAGAAGTAATAGCAGTAGCAGCAGCAGCAGGAGTAGTAGTAATAGTAGTAGTAGTAGTAGTAGTAGTATAGTAGTAGTAGTAGTAGTAGTAGTAGTAGTAGAATAGTTAAGGGTAACAATATGTAATGAAAGAAAATCAGTCCTCAAATTTAGATGATCATCTCAAACTATGTATATCACAAACAACTGACAAAGACGGATTAAATGCTTTAAAACTGCTGAAGGAGTAAAATTAATGCTTGAATAAATGCGAAAATGCATGATAACTGGTAGAGGCCTATTTTGGCATTAAGTTTTATTTTTCCAAATTGAGAAAATGGATTTTTACAATTACCTTCTTTGTAATCTTTTAATCTCATTCCTTTTGTCTATTTTTTTAAGGCTGAAAAAACATGAAGCCCCCCCCCCCCCACACACACACACACCCCTCCCCTGCTGCTCCACACATCCATATAGGCAAACACCTTTTTAGGGCGGTCGCTTGAGAAAAACATAAAGTTCTGTCTTTGTTGGCAAATCGCCAAAATGAATCGACGAGCAATTTTACTTTTTCTTATTGAGGGAAAAATGGAACCGTAATCGGCAAACTTGAAAACTGACTACTGATATTTTGATAGTTTGTCTTTGTTTGTTGAGAAAATCTCAGCTGATTTGCCGGCAAATTCGGTTCCCATTTTAAAGTTGTATAGTGGCGCCCCCTGCTCCTTAGTTTGTCCGATATATTACCTGATAAACCTGGATTGATGCCCCAAGGTGTGAATTGATCTCAGTCAAACGAGTGTTTGTGTGTTTTCACCTGCACCAGCAGTCCGATTAATTAGAAACACAAGTCGGAACGCAACTCATGGGGAATACACATGATATCTATTGATATCTCAAATATGATTGGTAATTGATACAATGGCATCTTACCTAATCGTCAGACAATACAGAAAGAGAGAGAGAGAGAGAGAGAGAGAGAGAGAGAGAGAGAGAGAGAGAGAGTTGGCAGGAAACCGTGGTTCATATCGCCATCCAAAGAAGTAGAAGATAAACTAAATCAGGTTGACGAACTTACGCCCTACGTGATTGTATTTACGAACTCAGCCAGATAGTTATAGTATTTCCCTGCGTGGTTCCATAATCATTTCCTGACTTACATATTCTTTTGCCTCCTGCAGTGTTTGCATTATGTGAAAAAAGTCTATGCTGTACCCTTTAATATCAGCTAGAGCTCGTAACAAAATTGCATTTAGGAGGCAAGCTCCGGTTTACTTTCATATGGTACGTCCACATTCAACGGATGTCATGTAAACCAAACAGTGGTCGAAATTAGGACGTGATTAACACAGAAACATGAATGGACATTTTTCAGTTGATTGATGATGATACAGCCTGCAAATTTACTTAGCGGTCACGTCACGAAGGATAATAGATAATAGGTAATTTGCTGCCTATCAAACATCAATTACAAGGATGATTACAACTTTTTATCGCTTCATCAGTAGCCATGTGCGGAGGTGTATAGAAGAAAATTTTAAAAATAAATTTTCTTTTCAGTGTGATAAACTGGAAATTTGGGGGTCAAACGAAAGCTTGAACTTAAGGTAAGAAGTACAGTATTCTTACCGTTGCAAAAGCAGTGGGGTGTGCTTTATTGAAGACAGTCATATCAGTATTTCCTTTAATCTACAGGATGTGAAGAAAGTATTTCTACAACTGTAACGTATGAATACATGTTTGATTCTTTCGATATTTAAACAGTATACTTCATGTAGCCCTTTGGTCAGGTTCACTTATCTGTGGCTTGAGTAACATCTTAACACACACATCTAATGTTCAATTCAGAGCAACAGGGTGCTGTGAAGGTGCACGAACTGGCGAAATGAGAAGTAAGGTAACATTGTCCAATAAGCATTTTCTCAAAATACTTTGTTTTGGCTCGGACGAACACGCAATTTAAAGTAATCATGGACATCAAGATAATGATTTTTTTTTAAAACAGTCACTAAGTCAAACAAAGAAACAAAGAAACAAAGAAGTTTTGTACCAACAAATGAGCGTTATTGCCAGTGTGGCGGATTTAGGGGCACAAACGTCTTGTGCCCCCCCCCCCCTTTTAAAACCTAACCTTGCAAACGTTAAGTACATCAAGCAAAACAAATGTGCCTTCCTTTTGCATTTTAGATCCAAAGGACACTTGAAAACGTGATAACAACATGCATGTTGTTCTTTCTTGCTTGTCAGAGATTTTTCGGAATTGTGCCTCTCCTTTTTTAACAAAATTCTGGATCCACCTCTTGCCATTAGCTGTTTTCAATTTTCGTTCAGGTATTAAAATGATAATCGTATAGATTTTTTTTTACATTCATTTATTTTCCACACATGGGCTGGATCACCCAGTCAGAGGCTGTTCTTCTGAGGGATCCAGACATGTATAATATAACAAAACAAGTAAACATATAATAATAAAAATACATAAAGGCATAAGACAAAAATGATTACATCATTATAAAACAAGGTAGAAAAACAAACATATTTAGAAAAGAAAGAAAAAAAGACCCCCCAAAAAAGAAAGAAAGAAAAAAGGGGGTTGGGCAGGGGAGGGGGGGGGGGGGATGCAAGTAAGGGGGACATGATGATCATTACTTTACTTTAATATTTCTCTTTTATTTTCTTATTCAAGCTTTCTAAAATAGATTTATGCACAATAGACCTGTTCACAAATATATTCAAATTTTATGCATATTTTTAAGACAAAGGTTGTTCTTGACAACCTGAAAGCTTGTCAGAGGCTTGTCAGACATAGCAACAAGTAATGTATGCAAACTGGAATCCAAGTTTGTAGTTCATTCATTAATAACAGGTTAATGGAATACCTCGCTACTAGGTCCCCAGGAAAGAAACATCCATAAATTTGAATAACTTTGTGAACAGGTCTATTCGAGCCATGTATTTTTTTTATAAATAATTGATGTTATACCTTAAGAAACAAGGCTAATGAAATACAAATGGCAAAGTGGAGATGGTGCGTAAGGAGTGCATGTAAACCGTCGTCTCTACAGTTGTTCACATGATCGACACTGCTCATTGTCAGTATAATGCATTACCGAAAAATCCTCATAAATTTTCTCTGTTCACCGGTCGCATTAACATGAAAATCCAATAACAGGATAGGCCTACCAGTATGCTGATCATTTTTTTCTTTTTCTTCTTACGTGGCTATAATCTAATAGTATACGTACTCTCAAGGTAATAAAAATCGTTCAAAAAATCTTCAGGGCGTAAAAATTGCAAGTTGTAACGAGCGAGCATTACAGAGTCGTTGATTCATGAAACTATGGAAACAAGGTATTGATTGTGCGACTTCCTCTGCTTTGATCACAGCATGGAGAGTCAATGGTGGGATTTCCAGTCGCTGATTCGCTTCTAGTTCTGCGGATTTCTTTATGTCTTAATCCCAAGAACCCGTTAGCTGTAGCTATATACTTCAAGACAAGTGAATATGGTTGAATCGCTGATGGGCTGAGGTATATGCAACTGTTAAGCTCTACTTTTTTTTTTTCTTCTTCTTCTTCTTCTTCTTCCTTCTACGTCCTACTTTAACAAAATAATACACGTTCTCTACATTAATTGTGAAAAAGGCATTGTTTAGTTTACATTTTAGCCTCTTAAATGTATTACGTGACATTGAGAACTTTTCATGTGTTTGATTTAGTGTGTGTCATAATAATGTGCAGGGCCCTGTTTTCAAATGCGGCAAAGAATGTATTGGAACGTTTTAGTTATTCTTCTCACATTATATTCTTAAATAATTTCCTCCATTAATATTGTTGGCAAGCGCAACTGGATATTATCAACAAATTTCACCCAGAAATATATAAGTCCGTTTTTGTCTTGGTCATATTTTGTTGTCCTCAACACTTTTAGGTGCGTATACTACTTGCACAAAAAGCTTGGAAAAGCGAGTGATGTGGCATGTTTTTGGTGTAAAAATTGATATGGTATCCTTGGGGTACGAATACCAATGTCAATAGCCGTAGGATTGTTTGAAGGTCATATCTTTCACCTGCCCTATGTAAATTCCTTGTGTATTGCGCGGAGCTGGGGGAATTTCTGGGAGGTTTTGTCTCCATCAAAAAAAAATGAAAACAAACAAACAAACAATTCCTTCTTTCATCTAAGAATGAATTCGACAATGCGCGGAGAAAAAAGATGGCTGGTTCATCAACACTTACTGCAAAAGGAAATTATTTAAAAGAAAAGTGCACCGTCTTTGGTATTTCAAGTATTGATTATTTACAATTATATTTATCCGCTATTGCAGGTGAATAATCGAGCTATCTACATATTCACGACATTTTCTGTATACATGCATTATTATTATTATTAGCATCATCATCATTATTATTATTGTAATTATTGATAATAGTAGTAGAAGTAGTAGTAGCAGTAGTAGTAGTAGTAGTAGTAGTAGTAGTAGTAGTAGTAGTAGTAGTAGTAGTAGTAGTGGACTTTATTGGATAACTTGTTTAGCACAATGCGAATCTGCCACGAGGTCCATATAACATACACTGTATAAGAAGCACATGTCGGGCATGAGAATTTTTGAAAGGTGAATCTGAAACTGATGCATAATCCTTTTCAAGCTTTTCAACTCATCCTTCTCTTTACATTACCTCCGTTGTGTTTGTACCGGCTGCAGGGCGTTAGTATTTCTGGGGTGTTGGAGCACAGGTTTGAAGCCATTATTTTGTGGGTTGGGGGAGGGCGTAGCTAGCTGAGGAGGGGCTGGGGGGGGGGGACGTGTTTGCGTGTATACTGGTGTCATTTAACATAATGTTGTAAAATGAATGATTCCCACATGAGCTCGGTCTTCACATCAGCAACAAGTTTTGATTGGTCTCTATCCCCCTCCTCCATCTCTCTCTCGCTCTCTCTCTCTCTCGCTCTCTCTCGCTCTCTCTCTCTCTCTCTCTCTATCTATCTCTTTTGGTCATTAACAATAAACTGTACTTAATCACTTTCTCTTCAATATAAATCTTGCGAATATTGTCAAAGTGCTCCTCGTTAGTGACATTGGTCGTAAATTCACGTAAATTTCTTTTCCTTCTCAATACCGTAATTAAATTCCGTTTTCGAAGAATCTTGAGTTATAATTACATATTCTCATTTGACTACTACAGAACAGGAATAAATCTCTTCAAGATTTGGTGCAAATAAAAGCCCGCTCGTCTATGATTAAAGGTCTTTGGCAGAAATTTGTGTCTCTCAATATGTTAGAAGTGCTGCTCCGTCACTTGATAATACGACCAACGAATGTATATTCAATAAAAAGGTATATACATTAAGATACTGAAAAATGTTATGTTAAAACAAGGGTGATTTTTTTTTGGAGGTGGGGGGGGGGGGGACAGAAACAAGATAGAAAAAAGATAACTGAAGGGTATTGCGTGATCTAGTGTAATAATGTAATAATAATATTTCGGGCGTTTCAATTTACAACTTGTTATTGTCCCTACTATTCGGATTTGATGTCAGTTAGTAGTGGGAGCATAATTGTTCTTACTTCCAATGTCATTTTACATTATTCTTTTTCTTTTCTCATTTTTCATTCTTGCAAAAAATAAAACTGTTAAATATACACTAACTTCAGACGAACGTGAAGCAACATTTTAGGACCATTGATATTCTTTTAAAATATTTCATGGAAGCATATAGTGACTGGAAAGTAATTAAATTATTCAGACTGATCTGGCATTTTGCTCTTTTGTTTCGATGGATTGATTGGTTCAAGCATGCTTTGAAATCCACATCGCAGCCAAAGATCAGGGGAGCGTTTCATGAAAGGAAGTTGTCAGATATTTTATCCGACAACTGTTATAAGCTACTGAAATCCTTGCATCTGATTGGCTGAGAGCAAATTTGTCGGATAAAATATGCGACAAGTCCTTTCATGAAACGCCCCCCTGAATTTTATAAAACTTGCAAAATTTCAATACTGAAAAATGCAATGTAAAGGTAAAAATAATTAAACATTTTATAATCATGCAGTGAATGTTATAGAGGCAAACTTTGATCACAAAAAAAAGGATATACATATATATATATATATATATATATAGGTAGAGAATACGAGTAACATGTCAGTAAAAAAGTTATAGGAAAAGAAAACGGATGGAAAATAGAGGTAAATATTTTCGATCGAAAATGCGCGGCAAGAATAATTTCATTTTTTATAAGCAAGACTGGAG
Organism: Heliocidaris tuberculata; assembly: GCA_025618425.1. Taxonomy (NCBI): domain Eukaryota; kingdom Metazoa; phylum Echinodermata; class Echinoidea; order Camarodonta; family Echinometridae; genus Heliocidaris; species Heliocidaris tuberculata. Next base: position 36,677,756 of record CM046832.1, read on the forward strand.
AAGTTTTTAATACCCTAACCCTAAACTCATACAGAGTAATAGATGCATCATGCCCCAATATTAATTGTTACAAGACTGCGCTGCCGGAGAAGGGCAACTACTGAACAGTACAAACAGAAAAATACACAAGACCTCATATCATAGATAAATAGGTTATGAAACCTTTTACTGCATAAATTCCTGGGTGAGATTTGTTGAAAAGATCTACGTACAAGGTAGGGCAATTGGCTATTCCGCAATTAGTTTTTGCATTAAAATTGTAAGGAGTTATCAGCATTTCTGAAAATAACATCGGCATCTCTCATACGGAGTAACCTGTTGTGAAAAGTAGAAAAATGTCGCTAGATCACATATCACAACATATTTATCGATTACAAAGTATTTAAGTGGCATAATGTACAAGCATTGGTGGTATTGAAAGGACCCGAATGTGCTCTAGAAAATAAGTGTACAAGGCTAAGGACATCATTTAAAAGTCAACCCTAAATTTAGTGTTCATATTTGATCAAATGACTGATGCTAAAACGTTTTGAATGCCCTTTACGTTTGTGACAATTTGTAATGAAATCATCTTGGCAACAGGGAGCGGGGGGCTTAGAAATAAGCAGGTAGGCCTAACTAGTGCTGGATGTAAGCATTTTTATGGTGCGTTTACACGAACAGAATCGTTACCTAAGGGTAGCCTAAAACTTTAACCTAGTAGTGATATTTTAAGTACCGATTGTAATGCTTTGTGCAAAAAATAGCATCAGGATGCTTTTATTACACAATGAACTTTGCTTAACCAGACTTTAACCCCTTTCGGAGATGATGTCTTGCAACAGTAGAACTACCTGCTAGAGGGTATGAATTGTAAAGTGGCTTGTAAACATGGATTAGTAGAACGTTTGCTCATGCAACTACCTGGTAAGAGGACCCTATCTTCTGTAAATGTGCGAGTGTTGATTAGCCATGAAACCTCAATGTTTCCTCACTGTATAACTCGCCCTCAGGCCTATAGACAATCGTTATAATCATTTTTTTTCCCGTTCCATCGCAAATAATAACGGTATAAGACGTGATTTGCAGATTTCGGATATTTCAATTTTACTGTAGGGCTGTGGTGCGAACGACCCTCTTATGGCAAAAAAAAAAAAGAAAAAGAAAAATGACGAAGCTGCAATATTGTGCCTGGTAACAGCTATGTAATTAAGACCATAAAATCAATAAATGTACATTTTCCTAGTTGTAGGCGATCTCTGAGTATCGATAACACCTGCGTAATTGTTATTTCAGAATCCTGCGTCATATACGAATACATTGACATTATTGATGTAACTAAAGGGCAGATTCAAGTTACAATGATTATATGCGTGAAAGTTCCAGCCGATGGCGAAGAGGAAGAAGAATGTAAAAAAACATTCGTTTTCACGTTTATTATTTTGTACGAAGCAACAATTCTATTTATAAAACATGCCTTAAAATAACAATGAATAAAATCTTCAATATAATCATTACCTAGTAAACATGTATTTTTTTAAATAGAGAATTTAGCAAAATTGTTGTGAAAGTGCATGAAACTCTTTGAATTAATATAGGAGAAGGCTGTAATGCACAGAGGGGTAGTGTAAGGAGGGGGAGGGGTTGGACAAGAATGTGTAAACCTACACTTCTTTAATACACTGTAAAAAATAACTGTAAAACTACAGGTTTTTTAGCCCTTGAAATTACAAGTTATTTCCGTTATTTCAATTTTACAGTCTTTTCCTGTAAAACAACAGAAAGTTTGTTGGTTTACCGGAAATCAGCATATATTTATATGATTTTATTGTAAATTTACATAATTTTATTGTAAATATATGCTGATTTCCGGTTTTAAAAAAAAATGGAAAAACGGGCATTCCCGGCATCCTGACTGCCAGGAAATTCCCGTGAAAAAACGGCAATTTTTTTTTTCATTAGCCACCTGTGTTTCTTTGCTATGCCTTATCTTACCGAAATTATGACAGCACAACCGTTTATGACATGTAACTATTTCTTCTTTTTTTTTCTTTTCCCTTTTGTGTAAATCCTTCTCAAAGTAATTTTGTTTAATGTTATGCCATATCAACCTGTGTATACATGTTTGTTTGCTATGTATTAAACAAAAAGACATTATGTGGAAAATAAACAAACTTTGAAACCTTGAAACCTTAATCATGTTAATGAGATGGAAAAGGACCGGAGAGACCAAACTGTGTGACTTGCCATATTGGAAGAAAAAATGTCTGGTATCAAAAATATTCAAGAAAAGAGAAGTTAATACCCATTGCTAGTATTCTAAGATAATTACGTTTGTTTTTAAATACACGTATACGAGCTACTAAAATTTAAAGAGGCCATACCCTCACTGGCCATATGTATTACAACATCGCAAGAATCGATGCCTTTGTGACTATTAGGCCTGTCTGGATAATGTAGTTTTTTGTGCATAAACCATTGAATGATTAAGAACACTCCTGTATAAAAGAAAGGCAGAGGTGGTTCTTTTCTTAGTACAATAACTAATCATGCTTAAAGTGATTTGGTAACTTTGTAGAGGCCTGAGTTGCCTGGCCTTACATGCTATCAGTGTATGTAATATGGTGTAAAAATGAGGCCCAGGAAAAAAAAAGCACTTAAAAATCATCATGTGCTTCACAAAAGTAAACATATGCAATGGACCGGAAATGCCAGATTCATTTTCCCCCACAGACTCAGTGTTAGACTAAAGCGTATGGCCATACGCTTTCGTATATGGGAGTATTCAGTCATAGATATCTTAATAATAGCATTATATATTTGAAAACCTTTCTATGCCTGGCTATTTATTTATCCTTCTGAACATCATTATACAAGACAGATATCAAAATTCAACAATTTATTAAATCAAGCCTCCACAATGTTACCGAATCCCTTTAAAGACACCGGAGCTGATAAATGAGCGAAGGCAATAAGTCACCATGATAAACAACAACGGCCCCAGGGTAGTATCCTGGGGCCGTTGTTGTTAATCATCACCCCGAATGATTTATGTAAATCAATTAAACATTGTTCACTTTCTCTTTATGCGGATGATACATGCATGTACTTTGCTACAAAAGACCCAAAGACATTAGAAAAAGCAATAATGATGATTTGAAATCTGCTACGACATGGTTTTCAAATAATGATTTGTTGCTTAACGTTGACAAATGCCAGTTCAAAATCAAAATTAGGTCGTTTCTGTAATGTTGATATTCGTTTAAATAACAACAAATTACTTAGAGTCTTGGAATGCAAATATCTTGGGGTTTTGCTAGACTGCAATCTTTCATGGAAACTACAAATTGATCATATAAAGAAAAAGGTTTTAAAAACGTTTTTTGCTTTAAAGCGAATTAGGCAATTCATTGATGAAAGATTAGCTTTAATACTTTATAAAACCTTAATCCAGCCTTATTTCGACTATTGCAGCACAATTTGGATGAATGGTCAAGTAACTCAGTTAAAACGACTCCAAACTTTACAAAATAGATGCTTGCGGTCTGTACTTGGAGTGAATAGCAGGTTTCACATGCACTGAAATACTGTATAAAACCCTTGAAGTTAAACAGCTGAAAGAGCACTGGATCAAACAGGCGTTGGTTGCAATATTTAATTTGTTACATAATCTTGGTCCACCTATTGTTATGTTCTTCAATCGATTTTAATCATTTAGGTTATTTGCTTCGCTATGCTAATTCACAAATTGCCATTCCAAGACCACGCACAAGTTTTCTCCAGCATAGCCCATTATACCATGCTGCAAAGCTTTTTAATACCTTGTCCGTCGATCTTAGACTTATAAATGATGTTAAATTATTCAGTATAGAGATAAGTAAAATAGAAAATATTGGTTCACTTCTTTCGTCTACTGGATACTAAATTTTCTTTTTCTTTCTTTTCATTTTTGGGTAACAATTTTTTTCTCTATCGCTTCAAATTTTTTTCTACTCCTGTAAATATGTTTATCTATAACTTGCATATCTTTTGTTTGTAAATTGTATTTTCTTTGTTTACATCTATTGTTCAATGTTTTTATCACGGCCTCGTTGAAAAACAGCTTTTAGCTGAATGCGGGCACAATTGTATATTGTTTTTATCCGTGAATAAATAAAACAAACAAACAAACAAACAAACAAACAAACCATCTTGAGAGCTAGGGTGTATCGAGACCTAAGTCACGATACGGTGTTAAAATTTGCCTCCAAACTTTGACAGGGTTTGCGTACCATTTACGCAAAGAGGTAATGCTATTAAGCTACTGAGAAGTATGCGCAGAAAAGTAACCACACCCAGTGAAGTTTACGCAATTTCCAAACCATTTCCATGGATGATGTGCGCCATAATCAGAGGTCGTGATTATTCAACAAAATAATTAGAAATGTGTGCAAAAAAAAAGTTATGGAAGTAACTTCAAGTATGTTCATCACAACAAACTGACTAAAAAATGGAGAATCGTAGAACAAAGACGCATTAAAACCACCTTGCAATACAAGCCTAAATATTATGGTCCACTGCGAATTTTGTTGTGTAAACACGTTGCAATATACTTATGGCCAGTGAGGGTACACTCTAAAATATATAGGGCAATTATGCATCCAACCAACTCTGGGCACTTTTACGCTCTAACTCGGGTAATATTTTGCCTAATAACTATTACCTTTTACAACAAACTGTTTCCAATATTATTGTTGTCTTTCCAATTTGACTGAGGAGTTAGGAATCATAGTAATATGAACGTACGGGGTGTACATTTTGAATGCTTTATATTCATCCTGTCGAGTGTAAAACTACCAATGAAACTTTATTATTTTGACCGTTGTCATTAAAATCTTTACTATGAACTGCATTTCAAATGTGGAATGCCTTTCCTTCTGACTGACGAATTAAATTGTCCATTCAGTAATTTGGAAATAGAAAAACTTCTTTGATAAAGTATTTAGGTTTACGGCTGTTGTAAACAGATATCCTGGGTGAAATATTTAATATTATATAAGATATGTAAAATATATTGATCAATTAATAAATGGACTTTGCGCTTAGCGGAGAAATGTATGAGTGTATGTGGGTGTGGAAGAGGATTGGATTTTGTGCATGGGTGTGGGTGTGGGTATGTGCATTATGTGACAAGGTTAAACAGATATGGAAATTTGTGATTGAACATTTTGATATAGCTGAGTTGAAAAATATAAATTGGCAAGAAATATTTTTGGGAATCACTGGTAATTCTGATAGATCTAAGTTTGTAAATAGTCTGATGATTTTGTTGAAATATACTATTTTCAAATCTAGGTCAGAAAATAACTTGCCAACCAGAGAAAAGATAGTAAAAATTATTTCGGAATTTATAGAGGATGAAAAAACTCTAGCGTCAAAAGCAGGTAGACTGCATTTGCATTTAAAAAACACATAAAAATATTCAAGTCAGGAATGTGGACTGGAGGGGGGGACCTGAGATGATGTAGTATGAAAAGGTGGATGCGTATAGGTGTTTTTGTGTGTCTGCGTGTTGTGTGGGTGGTGGGGTGTTTGTATGCTGTGATATGGGTTAAGTAGGGGGACGAGGGGGGGGGGGGGGGGAGGGGGATGGAAGTAGGTGGAATAAGGAGTCTAGAGTAAGAATGAATTATGTTATACAGTTTGATATTCATTGTCTTCGTTTTTTTTATTTTTAATAATTACACTTCATTTAATGATATTTTTGTTGTATATGCCTTGTTTCAATGATTTAATGGAGTTTAATTTGTTGTATACATTCAAGACGAATGTTATGTTATATATAGAAATTGAATAAAGATTACTGAAAAAAAACAACAAAATTATGTACTATGAAATACAACAAGGGTTTTTTAGGTTGGGTGTGTGGGAGGATGAGAGGTGTATTATGTGTGGGTGTGTGTAGCGGTGGGTGCGTATATATTGTATGAAATACAATAAGGAATTATTGTTTATGTGTATGTAGATGTTTAAGTTTGTGTGTTGGTAGGGGTGTGTTCGTATGTATTGCATCAAATACAATAAGGAATTGTGGATGTGTGGAGGGTAAGATGTATATGCGTGCGGAAAGACAGTATGCACTGTCGGAGTGTTTGAGTGTGTGCATGAGAAAGTTTGTGTAACCATTCACATCTTTGTATTTCATGTTAACAACAACATTCATTTAAATTGTAGGTTTAGTTTTTTCAGGGTTACACCATGTAATTCTTTCAAGGAATAAGAGCCCTGAAAAGGGCTGGTGAGCTCCGCTAAGAGCTCTAAGAGCTAAGAGCTTTCAGTATCTCCACCATGAAAGTGTCGCTGATACTTCACTAAACATTCATTTATCCTGCAAATTCTTCATCTTATCAATAGGTTCTTCTTCTTTCAGATGTGTAGAGTATTTCTGCCTCCTTCACTTTCTTTTCTGGTTGTCAGAACACGCTGAGCGGGCAATTAAATCACCAGGGGGGGGGGGGTTCATAAAGCTGATCGCAAAGTTAAGCATGACTTTACGAATAACTTATATATGACAAGCCAAATGGGATGCTCAATCATTTTTAACTGCATCAACTGAAGTTGAACTGTGCAGATCTAGATTAACATTCTTATCATAACAAACATTTTTAATGCAAAGTATATTTTTTGCCATAATTTAATTGAGGTTATTGGAAATATAGTCACACTTTGTTAAAACATCAGGAAAAACTTTGGGCATCCTATCTGGCACTTCATATTCAAGTCGTTCGTAAAGTCATGCGTAACTTTACGAACAGCTTTATGAAACACTCCCCTGAATACATAAAGTTGTTTGAAAGACCTTGTAGGACCACGTTTCGTAAAACAACGCAAATTGTAAAAATCAACGCTGAAAGTAACAACAATACGCATTTCGTAAACAAATATTTTACTACAAATTACTACAATGCGATGTAAGAAATTTCTTGCACCACAGTCATATTTATTTTCAAGATTACTCATATGAAAAAAAGGAGGAAGCAGTGTCAAATTAAATTGTTAAATGGTATTTTTATGTGATTTTTAATATTCTTGATATATTGTATTCGTTATGATTTGCATAACAAATTTCTGCCAAATATGTGAATTTTTATCATTTCCCCCCAAAATATGATTTGCACCAAAATATATTTTCGCGGTATTTCAAATGCACTTATGACTTATGAGTCCAAACTTTCTCAAAAACTTCCCAAGCATAATTATGGTCAGTATCTTGTGAAAATCACGAGTTCACTGCTTTTCTGACAAAAAAATTACAGCGATCTAAAGTTAACACTTTGATATTGGCTTAAGAGTGAAAAATTGATTGCTAAGGGCTGCCTTCTCCCTAGCAACAGTGGCATTGTGAGTTGTAGAATTATTGCTATCGGCGTGCAGATGAATATTTCAATACTGAGTGTGATGTCAGATAATGTAGTTTGATAATATTTTATTGATAAATAACTATTGGTCCAGTAATGAGACCTGGTTTCAAGTGATATAGTCATGATTTACACTCAAGTTCAGAGCTTTCACCCCACACCCCTCCCGTACTATGTTCATGCCCCCCCCCCCTTTCCCTTGCTATGATATAAATGTGCCTGGTAAACGATGATAAGCGATCCGAATTTTAAGACTACCCGGCATACATAAATATTGGTGTCAAGTGATAGTCGTGATAATACTCCAACACCTTAAGAAATTGTATAGTGGGGTTTAGAACTTGCAACCCCCCTTCCCCCCCCCCCCCCCTTGGCATACCGGTATCCAAGGGGCAAGGGCTCCCTGGGCGGCACTTTAACATGCCCATAAACGCAAAAGAGGGAAAGCGAAAGCGAAAGGGGAGAAAAGAAAGAAAAGGTGATATGGGTAGAGTGAAAAAGAAATAGTGGTTTTAAATGGCTTAAAATGCAAAAACTTTCTAAAGCTCTCGCAAATGCTCCTTTAGCATGGATGTCGTAATTATGTGCCGCTCGTTATAGGAAATGGTTAATGATGAGTGTTGGGGTTGCTTTGCTCCCTTGCATATAAGTTATCAGGATCTTGTTAAATATTTTGCCCCCAATGTTATAAGAGAGTACATAAACAGCATTTCAAAAAGGGAAAGGGGATATGGACATGGCACGGGAGGGGTGTGGGGTGCAAGCTCTTAACCTGAGTGTAAATCATGACCATATCACTTGAAACCAGGTCTCATTACTGGACCAACAGTTATTTATCAATAAAATATTATCAAACTACATTATCTGACATCACACTCAGTTTTGAAATATTCATCTGCACGCCGATAGCAATTATTAGTGAATATTTGATTCTACAGCTCACAATGTCACTGTTGCTAGGGAGAAGGCAGCCCTTAGCAATCAAATTTTCACTCTTAAGCCAATATCAAAGTGTTGACTTTTGAGCTTTAAGGCTTTATATATGAAAAATTTGATTTTAAGTGCAAGTTTACGATTTGCGATTTACGTTTTGCG